>JABWDB010000091.1:0-499097 GCA_019614645.1 Stratiolaelaps scimitus | reverse complement strand
TTGGGTTCCGTTGTTTAACTAATTAGTCGGAATATTGGTCTCCGTATTGAAATTGATATTGATAATAAAATGGCGGATCATTCGGTCTCGTGTTATCGTGAGAGACGGTTGTGTACTTCCTGATATGTAGATAGTGCGACAATACATATTGGCGCAGTCGGCTATTTTGAATTTGGATGTGTGCGACCTGTTCCACGCTATCATGTCAGGGATACCGCCGCCCGACCCGTTTCTGCCCCGCCCCGGACCACCCATCATTCCGTTTGAGGTATGGTTGTCAATGTTTGAGACGTATATGGAAGCAACCGGCCAAACTTCTTCTTCGGACAGTCGGAAGCGTTCATTGCTGCTAACCTGTCTGGGAGCCGAGGGTTTCGTTCAATATAAGGCCATGGAGGGTCAGCCGGTGAACGTGGACGAGAAGAGCAAGACGCCGCTGTATGACACAGCAGTGATGCTTCTACGTGCGAGATTTGTTACTAGATCCGGACTAACAGCTGCACGTGCGGATTTTCTCGGTCGTTCGTTTCGACCCGGCGAGGGTGTTGCAGAGTACGCGACGGCCCTTTTGGGCATTGGGAAGCACTGTTCGTTTGACAAGTTCAACCTAGACCAGGCGGTAGTGACGATGATAATCGTTAATGTGCCTAATGAGAATGTCCGACGTGCATTACTGAATGAAGAGTCCACAGAGTTGACTCTCGAAAAGGCGCTCACGTTGGCGAAACAGGCCGAACAGAGATCTGCAGAGGCGAGTCGATTCGCCGGTACCGTTGGTATGGGATCGCGCCCGAATGTGTGCGCTGTCGAAGAGGTAGATGCGATCCGCCAACCGATGGATTGGAAAAAGGGTGGCCGACGTGCCCCGGCCGGTTCATCTCACCGAAGGCGAACCACGAATCACAACTACAGCAGCCCCAGCCATCCGAGCACGAGTAGAGCGACCGATGTTCGCCACTGTGCGCGCTGCACTAGCACTCGTCACACCTCAGATGACCCAGCATGTCCCGCACTCAATGCGATGTGTAGAAGCTGCCGCGAATACGGCCACTATGGAGTAGTTTGCTCCAAGTGGAAGAAGATATCTTGTGTATCAGAACATGAGGAAATGAATGACCAGATGGTTTTTGTGTATTCGTTGTCGTTTCTTCGTGATAAACGCGTGTCATGTTTAGTTAAGGTAAATAAGGAAAATACTACGTTTATGGTGGATTCTGGGGCGACGGCGACCATTTTAGGTAGTAGTGATTGTAAGAAATATATGGATAGACTACGGCCGGTTAGTAAGAGGTTAGTGGCATATACTGGGGAACCTATAAAAGCGAAAGGGGAGATCGATGTTGAATTGGAATTTGATGGAAAAATTACACATTGTAGAGTATTTGTTGTTGAAAAGGGCCAATCTGTGTTAGGTATGGATGCTTTGCGAGCTCTTGGAATGAATATTGACTGTAAGCAAGGTAAATGTTGGGTGGCAGCTGTTGGCGAGGTCCCATTACCGGATCATCTTAAACAATTTAGTGGTTTGTTTAATGGGGATCTTGGAAAGATAGAGGGCTATAAGCATTTGATCAGAACAAAGAACGGGATCATCCCTAAGCAGCAGAAATTGAGGCGTTTGCCTATCGAAATTCGCCACAGAGTAAAGGAATTGATTGACCGAATGCAAGACCAAGGTGTCATCGAGAAGACCGATGCATCCGAGTGGGTGTCTCCGTTGGTAATAGTTCAGAAGAAAAGTGGTGATCTCAGGTTCTGTGTTGATCTACGTGAAGTAAATAGAGCGATAGTTGCGAATCCATTTCCAATACCCCACCTCGAGGATCTTCTGCTAGAATTAAGAGGAGCATCCGTGTTTTCTAAGATTGATGCCATGAGCGCATATTTTCAACTTGAATTGGCTGAGAGTTCTCGCAGTATGACGGCGTTCATCACGCCGTGGGGACTCTTCCGTTTCCGACGAGTACCACAAGGTCTTAGCTCAGCACCGGGTGCTTTCCAAGAAGTGATGCAGGATCTTCTTGGAGATCTCACAGGTGTCGTAATTTATCTTGATGATGTACTAATTTTTGGTAACACGCAGGCTCAGCATGATGAACGTTTACATGCGGTTCTGTCTAGGATCCAGAATGCCGGTATGACGTTGAATTCCAAGTGTGTTTTCAGTGTACCAGTTGTTGATTTCGTCGGATTTACCATCAGTGCGGACGGGGTTCGTCCGACCATCGATAACGTTCGGGCGATTCAGGAGATGCCAGTACCCACCACTGTTGTTCAACTTCGGTCCATGTTGGGTGCGGCGAGTTTCTATATACGTTGCGTACCGCATTTTGCGGATCGGACTGAACCATTGAGGCGTTTGCTTAGGCAAGGTGTCGTATTCGATTGGGGTCCAGAGCAGCAGACCGCATTCGAGGACATTAAACGAGAGATTCGGAACGCTGCACCGCTCGCGATCTTTGACCCGAAATTGGAGACTATCATAGCTACCGACGCATCGGACTATGGTCTCGGAGCAGTTTTGCTACAACGCCACTTCGATCGTGAACTTCCGGTAGCGTATGCTTCGACTGTTCTAGATACGGCTCAGCGCAAATATTCGACGGGTGAGAAAGAAGCATTAGCATGTTTATTTGCTATCGAGAAATGGCACGTTTTCTTGTGGGGTCGTCCCTTCGTGCTTCGCACTGACCACCAGGCTTTGGTGGCTCTCCTGGGTACTTCTGGCACGGGTCGGAAGCCAATGAGGCTGGCTCGTTGGGTCGAACGTTTACGACCGTACAATTTCACGGTAGAGTATCGTCCCGGTGTCAGCAATATTGTCCCTGATATGTTGTCTCGATTACCAGTGCCGGAAGTATTTAGTTTAGGAAATGACAATGAGGACGAAACAGTGGTAGCCGCTATTATAGATGATGTGAAACCTATGGAATGGAATGATATATCCAGTGCAACACAGCGTGATGTTGAACTCCAGACTGTTATTACTTTACTTTCTAAGAAATCTCGACCAGAAAACGTGCCCGCCACTTGGCGTCCGATTTTTCAGGAATTATCGGTGCTTGATGGTGTTGTCCTTCGTGGGAATCAGGTGGTTCTACCTCTCTCTTTACGCTCGAAAGCCATGACCTTGGCTCATTCAGACGCTCACCAAGGAATTGTTCGTACTAAACAGAGGTTAAGAGGTCATTTCTGGTGGCCGTCCATGGACAGGCAGGTGGAGGAGCTTGTCAAGTGTTGTGGCATTTGCCAACATCTAGATAAAACGGCCCAGCAGGCACCCGCTCCAATGATCCCAGTAGAGTTGCCTCATGGTCCATGGCAAAAACTTGCGGTGGACATTCGGGGTCCCGATGGTTCACTTCCACACAATTGCCGATTCCAGATTGTCGTGATCGACTATTTTTCAAAATGGGTTGAAGTAGAATTAGTACCTGAAGCGTCGACCAGACGGATACTGGGTTTCTTGAGACGTATTTTTGCTCGTGAAGGGAATCCTCACTCCTTGGTGTCGGATAATGGAGTCCAGTTTGTGAGTCATGAGTTCCAGGAGTTTTTGAGTTGTCGAGGTATTCAACACCAACGCACAGCAGTCTACCATCCACAGAGTAATGGGTTAGTGGAACGATTTAACCGAACCCTAGGTGGATTTTTACAGACTGCACGACAGACTGGTGGTAATGATGTTGAGATGAGGGTGATCGAGATGGTTGCCTCCTATAACTCCACACCCCATGCAACTACTAATAAGAGTCCCTCCAAGTTACTTCACGGTCGTGATATGCGTACTAAACTCACAGTCTTACGACCTAGGTCCACTCCTTTGGGAGGAGAGAAATGGAGGAAGGCTATCGCTAAAAAACAACTGAGTCAAAAGAGTTACGCCGATCAGAGACGTGCTGCTAAGCTAAGGGTTTTCAAGGAAGGCGACTGGGTTAAGATAAAGAAACCGGGTCATGTGTCTAAAGGGGACTCTCATTACTCGACACCTGTTAAAGTTCTGAAACGTCTGGGAGAAGTAACATATTTGACGAGTGACTCCCGTAGATGGAATGTCGCTCGGCTGTCCCCAACGAACTTGCAACCTGATATTGAGAGCCGTGAAACTATTGATTTTGGTTTAGGGCCGAATATGGATCTCTATAGACACTACCAACAGGACCAGCAACAAAATCAAGATTCGGTTGGACCGTCGTCGTTCATAACCGAAGACTCACCTACAACGACTGACGGTAACCTAATGGAATCGAGACGGAAACCCACCAAGCGTACTGTAGAGGACGCTGACGTTACACAACTAGAAGAACCTGACCTAGGTATCGGATCACGACGTAGGCAACGACCTCGGTGGATGCAAGACTATTATATTGAGTCTGGAGTCAGACAGCATGATGAAGTGGATACCGAGATGCCGACTCGATTAGATATCTCCAGTGATGACTCGGACTCTTAGGGGGAGAGAATGTGGTGTTGTACTCATTGGGTTCCGTTGTTTAACTAATTAGTCGGAATATTGGTCTCCGTATTGAAATTGATATTGATAATAAAATGGCGGATCATTCGGTCTCGTGTTATCGTGAGAGACGGTTGTGTACTTCCTGATATGTAGATAGTGCGACATTACAAATGCCTCTTCTGACAGGGATCCTATCCCATTTTATTAACTTCCATGAAGTTTGTGATAATTCTTCGCTGCTGTGCGTCAGGGGCGCGGCGGGTGCTAGACGTAGATCTTAATGGACTTATGATCGCCCAAAAGTCTTTTGAGTTCCCGAGTTGATCGGTCCTCTTCGAGAACTTGCGTATGTACAGCCAAATGAAAGCACAAACGCGAGGAACATTGATTTAATTAAATTACATATATACATGCGATACACAGGTGTATACGCGAGGAGGCCACTGTTTAGCTGATGATCCTGCGAGTTGGCCTCGTGGTACCCTTTCGGCCTACACACATCATGATGAAATCCGCGTATTGCGCAACTAGCTTAATATGTCGGTTCGTTTTGAGTGCCCCCACCATTTATTGTTAGTGCTCGCCTTTCTCTCTTTGGTCGTCTTTGTTGCTTATCTCTTTCATCTTTATTTCCGACATCCGAATGAATCGAGCTTAAAACGACGCCTCAGGTCTTCAACAACTAAAAGGGAGTCGCCAAGGAGACAGACGAATCTATTTCCTTGCGAACAGTGTATTCTCATAATGCGGTTCAGCAATGCAGACTTCACTCGGTCCGGCTGCTCGAGGCGTTCGGGCGAAAGATGTACCCAAGTAACTTCGAGCCCGCAGGAGGTACCGGACGCAATCGTTTTATCCAACAACTTCAGCACAGTCTGCAAAGAGAGCTCTGACATCGATTGCATTAAGGCACGCGGTTATATTCTGTGACGAAGCGATCGTTTGTTACCCTTAGGAATAACGCTGAGCAAGGCGTCACTCCATCTTCTTGGCAGGAATCCCTGAGTCAGACAGGTGTTAAATAGGCTCGTTCAAAATGGGAACATATCGGCTGCAAGCCTCAGGTGTTCGTCGCGAACGAGGTCCAGAATTTGGCGATGGTACACGACTCCACTATATCGATGGTACAAATCCTTCGAATGTACATATGCTACCACCGAAAGCGTCAAAGAGGTGCCCCCTTTTTGTTATTTTTTTTTTATTTTGAGAATCTGTACCACATTGTGGTGATGATAAATCTTAAACAGATTATGACAGGGTGATAGGTCAATCTCGGCTGCCACTTGCCACTATGTCTTAAAATTAGAGAACAGATCGAATGTTATAGAAAGTTACTCCACAAAACGGAGTCGAGGCGCAGCGAACCAAGACGTACAATCACAGGCAACAGATATATTGATGATGTTGATCAGAATCATCTGAAACACAGAGACATGTAAAATAAGTACGAAATTAAACTGGTCAGAGAGAGAGAGAGATCGCCCGGTGTAATAAAGGGCATTAATGTGCGAGCTGGTATCGTGTAGTTGGGTGAAGTCGTTGCAAAAATACTAATTAGAGTTGGCCACCGCCCTGGTTGGAATTGGCGGTCGAGCAGTAAAGTAGATTCACGGGGTCACATCGTTCTTGGGAAAAATGCACAGGCTCATCAGTTTCATTGTTATTTTGAGCGTTATTAGACAGCGTACACCGTCTCGACAAAATTCACGGTAAAAACGCTAAAAAAAACCCGAATTATCTAACCTGACAGTTCGAGCAAGCAACAATCGTGTGGTCAGACTGTTACTTTAGTGGTGGCCGTGATGCGAATGTGATTCGATACCCCACTCCGTACTCCGCATTCAACGGGCCCAAAAGAGGCCCTCAATAAAAACTGTTTTTCGAGCTGACCCTCAGCTGTTCCCCTATTTGACAGGCCTCAGCTCTTAACCTTTTAGGTATTACTATGAGGACCTGTCGGGGCCACCTTTGCTTATTCTCTTCCTTACTCGTACCACGCAAGAATCTTCAGATAAAGAAAGATGATAAAGAACTCCAAAGATTCTCCGCGTCTGACAGGATTTGAACCCAATACACAAGTCCCTACGGTCTAGCAGTCCATGTCCTTCAACAAAAGGACACGTCACGGACCCCATCCACAAGGGATTGCGTTATAACGAGAGGAAGACGAAGGCAACGGACGCTCAAACAACGACCCAAGCTAAACACAGACTAACAGACCAATAATATATCGGCAGTGGATTTAGTAAAATAGAATCATTCGAAGAAGCGGTTCTTTAAGTAATGAATTGTCTCGTATCGATATTCTTTAACATCGCCGAAGGGCGACTCTGTTTGGCAGATGTGGTCATTTGAAAGTGCCCGCCAGAGCAGCGCCTCTTGCGGTTGGGAACGGAGTCTATTGACAAAACAGAAGAAGTTACCTTGCTGTGCAGCTTCAGACAGTAAACATCTCAGGATTCTACGAGCAACGAACACAACAAATAGGTACTTACCTCCCAAATGTTCTGTAGATATTAAAACTTGATTTTTGTACGCTTGTGCATTTTTCTGTGCCACGGGTGGTAGAACGGTGATTTGATCCGATGATTGTGCGAGCTGATAAAGTTTCATTCTTGGCGTGCTTTTTCTTGAGTTTCAACGGCTGATTGGATATTTCTTTTTTACTTCGCTTCTTTTCTCGACCCTTGTGCCTTTTCTTGGGGTTCCGAGAATCGCGCTGCTTCCCCTCCCGCGATTCCTTTGTTGCTGGGAGTAAGAAAGGCGGCCGTCGACATACGTAGATCTTAATGGACCTATGATCGCCCAAAAGTCTTTTGAGTTCTCGTGTTGATCGGTCCTCTTCGAGAACCTACGTATGTACAGGCACATGAAAGTGGAAACACACGAACACATTGATTCAATTAAATTGCATGCGATATAATACAGGTGTATCCATGTGAAGGCGAGAGGTAAGCTGCTTATCTTGCAAAGTCTATTTTAATTTCTATTAGCATCGATATTGTAGACCAAGCTGTAGACATGCACAGGTCGTTCAGAATGTGTCGCAAATCTGATTTTCCGTGGATAATCTTCCTTCTTCTTTTATCGCGTATTTCCATAGCCCTTCTTCTCTGTATCGTTCCAGTTTTAGTATATGTATCCGAAGATACCGTATATATAGACCTTTACTCGATGCAACCACAAGAACTGAGAAGTGCCAGACAGTCATAGAGAGTTGGAGATGAATAATCGCGCTGGGCTTGTGGCATAGATGTTTTACGATGACTATTCACTGTTATGTTGAAATACGTTTTGCTAGACAAATATGTTTCAAAGTAAGGGAACACAACGAATGTCATAGGATGTTCATTAGGAAAACCTCAAAGTTCGTACTAAAACCCTAATCTATTTCAGACTAACTCTCAGCCAACATTTAACGTCAACGGTACCGTTCGTACTGTCGAGCCACAAAAGCCTACTTACCTTAATCTGAGGGCCGAAGTGCACACCGACCTCCGGGGCCTGTTGTTCCTGTCCCATGGGATTCATGCTGCAGCATTTTGGTCAGCGAAAAGGTAAAATCGGCGGATGAGTGATCGATTGAGCAGAGGTAGACAGCATCACGGTGGAGGAGCAGCAAGCAATTGGTGCAATCATACAACAAATATTATATTGATGACATTTGATCAAAATCACATGAAACACAAAGACACATCAAATAAGTACGACGATTAGAATGACAAGAACAGAGCGAGAGAGAGAGATAGAGAATTGTTTTATTGGGGACTACTTTGAGCTGGAAATTGCAATCAACCAACCACTAACCAACCAACCTCATACTTTATTCACGCTGTTCCTCGTCGATTAATACGGTAAAATAAAATCGCGTAGTTAAATTTTGGGAAAATCTACAAACTCAGCCGTTTCTCTATTATTTTGAGCGTGATTAGATGGACTACACCGTATACACGTAAAAATCCCACGTAAAAACGCTGCACAAAACCGAACTATCTAACCTGGGTAGTTTGCCCAATCAACAACCCCGCGGTCACACTGTGCCTTGGCGGTGGTCGCGACGCGAATGTGATTCGGCATTATTCGACACTCTTTATATAGGAAAGAAAGAAATAGAAGTTGCAGCTCTTGGGGACGAGTGTCTGCTCCTCACTTCGTCATCATTTAAACATTCGTAGCTAGCGTGAGCAAGGGACACCGCTGTTGCTATAACAACCTTCTGATGGGGGGTGGCTGGTTGATTGAGTCACCCAAGTAGTCTCCAAGGAGGGGTCACACGGTGTAATGACAATAAAGTCGGAGGTCCCGTGCCGGGGGGCACCTGGGGGTTTGGAAGATCGTCAGCAATAACATGCACTAGCAGGATTAGAGTGGGGCGCAGTCGCCCGGGAGGGCGCGGCCTAGTCTCGTTGGTGGGGACTTTCGCAATCAATGTACTCTTCACGATAATTACTCGTACATAAATGTTCTATATTATACTTGGGGATCTTTCTCTCTCTCTCTCTCTCGCTCTGTTCTTGTCATTCTAATCGTCGTGCTTATTTGATGTGTTTTGGGTTTCATGTGATTTTGATCAAATGTTATCAATATAATATTTGTTGTCTATGATTGCACCAATTGTTTGCTGCGATCATTCATCCACCGATTCTACCTTTTCGCTGACCAAAACGCTGCAGCATGAATCCCATGGGACAGGAGCACAGGCGCTCTCAACAAGCCCAGAAGCGCGGTGTGCAATTTGGCAAACAGATTAAGGTAAGTGGGCTTTTGTGGTTCTTCGGCGTGAACTTCGGTGTTCTCTGGGGTATTTTTCTTTCACATTCGTTCTGTTCTCTTATCTTAAGACATATCTGTGTAACAAAATGTATTGGTCTTTGACACTCTAGCACATTCTTATGTCAAGCACTGTGCAACCGCCCCCGGTTACGTGGTAGCGCGTGCGGAGCGGGCCAAGCTAAGGAAGTACGCCTCACTCCAAGCAACCCACCTTTTTTCCCCCCTTGCTTTGGAGACCTTAGGCGGGCACGGCCCCGTCACTGCGAACTTCCTCGAAGGGGTCTACCATAGGCTGATCCGCGCCACCGGGGACAAGCGCATCGATGTGTTTCCATAGACACAAGTGGCTAAAGACAAACGAAGGTCATCCACGGAAGGTTAGGATTGTTATACTTTTTGAACGATATGTACATGTCTGCGGCATTATCTTCAATATTGAAGTTAATCTGGATAAATATACACTTGGCAAGGATGAGCAGCCTATTTTTGGCGGTGGACGCACCTGTATTTTATCGCATGCAATTCAACTGAATCAATGTGTCCATGTGTTTCTGCTTTCATGTGGCTGTACGTACGTAGGTTCTCGAAGAGTACCGATCAACACGAGAACTCAAAAGACTTTTGGGCGCCCATAACTCCATTAAGATCTACGTCTGTCGACGGCCGCCCTCGTGACTCCCAGCAACGAAGTTCATCAAATAGGATGTGATCCCTGTCACAAGGGCGATGTTGCAAAGCGAGAGTTCAAGGCAGAGATAGCGAAGAGGTTCCCGTGTGGGAATCCACGACGTCTTTGTTCACCGTTAGCTGAGCCAGCTGGCTACAACGTACTACTGCTGTTATTCGAGCTGACCTTCACCTATCTGACAGGCCTCAGCTTTTAACCTTTTAGGCATTACTATAAGAGAACTTAAGCATTGTCAAATTGCAGTCCCTTTAATAAACCAATAAAGCTTTACCTGCGTCTAGTTACTTGTGTACTTAGATTAAGTTTCTGTGCTGGAAAACGACTACATTCGAATTGAGATCTGTCAGTGGGTGAGCTTACCTCAAATTTGACCTCACCATAGTTTGTGCTCCAAACTGTCTTCACGACTGAGGCAATTGGGATATCTGCAGAGTGAGAAGCATTAAATGCAATTGGTTAAATCAAGGATATTTATAATAGCGCTGAAAGTCTCCTCTATTGGCTACCTATTGCAGACAGCAATCTGGCAGCCTCGTGCTGTGCAGGGATTTGACATCATTCATTGCTTGTTAATTTACACAAACAATCTCTCAGGCTGAATGAAATGATATATAGAATCATTTTTTGGTCTAGTTTTCGAGAAGGATCTTGGGCCGAGTTACAAGAGATGGCAAGAGTTGCATATCGCCGTGTCGTAAGGGTGTCCGGACCAATTATTCACTATTGATTGGTCCGAATAACACAACAGTAATAGATTGCCCCTCCGGAATGCTCGACCGCACCGTAATGTGATTAATATTATTATGATTTTTTTTAAGTGTCTTCACTAGTACATTTGGGAGTCTAAAATGAGTCCCGTGAAATGAGGCCTTCCGTACAAGAGGCCTGGGCTGGCCGATGAGGAATCACCGTTGCTCGGATTGCTGCTTTGGACCCCGTCCATGTGAAGTAAAAAAAAAAACAAACTCACGCACTATGGGAGCCCTTAAATTTTCCAGGCTGACTCCCAGCCTTAAACATCTAACGTCCTCGATACTGCTCTACTGCACTATGGGACCAAAGCCACTGTATAATTCATGCACTCGTATGATCCCATAATTACATGACGCAAGACCACAGGGTTGTCCTAGCCTAGAAAAAATACGCTGAGTAGATCCTTGACCCTTGCGTCGAAATGTCTAACACACGGACAACACGGCGTGGCTCATTATAAACATTACTATTGTTATTATTAGCATATGGCAATAATAAAATCCATCTTAACAAGATGACATGCAAAGATTGGCCACTCAAGTAACTGATTCAACTGTAGCTGATGGACGCTGCGATCTGCGAAACCAGATTCCGTTTGACCAACTCACATGATAATATTTCATCATTATTCATTCATATGGTATTGTGTTATACAAATTATCTAGATACTTAGTAAAATGGTACAACGGCCAAAAAACAGTGACACGTGTGGGCGGAGTTAGCTCAATGCAAACACAGCACATAGACATCTAAGTAATAAACATGTGCATCTTTGGTTGGCCACGTGATATCTGCCGCAAACATTATACGCGATATCTACATAAACGGTTCGTGGTAGCGCTCTTCCCCATGTCCACATAACATGATGAAAGATCGTACACTGCACAACAACCAGTTGTAATCTGCCGGTTCGTCCTGAGTGGCCCAATCCCCTCGCTGTCTCCATTCACCGCCAGTCGTGTCACCCGTATTGTGGAATTCTCGGTCGACATCTCTGCCATCTCGCCTTCCCGCATCGCAATGAGTTCTGAGTAAGCTGGCTTCGATTGATAGTCTAGAACGACGCGTCGGATCTTCAACAGATAGGGGGAGTTTTCGCCGAGGAGACAGACGAGAATCGATTCCCTTTCGAACCGTGTAGTTCCATAATGCGTTTCAGCAATGCAGGCTTCAGTCGAATGCAGCTGCTCGAGTTGTGCGGGCGATCGATGTTCCCAAAACTGTTTTTCGAGCTGACCCTCAGCTGTTCTGCCCCTATCTGACAGGCCTCAGCTCTTAACCTTTAGGTATTACTATGAGAGGACCTGTCGGGGCCACCTTTGCTTATTCTCTGCCTTACTCGTACCTGACAAGAATCCTCAGATAAAGAAAGATGATAAAGAACTCCAAAGATTCTCAAAGGCGTCTGACAGGATTTGAACCCAACACACACGTGTCCCTCCGCTCTAGTAGTCTAAGACGCTCACCACTAGACAACCATCCAGGGGACCAATCGATGTTCCCAGGTAACGTTGAGGCCGTCGGAGGCAACGGACGCAATCCTTTTATCAAATAGCTTCAGCGCGGTCTGCGAAGGGAAGCTTTGACGACGACAATTGTATTGATTCCGACACTCGCTACCAGCGCTCGTCGTATTCTGTCCATGGTGAATTGTGTCAAGGAGCGACCTGATGTCGATATTGATCGTCAGTCCAACTTCTTTCACGTAGCCAAACAGCCTGGTAAGTGCTTGCTGACTCTGCCAAATACGGCAAGGTCGTCTACCGATGGCACGGTCCTCACATGGTCAGTTGTTGCCGATGGTCAGTTGTTGCCTTTACTCAGGCCGGGGGATCGCTTAGCAGCAGCGAGTATAACAGAGGGCGGCAAGTTGTCGTTTTGCGCCACTTCAGCAACATCGTTTGTTGTGAAGGGACACTCCGTCATCGATCTTTATGGCATTCTTCTATAGAATGGCCATAATAAGCTGTAGCATGTTTGGTGGAACTCCACACAAAATGCGGCTTTGTTAACGATTTTGTCCCGCGGTAAAGAATCAAACTTGAGACGACTTGAAATCCACGTACACTGCGTAGAGAGCTTGTCCGTTAGGTCGAATGACACGACGTACTTCTTGGAGCGGGATGGTGCACGAATTCAATTCAAACAAATGTTTATTGACGGAACTGCTATATACATGCTTAAGTTCTCGTAAAAATAATAGTTAAAAGAATTATTGCAACGTATATTTTATATATAAAGGGTACACATTTTTTTTTTTGTACAATATGTAAACATTGGGTAAGATACAAAACAACTATCCACAAAAATATCTACATCTGATTGATAAAAAATTTTTTCACCTCCGCTGCAAACTTTTTTGCCGAGGAGAGTGAACGAATCTCGCGAGGAAGAGAGCCCCAGACTGCCGGCAAGCGATAAGCGAGAGCATGGCGGCTAGATTCTTTAACGGCAAAAGGTATCACAAACTCAGTTGGTCTGCGGGCCGTTCTTCGCACCACAGTGGTAATTGGGAAAGTAATGTCGTTTGGAATACGTCCCTTCGACATCTTAAAGGCAAGAAGAGCTACGTGAATCAAATACATAACGCTCAGCTTAGGCAATTCGTACTTCCCCAGAATGTCGGCGACGGAGTCGGAGCGACGTCTGCCAAAGATAGCCCGTAGTGCGTCATTCTGAACAACCTCTCCTCTCCGAAGAATCATGCTGTAGCCTCCTCCCCAGATAGAGATCCCGTAGCACAACAGAGGTACCAATAAAACTTTATAGAGGTGTAACAGGCCATCCACAGGAACCCCACGCTCTCTCAGGCGACGCAAGTTGGCCACCACTGCGTAGCATTTGGGCATGAAGCTCCCTATGTGGTCCTGCCAGCGCATGTTTTCATGAAGCGTAAGGCCAAGGCACTTCGCAGACGATGACCAGTGCATCGTTTCACCGGCTACCTGTGTCGGCGACACCTGCACATTTCGTTGAGGCGGGCGAAAGAGAATGAGGTTGGTCTTGGTCGTGTTGATTACCAGACCGAATCTTTCGAAGGTGTTGATAACCCCCTCCACCTTCTTTAGAGCCTCTTCGATGTCGAGTTGCAGCGATGAAGGCCGAATTCGAAACAGAAGCGAAGTGTCGTCCGCGTATGCAATGGTCCTACAAAATTTCCCACCAGCGATTTTGAGAAGAATGAAATTGACTAGAATTAGAAACATAAACGGCCCTAGAATGGATCCCTGGGGCGTGCCAATGTCAACTTCCAGCCAGTCCGATTCGATGTCCGCTACTTTCACCGCCTGTCGCCTCGCGGACAAGTACGAGCGAAACCAGTCAACGACACCGGGTTGGCATCCAAGGCACTTCAAGGCCTGCAGGAAAAATGTATGCCGAAGACAATTGAACGCAGCAGAGACATCCAATAAGACGCCCAGACATACCTGGTTGTTCTCAATGGTGTCAGATATTTCCTGCCACAGGTGGGCCATTGCGAGTTCAGTCGAGCGTGCCCTACGAAAACCGAATTGACTAGCTGAGAGAAAATCTATCGAGTGAAGATATTTCTCCAGGCGGACCATCACTACCTTCTCGATCACCTTGGACAAGTAATCAACCAACGAGATTGGTCGGTAATTTGACAGATGCTTCCGATCCCCCTTCTTCTTATATAGTGGTATAACTGAAGCGTCTTTCAACTTGCGTGGAAATGTCCCCCTACTCAGCGACAGATTGGCTATGTGAGCAAAAGGTCTCGCGAGCACCGCCGACGCACGTTTTACCAGAGCGCTGGGGATCCCTGCTGCGCCTGTAGACCAACTAGCCTTCGTAGATTCAAGCACTGTCTGAATCTCCACACAGTTGACTTGGGAGAACTCAAATGTGGTGTTTCGACAGGGCCAGATCGATGTAAGCTCCGGCTCGATATTATCGTCGATCCGAAGAGAGGCAACCGTTTTTGAGCCCACCGCAGCAAAATGAGTATTTAATTCATTCGCAATCTCCTGCGGACTTGTCAGTTCGCCGGATTCGATGACCAGGGCTGTTGGCAGTGCCGCTTTTTGTCTCTCCCGTCCACAGGCAGCGTTTACAAACTCCCACAACTTCTTTGCATTCCCTTTATGTCGCCCAAACTGCTCTCGGTAAAACGAGCTCCTAGCAATTTGAAGGTCGTGTCTGTATCGACGAAGACTATGATAATACGCCATCTTAGATTCTAAGGATCTATTTCTCAAGTACCAGCGGTATAGTTTGTTCACCGAATGGCGCAGACTCCGAAGTCTCGCATTGAACTGGAATCTCTTTTGCTGTGGAGGTCTACGACTCACCCTGACAGTGAAACACTTATCGTATTCTCTCGTTATAATAGAGCTGAAAGCCTCGAAAGCCTCGTCCGCGTCCACCGCCTGGTAGACACGCTGCCAGCTCAGTCTGCTAGTGTTCCCCAAAAACTTCTCGATGCTAACACCATCATGTTGTCTGACTAGATTCGTCTCACTGTCATCGGCGTCCCTTAGACTAACGGAAGACCTCGACAGGGGGTCCTGAACGAAATCCGTGCTACTCGGCCGGTATGCAACAACAGGAACCTTCTGAGTCAACGGGTGATGAGAAGTGACAAAAAAGTTGTACTAGCAGTTCCCCTTGGCAATCTCCCTCGATGAAGACGGCACGAGCGAGTCGTCGCCTTTGGCGTTAGGATTAACACTGAGCGAGCGTCACTCCAGTTTCTTGACAGACGTCGCTGACGAAGACGAACGAGGTCCGGACCGGCTGCCTTGTAAGACGGAAATGTTCCGGCGAGTACAACACGCCCATCACGGAGAATTCAGCCCCAATACACTATCTTTTGTCTATCTTAGCTTTCTACTGGGTTATTGACAACATTATGCCATCCAATTATTTACACTTAGCTGAATTATTGTATTCTTACTGTTCAATTAGAAACTTTGGCTTTCTCTTTCAAGGCATTAACTATTTCTGTAGCCGGCAACGCCGTAGCGTTTAGTAGCCACGCTTCTAATTAAATATAAGTCCGCGTTTACAATCTGTAATATTTATGTTGAAATGAAATTATTTTCAAAAATTAGTGTTCGTTACCTTCCATCGAATGTACATTTAACTTTTTAGCGGCGGTCAGTTTCGCGCCGTATCAGTCGTGTGGGTATCTCCTCTGTCATCAGAACGGCACGGTATGACCTTCCTTATTGCGGGCTGACTCTCAGCGCTAAACATTTAACGTCCACGGTACAACTGCTTTTAGCATTGATTCGTAAGACGGACCCCTTGAAAATGCAATGGTGCACCGGCCGGGGATCGAACCCGTGCACCTACGTGTTGCACTCCTCCTCCTCCTTCATTGTACCGAGGCGCACACGAATGCACAGCCACTAGGCCACCAAAGGGCTCGACTGGCACGTGTGACCTGTGATGGTTGATTGAGCACCGAATGTGCCACTCTCCGCTGGTGGTAACCTGGTGGTCTGCTATCCCTCGCTTACTTTAGGCTCTGGTCGTCGGTCTCTGCTACAACTTCTCCGAGTAGGGCGGCTGATTATTTGCCAATCCGCTTTATATGTTATTGCTTGTAGCGACGGAGCGACGCTGTAATTTTCGATGTACAGCCTTCTCTCTTTGCCGTGCCTGTTCTCGTTGGGTATCTCCATTGTCTGGCGGCCATGTTTGTTTTGACAGATGAATCTGTTGCTGTGTACGTGAGTGGTGCTGTGCTAATGCTGTGCTCGGTGCCAAGGGTCCTGCTGTTCAGTCTTTCGTCTCCGCTGTTGTTGTGCTGTGCTTTGTCGGTTTTCGACCGCATTTGTGCCGGTGATGCTGAAATTGTCTCCCGGGTGAGCGCATCGTCGTGTCCGCTTGCGGTCCGCTCATCTGCAACTTCTTTGCTTTTATCGGCTCCGTTGGTTCGAGGAGGACCGTCACTTTTTGCTCGGTATGGCTGTGGACTTACAGATTTTGCATTGTTATTAGCGTTATAGCTTATATTGTCTGGGGTCCGGGCCACTATGAGATGCCGCCTGTTTCTGATTACGTCCCCCGTACCCCCACCCGTTTTCTGATCGAATTTTGTACGTTCTCGGTTTGATCTGTTCTATCCAACAATGTCCATTCGTGTGAGAGGTCCACTGGTCGCATTTTACCCCCTTGGCCTCCTCGATTCGTGGTTAGCTCCTTAGTGCCGCAATCGTGCGCTTTACGTGGGCTTTGCCGGTGTCTTCTGATAAGCTCGGTGCCTCTCCCGTAATTCGTAGTTTGTCTTCTTCAGCAGGTAATAATGTGGCTGGCATTCGACAATAAAATTTCCTTGCAGGTGTGAAACCATCCACTTGCTCCCTTGCTCGCCACTAAAGTAATGCTATGTATGCTCAGATCTTCATTGTTAAATCTCGACTTTTCTACCAGGCGCTGGGCGATTCTGACAGAGCTCTCGGCCCATCCATTTGACTGGTGATGCTGGGATGTGCTGGTGATGTGTTTGACGAGCCACGCCCAACAGAAGTCTCTGAATTCTCGTTTGCTATGTATCTTGGGCCTGAATCTGTATGGATTCAGGCCCACCCACGGACTGCCCTACCTTCCGAAGTGTCCCCGTGTTTCCCTAACTATCTGACATGTTGTTGTATTGTGTCCCACGTCATCTAACTCAACATAGCAATTATACCCATCCGCCGTGACCAGCTAGTTCGTTTAATTCTCGGCCAGTATATGGTATCTCTAATGCGACGGCACATGGCATCGTACACAATACATTATTTATGTGCAAGCCTTAGAAACTCTGCTCTGAGTCTCGGAGGGATCAACGCCGCCGAGTCCCGGTAGAGCCCTCCTTGGTCCAAGATCACTTCATCGCGTACTCCCCTATACGTCATAATCTCTGTTGGAACTTTCGCCATCTTTGCTGTATGGCAGTGACTAATGTTTGCATGAATGTTGGCACTGTGTTCCATTTGTTATTTCATCTGTTCCATCAATGTCCTTGTATGTTATACATATTTCATGAGTTCGATACGCACGTTCGGTGTATAGTCACTTTAGGCAAGGGTCTAGTGGTTTTGAGGGATATGCTTTCCAACGGTTCTTATGGTCTGTGTGGACAGTACCGTTATTCATTGCGTAAATATATTGGTTGAATTTCTTGCATGCCACGAGTATTGGCCGGCATTCGTATTCAATTATGGCGTAGTAGTTCTTCTCCGGATGCGCTGAATGGGTGAGACGAGTAGGCTACTGGTTGGCCGCCCTGAATAACTGCACCTCCTGCCTGGCCATAATCACTAGCGTCTGTTTCGAGTACGCTTTTCGTTGTCGACGTTAGCTAGGGCTGGCGTTTCTGTAAACACCTCCTTGATGGCTTCGAATGGCCTCTTGTTGCTGGTTCGGCCACCTGCAATCATATTGTTTCTGTGTGAGACTGCGTAGCGGCCCCGTGAATGAGGAGAGATTGGGTATCGATGGTAACAGATAATTGACGCACCCTAAGAAACCCCTAACACCCTTCACATTTGTTGGTGCTGACAGCTCGCGAATAGCTTTAATATCTCTCCGGGTGAGCTTTGAGTTCATTGCGACTAATCGCGTGGTCCATGAACTTCCCAGTCGAGGGAACCTGAGTCGAACCTCTGTCATACCCAGTCCAGGTTTTTTTCTGTTGAAACGTAACCCTCTGTACGTTCTGATATTGGTCCTCAACTTCCTCCGCTGGTGTCTTAGCCTCGTTCCAGAGTGTCGTATCGAACGACGGCTACGTTCCTACGACCGCGCTTATGTTTCTGAATCCGTCATACGTCTATACCTGCCCTTTTTCTATACTCTCCGGGTGCTGACGCTATTCCCTCAGTTATTGTACCGTATTAGTGTCTGCCTGAGGGTGTGAATGTTGTGCAATCTCGACTCTCCCGGGCTCAACTGCATTTGATAGAACCCGTACCTAACATATAAGACTGAGACTATTTTAGCTTTACTGAGACGACGGAGTGTGTCATTCATCGAGGGCATGGGGTATCGTCGTCTGTGTATAACCCTGTGTTTCGTACGTGTGGGTCTAGGACAATTCTCAACTGGCGTCCCTGCGGATGCGCGGCGACAAGATTCGACATCCATTTTGTGGGGGTGGTCCTCTTTCTGGATGACCCCTAACCCTTCCAGTTCTTTGATTCGCTCGATGCTATATTCCACGAACGTTACAGATGGGGTTCATGGTGGCTGTTGTACGGGGCTGGCCCCCTCATTTATGTGGATTTTGACCGTGTGTGGCAGTTGGCCTAGACATTGACAGCTGTCCTTGTTTGTCCTCGGTTAAGGTCTGCGTGCGGTTCTCACTGGACGTTTGTCCCACAGCAGGATATCTTTGTGGGGGCCGTCCACAGCTTCCATAGTGCGTGTCCTATATTGTGGTTTCAATCCTGATTCTCGTCCTTTTCTGTCGTCTCCTCTCTGCCATGACCTATAACCGCATCGTCATCCTCCCGCTCTTTGGCGTCCTCGACGTTTCATGACTAATAGGACACGCCCATTTTCCTCATAGGTTTCTAGTACGAGCATGAAGTTTTCTTCGTGTGACCTTCGTCGTGGAAGAGTGCCTCTCGTGATGGGCTAAACGCGTTTCGAGGATGTCCCTAGCATCGTTTTCTCGTTATCCTCGTACGTGCTCTTCTTTGTATGTTGACTCATTCGATCTCTGAACTCCTCCACTGTCTCCTCGTCTCTCTGGCTTGCTTTCTGATATAGGTGACCCTGAAATATGACATTTCTATGACTTTTGTACCTGTTAGACAGTGTGTCGCTTAAAGCCTTTAGTGAATGGTCGTCCGCGTGTCTACTGGAACCATTTTGACGCCGAGGCTGATGAGGAATATACGATGAGCACCACCGAACACTGACCTGAAGTGAATATTCTACTTGTCTCCTCAGGGGCTCACCTTCAACTCGTCGTTTATCCGTGCGTAATCTGGCCAAGCATCGAGGAAGATCGACCAATTTTCGCTACGATCTCCTTCATGACTCATTGGTCAAGGAGTGTTAGTTCTTTTAGACATTTAGTTTTTTTTTTACCCCTAACTGCTGTGTGCCTGTCCTCACCAATGTATTCGATTGACCTTCTACGTTGTGTGTCGTTAACCTAATGTTAAATCTAATCCGGCTAAGCCATGTTCATGTGGTCGATGTGAGCCCTCTCCGACAACAGCGAAGCAACGTCTACTCAGCCTGCCGGGGGGTTTTTTGGCAGAGGACGCTCGAGTCGCATTCAAGATGAAGGATAAGAAGCCAATAAAGCCCCACAATCGATCGCAGAGTCATTTAATCGACGGCACCGTCGTCCTTCGAATTTGTCAGGTGACCATGGCAGACTGTTCATCAGCATTCGGGCCATTACTAGCAGCCGTTTGGAGCAACGACCTACGGACGATAGTGCAGTTGGCGAGAAACGTGAACATCGATGAACGCTCTTCGTATGGCGAGAATGTGCGACACTGTATCTCCCGTTGGATACTGGATGTCGGAGTTCAAGCGGCCGAATTGCTTCAGCAGAATGGCCTTATCACGCCCCTGATCCGGTCAACGATGTTCGGTTTACTGGCGACAAGGAGGCCCACTGTGGAGCTACAAAGCGTATTTCGATGGTTTAGTGCCCGCCAGCCGAACGAGCAAGATCACCAGTCGCCGATTGTCGCCATCGTTCAGGCATTGGAGTGCGAGGGCATCGAGGATTCTCCTCACTGTCTCAAATGGATAGAGTTTGCTATGGAGGAGGGTCATCCCCTTGTCGACAAAGACGCCAGCCTTGATGGCTTCATGGCCGTTGCGCTGATTGGCAACGTTGAATTTATCGAGCGATTCGCGAACTATGTTCCCGTTCAGAAGTTCATGGAAGCCTTCGAGGTTGCTGGGGCTGCCCGCTTGCTCGGCATTGACATGACGCATCGTAGAACTCACAAGCTCGAAGACGATATGGCGAACTGTCTTCAGCTGTGGCGCCGAACAGTTGTACTGCGACAAATTTATGAAACTCCGACGCCGCAGTGGAAGTCGTCAGCAGATGCTTTAAGAGGAGTTGAAGTATTTTCCAGCTTAGACGATCTCGAGAACCTTGATGGGCAAGCGCAACTCGTTCAAGCCCTTGCGGTACTAGAGCGAAGCCTGGGAAGTCCATGGACGTCATCTGCATCAGAATGGATGTTGACACAGATGGCTTCGAGATCGTCAAGTATCATCGAGTCCTTCGTGGGATCTGCCAGGGATCGCCTGAACCTTCTCACGTACATGCTCACCCTAGGATCTGACCGCTCCGTGTACATTCGGAAGTGCCTCGACCTCCTTCAACATGGCGGGGTAGGCTTGCTTGATGAATGCGTTCAAGACGTCACGGCAAATGATGTGTCCAATTTCGCCAAGGTTCTATTCGGCTGTTGTGCTGAACCATCGCACGCGGCTCGTTTTACTCGTACAAGACTTACTCTCTGGACCGAGGACCTCTCCAAGGTGTGCGACAGGATTAGCCTACCTGAGCTCTCCAAAGCGACACTCAGCAGCGGTGATCTCAACGCGCTGCTTCAGCTGGCGATTATATCGTGGGCAGCGCACCTGTATACCTCGAAGGACATCTCGTTCTACCAGAAGCTGATCTTCTTATTGTTTCGCAAAGGGGCGTCCGTAGCTCGCCCGACCTGGAAGTCAACACAGATGACCCTCTTAATGATTGTCGAAGAAGACATGGAGCCGATTGCGGCTGCCATCCAAACGAATACGCCTAACGATACGGATCCCGAGAAGCGTCCATAGCCATTCGAAACGATTTTTATTCAACATGCAATACACGTGACGCCATATATTCACCGTGTTCCTCATTAATACAACATGAATGAATCACTAAATAGATATATGTATATATAAACGATCAATTTTAATAAATCGAATGATATGAGAGAGATGGCGAGTTTCTCATTCTTAGCTTTACTTGAAATGATTATATAAGGAATAGTGCCGAGAGATTGGGGTGGGCCGATAAGTAATTTCGTCCCTCTTTGAAGTTGTGCAGTTTCATGCAAATAAACACTATGGTCTTCAACTTCGTGGTGGACCTTCGTTCGAGTCATGTCCATAGCAGACCAACTGTTGAATATATTGAGGCTGAGCGCATTGGCAACATTTCCCTAGTGTTGAGTGCACAGCAAAATTTCGGACGGCCGCGAGAGACCGACGACCGCTAATTGCAGGCTCTCTTAAATGAAAATGCGACCCGGTCACTTCGAGAGTTTGCTGCTCAGCTGGAGGTATCCCAGCCACGCGTAATGCGTCCTGTGTATGCGTTGCGAAAGAGAAAACGCTACATGAACTCAGTGATGATACCATTGATGGCACCCGTGTGCTCGCCCGTTTGCTTGGTCGACAAACGACGAAGAGAAAAGTCCCCTTGTGCAAGATTGTTACGGGAGATGAAAAATCGATATTCTACGGTAATCCCCAAAGGAAAAAGTGGTAGCCGTACCGTAATAGTGTACATATGTTTAGCTAAGAAGGGGGAGACTGCTCGATTATGAACTGCTGAGACCTTGCGGAACGGACAACGCAAACCGCTGCACAAGTTAACTTAGTCAAGTTAACTTTCGCTTAGCTAACCTAAGCCCGGAAAATTTTGCAGGAAGAGGCCGTGGAGGGGCAAACAAAGGTTGCAGTATAACTTTACGTTGAAAAGTTATCCTGCAACATGACAACGCTAGGGTCCATGTTGATTTGGCGTTAACGAATGTATCTATCTGGTATTTGTTGTTCGTGTCTCTTTTTATAGAAAACAGTGAAGGTCTATCGTTTTGACCGCTGCTGCTACAGATGATCATCTCCACGATCATCCACGACATCGTACGACTCCAGGTTCGCCATCACTTTCGACACCAAATGGCTGTGTCAAAATACGCCCCGCACCATATGGTGTGTACGCCAGTGTCGGCAAACTCGACACGGGCTGGGGCCGCAGGGCTCGCTAAACGCGCTTCGCAGCCATTTCAAGCAGCTTCACCCACTATGTACATACGGGACCGCACGGGTTCGCCCTGTGCAACTGGACGTCAAGCGTTTGGCAATACCCCTGGAAGCTTAGGAACGTTTGTACGAGGAACATAATCTGAATGGATGTTACACAATGCACAATGTGTGCTATGGGAAAAGTGCTTTCTTTTTAGATCGTATTGGCTGGCTCTAGATAAAATTTTCATTTTTAAGCTGGTCATTAGTATTTTTTGCTCTTGGTGGTTTTTGAGCACTGGGCATATTCGAGTCTCTTTACTACTGTAGCGTCTCAGTGTGGAGAATGATGTCTGCGTTTCATGGTGGATTCTCGTTTTCGTGAGATCCGATGTTTTTCAAGAAGGAACATGAATTGTTATTTCGCCGACTAGTAGAGATGACGCCAAACGGTGGCCTTGATATGACTCTGCTGTCGAT
This sequence comes from Stratiolaelaps scimitus, assembly GCA_019614645.1. Taxonomy (NCBI): domain Eukaryota; kingdom Metazoa; phylum Arthropoda; class Arachnida; order Mesostigmata; family Laelapidae; genus Stratiolaelaps; species Stratiolaelaps scimitus. The sequence continues at coordinate 475,989 of JABWDB010000091.1, read as the reverse complement.
GGACGCAACGATATAGCGTAGGGATAGCGTCGGGCACTTGAAGCCACAAGGTCTCCGGTTCGAATTCCATCGAGTACCGACGGATCGACGTTGTATTCCCTGCGCAGTTATCAATATAGTTACTATTCATCGCATTTGTGTATAGTAGACATATAGCCAGCAGCAAAATGCATCGTTTTCATAACACATCTACACATTTTAAACTCACCCGCAATTTCTACTCTCTATAAAACTTTCATTACGAACCGGATCCGAGTGATTAGGCTGGTGAGGTTTCCTTACGATTTGTATCAGGCGGCAATGCAATGGGCAGTGTAGTTGTACAGGCAATGAATTCACCTTGGTTTAGCCACTCGTACAAAAGGATCTCTCCATCCACATCGAGTATTGCATTCGACCTAGAAGAGAACTTAAGCATTCTATGCAGTTCCTTTAATAAATCAATAAAGCCTTACCTTACCTCTTTCATTAATTACCACAATGTGCTCAAGTCGAGATAAAGCCACTCTGTCGATAAGTGGCGAACAGATTGATGACAAAAGGATGATTTACGACATCTTTTCACGTTTGAATTTCCATAATACTGGTGCTGCTTATGTGAAAAGACTGTGACAATAGTGAGACAAGCTTCGCCCACTTCGACGGGTCGGGAATGACCTTGTCGAGAAGAAGAGCCTCTCGGCGAATTGGTTCGCGTAACCGAATCGTTTTTACTGATATAGCTGAACATCAGCGCAGTGCCGACATCCGGGTTGCTTGAGAGTTCAGGCTGTGCGACTCCTACATCGTTGGGCGTAATTAAGAAGTAATACTACTAATAATAATAAAGACCCAGCCCTCCGGGGTCCTGCTCAGTGTAAGTCTGGCCTTTTTTACCTGTTTTTGGTCCTGCTCTGTGTAAGTCATGCTTTCGTGTCCTTTTCTGGTCCTGCTCAGTGCAAGTCAGGCTTTTTTATCCCGCTGTATCCGTGAGTGGGGCTATACCAAATGTCGTTGTGTTTTTGTGTGTGTGTTTTTCCACCTTTGTGTTAATCGAGGATACGTTTGCATATTTTATTCCAACTATTTTGTGCTTTTGTTATACATGCGAGATTGCGCGTAGAGTAAATATCGTCACAACTAGGATGTAACGATACGCTGCGCCAACGCGTACTATCCACAAGTCGTCTTGTTCATTAAATTCGTTATCGACGTTGTTCCGTTACTCGGTGGTTAATTAGACAATAATTGCGTACACGTTGGCCATATTGGAGAGGATTTTCGCTATTATTATATGCACGTACATATAGAATATACGTATTGCGCCGACTATTTAAGTTTCATTTTAACACGTAGATAACCGCCCTCATTGGATCTAATTAGACTCGAACTTGTGTCGGTATTTCATAGGTCAGCATTACATATCAGTCTGCTGTAAATGCCTCAGATATTGCTAGATGGCAATCGCTAAATGTTCATGATTCGAACGTTGAGCTCTTCACAATTTCTACCGATCTCATGACCGGATCCACTACAACACTCCGCCCATTGGAAGAACAGGAAGATCATCACTTGGAAGAATACCTGTTATAGTTTTTTCTTTTCATTGTGAGAAATAGCCTGTACCACCCAAATGTACGAATCGAGTCTAGCAATGAAGCTGCGCCCTACCATAAACAACACAATACAAAGTGTGGCTTATGGACAGAACTGCAACTGTTCACAGTTCGCTTAAGTTCTCCCCGTTTGAATAAGTAATAAGTTAAAATAAATGTCTCCGTTCACAACACATTCGACAATAGCACTTTTGTTTGATTATAAATATTCCACAATATTATTCACGCATTCTTGAGAATTATATACATTTCCACATATTTGAATTACGAGATTCTAGTTATATGTGTATGAAACTCTCTCGCGAACTTATTCACCGAAGTGGGTGAGTGAGATTTCTTGAGGAAGGTCACCCCGGAGGCTGTAGGCTGTTACGTTACCATACATTTCTGCCCAAATAATATATTCGAGTGCTCCAACTGTGTGTGTGTGCCTCATACGGGATCCACTCGTTCTCGTGAAGGAGGAAGGAATTGCGTTGAGATGTTCACCAAGAATACCTAGTTCCCGTGTGCGATATTGAGGTAATCGCAAATATCGGATGGTTAGTTGTCGTCTTGGTGATTCTAATGATTAGCCAATGTAAAGGAATCGCTTTTTTTCGGGTGATTCTCGCAAAGACACCAGGTATGCACTGCTACCTCCAATCACGACGTGCGCAACTGACTGACGTCGGCTCTCGTAGGCTGCGTGCGCCACCTCGCCCGTCACGTGTCAACCAGCTGTTGTTCTGTACAGTCGATCGCGGAGTCAAGCGGACTTCGATACAGACATGGAATGCCGAAGTTCATGGAGCAGTAGTTCATTGTTCATCGTTCTATTGCTCAAGTGCTTCGGCAAAGACTTAACGATCGGGACTAATTAATTCAATCGTTTCAACGATTGCAACGAAATAGAACAACGTAAGATTGTTGCCGAGTGGCAGCTGCACAGTCGTTATGAACCCGACAGAGAGGGCACATGCGCGTAACTCTGAGGTGCGGATGCAGGAGCTAATGAAGCTCGTCAACTTGTTTGGAATTGAACAGTGGCGATTACTCGAAACTCACTACCGGCTACCTGTTCGCCCTTTGACGCCAGACAAAGTCGATGATCCCATAGGCGTGTGGTTCATGAACCATGGAGAGATGGACCACTTTGATCATCTATACCTGCGCGAGTTTGCCCACCTTCGACGACATGTGATACGCTTTGTGCATACGCCGTTTGAGTCGGCTGTACGTTCCAGCCACCGTGGTCGAACGCTGGCAGAGCCTACTGAACGATACCGAGGTGTCTTCCGTGAGAAACACGAGTTGCAAACGGAACGACACGAAGACGAGGAACACCTACCCCCCCGAGTGACGCTGATTGATATCCTTCAGAACATCGTTGGAAAAATCGACTCGGCTTGGGACTATCTGTACGATTGGTTATACTTCGCCGCAGTGGAACTGAATGCCGAGCAGAAGCTTGATCATTGTACGGTGCTATCGCTTGCTTTCATCGCGGAGAGCCGAATGGCAACTCTGCTTGCAAGACTCCTTGCAGAGAGAGCCATAGAGAAGTGCGACTATGCTGACGGCCTAAAGTTCCTCGGTGCAGTTTGCATGATCGTGAATAGGGACGCGCCAACCTTTATACGATTCTTCTATCGCGGCTGTGCTGTCCTTGGAAACACGGAGCTTGTCAGCTACGATCTTGTGGAACACCCCGATCGATTGATTCTCGAAGCACTTCGTATCGTCGACGCTTTCCTCGGGGAGGCTCGAGCTCGCCTACGAATTTATCCGTACGCGTACAAGCAGGCGATATTTTCCACTACAGTGAAGGCAGCAAACGACTTCCGTATACCCATTCGTGACCAGATACATGCTCTGTGCGGTATGTTAAAGCTGTACGGTGGCATTCTCACCGACGGCGAGGAGTTCGAATTACTTGACCACATCATGAGTCTGCCAGCGATGTTCGATGCCGACGCTGCGACCCATATCGCCAGAGACCTTCGGAGCTTACGGATGCCCCGGCGTGACCGCTACCCAGAGTGTGTGGGAAGATTTGTTGCGAAAATCGACGTCGCAGATATTGCCCGCGCAGATCTCTGCCCCGAGGGACTGTTCAATCTGCTCGGCATTGCCTTGGAACACCGCCAATTTTGCGCACAGAATGGCCTTCGTCGCCCGATGTTTTGTGAGGAGATGATTCCCATATTGCTCAATAAGGGTGCATTCGTAGGTCGCGTCATGTACGACATCTGGGAGTTGTTAGGGTCGAGGACCGCGGTGACCAGGGCCGATATCAGACAGCCCCATCTTCAGCGGACGTTAGACTCCGTGTGCTGGTGTGCCCATCGCATTGGCTGTGCTGACGACGTCCCCCAACTTCGCTGTTTGGCTGCCGGTCGAGTTCTAGACACTGAACCCCTGGATGGACTTTTCTCTCAGCTTTTTATCTGCAGTGGGAAAATCCGGGTGTCACTTCTGCGATTCGTTCAAGTGCACATGGATTTTTCATACGAGGTTTACGATAACAACTTCGTCGTAAGTAGCGAGTTCATCGAGCACTTACGAATTCAATATTGATTCGTTGCTATGTTACGGGATGTGCTGTGTGTGTATGTGCTGTGCATCTGTCAGTGACAATTAATTAGGTTTTTAAATCGCGTATATCATGCGCCCTGAGACTGCATACGAGGCGAGCAGCAGTCCTCCATATGTTACATGTTGTCGACATGTGGTGCATGTTGAATTTTGCTGTTACAGTAATTCATTTTTAACGATAAAATTGTGTTGTGGAATTAGGCTGGAACTGGGCTCGCTCTCGATCGAACGGAATAACATATGGTATATCTATTATTGATTGTACATAGACACGAGTTGAACTCGCGTGCGACAAGCGTTGATTTCCACAAGCCGAATGTGAAATCAAGCAATCACTGAGTAGTATTCAATAAATTCAACATTGACATTGGCCATCGGCGGATATGCGTGTCTGGTCTAAGATTATACATAGAATATTATTATTATTCAAGCACACAGTAATTAGCAATTATTTCGAGGGATTATGGTGGGGGTGTATATGGGAGGGGATTCGCTGGGGACCGGGTTTGAGGCCGACATTGTCCCGAGGAAGGCGATGGCATTGCCTCTCTGCCTCTGCCCAGCGAGGGACAGGCGTGGCAGAAGGAAAGATCCTGCGCGATTATTATTATTATTATCATCATCATTATTATTCTTATTATTAGCATCATCATCATTATTATTATTATTTATATGGTGTCTCCAACGTGGAGACATTTGGGAGGTGCGAAAGTGTAAAACGACAACGGAGTGCGATCTCCCGTCCCAGAGCCCAGAGTTCGCTGGGGGCGATGAGGAATCACCTTGGATTGTCGCCTTGGATTATTAATTCTCTAATTATGACCTGGAGGTACTCTGTGCGTGTGGAACAACAACCAGTCTCACACAACGAGGGACCGTAAAGAGCTGTACAATTCACGCACTCGTGAAATACATCGCTAGATAAACAGACTATGGGATTTTTATCTTCCGCAACTCCAAGGTCTAAATGCAATTTACACCCTTGGGTCGAAGTGTCAACACAACGGGAAAAAAGAACAATTGTAGTATAAACACTACTAAGCGTGTTACACTATCGGGATTAATATTATTATTATTATAATACTATTATTAATTCTCTAATTATTGTAGTATGAGAAAGAAGTCGTGATAAGAGAACATTAACTATACAAAATATTGTCTCATAGAAAATATATACTAATGAATCATCGACGGCTAACATTATAACAAAGGTTAGAACAGCCACCACGAGTATTATTAGTTCTTGAAAATCTAAGTTTGCGAATATGAGAACACAGATCATCCAGAGGTTTTAAAGATGTGCAGTCAATAGAGATATACTCGATATAGGAGACGGAACGGCAAAATGTTAAGAGCATTAAAAAAAGGACCACACGGCTCGGACGGACACAAGGAGCCGGAGCAAATATCGTAATGGTCATTTTTGACAATTTAATGATAGCTATCACTCTGTTAGTATTAGAGTCTATTATTAAACACCGAAACATTGAATACCATAAACGAAAAGTGCGTGATATAAGAGAGCAGGCAGATGTGGATAAAGACCGAGTTGGCCCTGTTTATTGATAGACAGTTGTCCGTGAGAATTCATCGCCGAATCTCAGCTAGCTCATGATTGGCCCTGGTAATCAGTTGTGGCAGTTCTGGGGCACGGATGAAGCAAGATGTATTGTCAGCAAAACGGATCGTATTTAGAGAACTACGAACGAGGGTGATATCTCGTAAACAAGCAATAAATGGGCTCATGACAACAATCTGGGTCATGACATTCGATAAGGTTTGAAAACGGGCGTATAATAGTTTCATAATAGCTGAATCGTGATATCCACATTGTACGGATAGTCTAAAAGTATTGTTTGGTGCGACTTTTCTGTTATTTAGTAAAGGTAAACGCTCAATTGGCTTATTAAGGGAACTGCAGCTTTACTTTAATGCTTAATGTTCTCTATGTATGTCTTCACCAGGTCGCGGGACTCGAACCTGCGGCCTCCGACTTGTTACAGCCAGAGACCACTCTGCCACCGTTCAACCGCTACCGCGCTGATAGCTGCGATAATCTGCGATATAATCCATTCGATTTCATAGGGGTTGAGGTTTAAATAAAGAATGGACTTCACGGCTAAGCTATTCCTCTGGTACTGTGGGACTCTCACCCACTAAAACTCTGGACCTTTTCGAGTTGGGCCTTGGTCCGAAACTGGTATTTTTTCAGCGTTCTTTTCCTTATCTTTTAATGAGAGAACAACAAATGCTGCGTAAATTAGCTTTCCTTTGATTACCCAGCGCCGTGCTTCAGCGTGCGGCAACGTCATGTGATCATTATTTATTATTATATTATATATAAGCAGTACACTTGTGTGATTTTTGTGGCTGCTATTGTCTTATTACATCTGTCTTTGAATAAAGTACGCTTTTTATTATTATTGTTATTATGATTATTGCAATTGCCAAATTGGGCTATATGGAGAACCTGGAGATGCGTGACAACGAGTAACAACAAATAAAAAATATATCATCTAATATCATAGATGTGATATTTTTATTAAGTGGCGAGCAATTTTATAATACAATCGGTTTTTTGACACTTTTCGTAGCGAGGATGCTCATCGACTTCCATTGGATTTGAATCACTTGCGGGTTTACTCAAGTGAAACTTTTGACGAAAGAATTGACTCGAGATTGATTTGTCGAACTTTATGAAATCGACGAAAAGAACAGCTGTCCAGTATTCCGGGTATGAAGCATTCGAAGCATTTCTATATAGAGCGGGTCTAAAGATGTTGAGTGAGACTAGAATCTTCAGCGTGTTAGTTCCTCGAAGTCATCCAGAAGTGCCAGTGCATCTTTACGTGCAACTTTTCCGTCTGGGACCCGCTGCATTCCCATATGGTGGAGTCCCGGAGGCGCGCCTGTGATGGTAAAGGAATTCTAGATTAGAAATAGAAACACATTTATATATTATATATTATTGTGTGCTATATTATATAGACTATAACTAGAGGCGCAGTTAGGGACGGAGCGATCGGGCCGAGGCCATCGTAGCCCTAATTAAAAATGTGCTACGACTTGTGTCTTGGGGCAGGGTGCCGATGAAGCGGGATGATCCAAACCTCTGACGTTAGACCTGCACAAGAATTAAATCTTGGCTGAGGACTCGCCTGGAAATTGTTATTTTTTGGGGCGGAATTTGAATATGGTAAATTGGTGGGATTGTTTAAGGATCTACGTACGAGGTTGATAGCATTTCGGTTACGAAAGATTGTCCACAATTGGCAGTTTTCTAGGGAACTATCCTATGCGTATGTGTAATTCGTGAAAGCATGCCATCAATTTAGGACCGGCACAAAATAAATGGAATAATAATGATAAAGTTGCATATTTTTGCGAAATTATGGATTGGTACACATACATGCACAGTATATCTATTGCAGCCTTTCATTGTCTATGAATTTAGGTACATCTAAAAAATTAAGTTATAGCTGTATGAAGTCCTAAAATATTTCGAAGCCTAAAAATCGTTCTCAACCACAAACCCCAGTAGCGCCACAGACAAGCTACGGCAACAACAGTCTCTTCGCTTAAATCACAGCGCACTGATTCGACAACAGGCGTGGCGAGGTCAGTTTATTCCCCTTCTTGTGCAAAGATAAATAAAGAGTGATGCCTGCGTATCATTCACCTAACCTGCGATCGATTAGGTGCTCTAGCAATTTTGTAAACACTGACCTTGAGGATACTACGTGGCGGAGCTCGTATTTTAGATTGATCCGTGCTGGAGGCTTCTCGCTGGAATCGTTGCACTCGACGAAATACTGTGTGTTATATTTCATGCATTGACTCGAGCTCCTTCACGGTGACTCACAGAACAGGTCTAGAATTTGCTAATATAGCTAATTATTGGAAATACTAAAAATCGTTTCCCATAGACATTAACTGTTGAACGGCCTTCTCTTTTTTGGGCGGCCTTCTCAACCATTTCTTGCATACTTGAAAACAAAGACCAGTTCCCCTGCTCCTATATATATATATATATATATATATCTTCATACCTTCAAAGCTCATTGATTCGTCGCCTTTTTTTTGATGACGGACAATGCTCACGCCGACCAGCATTCGCAACTTAGATGTTTGGCGTGGCACTGTGGGTCTAACCGCTGCCTGATTTTTTGGCAGACGTATCCATTAAACTCTCCCCCGAACCCCGAAGTTTTAGGTTGGTCAGCCTTAAGGCTACGTAACCTTTCGAACGTCTCGATAAATTTATACATGATTTTCCTTATCGGCTGGCCTCTAGATTCTCCCATCAGACACGTATCCGCACTTTGCTGTATGTTAATGGCATTTCTGCGAGAAATGCCAAGAGATAAAGGTCCATACTTCTCTGAGGGCCTGCCACGGCAAGATTTGGGCTCGCGATATTTATCTGGTCTAATATCCGAGCTGTGCCCCCCTAAGTACCACTGGCGTCACGATCTAGATATTCATTATATATGCCTGATGTCACCGACCTTATGACGGGTAAACATACAGTGCACTGGTGGCAACAATGCAGACTCTCCGCCCCCCGGACAGGGGACAGCCCTCTTTTCCCTGAGAGGATACTTGCTCTTGGACATCTATATTTCTCTCTCTCTCTCGCTCTCTATCTCTAGAGCGAGCAGACATCATTCAGAGGTGCACCAAAGATTCCGAAAACACCACCTATTGCCTAGCGAAAAAAAAGTCGCGATATTATCGACTGCAAACAGCCTACTGTCAGGGCATCCCGACGCCGAGGAAAAATGCGCAGTGAACGGTTCTGTCAAAGGTGATGTGAGCGATGCGGTTCGACATCGTCCGTTTGGCCGGGTGGTTACTCTGCGTAGCGACGTTGTTCTGTTAGGTCTGTTAGGCTCTGTACGTTCTGCGTAGCCTGCTCTGTGCAGGCCGCTAAGGCCAGGGCGGGCTAAGGCTCTTTCGTGTGTACCCAGCGCAGCGGCAGGGGCTGCTGCCGATGTCCCTCTTTGCGGTTCGTGTACCCTCCCTCTCTGCTCAGAGTGGTCCGGCCACCGGGCCCGGCTGTTCGAGGAGGAGGGCTAGTTGAGCTCAAGGCGAGCCTGTGCGACGGCCTGCAGGCGGCGGCAAGGCGACAGTGAAACCGCCACCGCCGGACTCTGTCTGCAACAACGGCAAGGTAGGCTGCAGCAGCAGCAGCACCCGAAGCAGCGGCTGCTTAGGTGGACCTCCAACTGCACCAGTGGTATCCGTGCTGCACCAGTAGCAGCAATAGGACAAAATTGCACCGACACCAAGCGTCGTTTGCATAGGGAGCACAAGGTGCTCGCCAGTGGCTGGTCAGATAAACCCACCGGAGTGCTAGGATCCCGGGGGAGCATCCGGGGACAACAGGAGGGACCTGGCGGAGGGGCCAGGGAGTCGTCTTCCGAACGTTGCCGCGATACAAACAGCAGCAGACATCAAGGCGCACTCTGGCGAGTGTGCGACACCAGCAAGTGGTCTGGGCCCGGTCTTGAAGTCGAGAAGTCGCTCCTGCGCTAGCAAACAAAGCCGAACGCGAAGCGGCAATCGGCGACGCGCGTAGGAATATGACGAGGCAGACAAGTAAGTGAGCACTGTCGTACGCGAGACTCGAAACACGGCTGCTACGGTTCCTGCGCGTGCAAACCGCGGCTCCCGGGCCGCTGACGTTGCCCGCCTTGCCCGTTACGTCCAGCGACTGCTTGCTACCGGGTGCGACTGCCAACGAGCGGCCGTTGTGTGCAGTGCAGCGACAACGGTTCACTACGATACGGTACGCCTATGGACTTCAGCACGAGGCAGGACAACAGAGCGGGTGCTGGCGACAGGTTGCTCATGGATGTGTAGTGGTGCTGCAGTGTAGCCGGGTTGTCAAAGTCAGTTTGCCTCACCGGGTGCGATTCATTGTCTGTTTCCTCTCTCAAGTGTCAGGGTCTCATTTCGCACCGATCGCCGGGGCCGCTGTCGCCGAGGTGGGTGCACCTGTCAGTCGTTGGGAGTTGTTGTGCTGCGCAGGACAATGTACCATGCAATCGTGCTAGGAGCGTCGCTGTTCGGTGGAACGGGCGGTCAACCCGTTGGTTGACCCAACGGTCGTAGCTAAGCGGGCCGTCCTCCTCACCTGTGCCGGTGAAGCTGGTTTTCTCCTGTGATCAGAGAGCGGGCGGGTAAGGTGACGAGTGAGTGAGGTCTGTCTGGTCGATCCAGCAGTGTTGGTGCTCATTCGACGAACAACCGTCCGCGAGCAGCGCCACGGATCGCGGCCACAGCAAACGCCAGCCCTGTCATCGGCCGCCCGCCGAGGAGTTAGCATGGCGGCCGACATCCGCAAAAAGTCGGCAAAGTGCAACGAGAAGAAGCCCAATAAAATGGTCCTGTCCGTATCGGTAGCCAAGATGCGGTGGCGGATGCTAGCGAAGGCGCTGCATGAGGGACGCGTCTCGGAGGCTGGCCTATTTATCGGCTCGGTGCGGCGGTTTCATCATTTTGGCCTGCTACAGCTGAGTCGCGCGAGTGAGGATAGCGGCAGTCAGGGGGGCGGGAGTCCGGCCTCTGGCTGTCTCAACCTCAACCACCATGATCATCATCCAGGCCCGGACGAGAACGAACTCGACGCCGCGTGGTTTGTCGCCAAATGCCTCAAGGAGCCACAGTTCTCGCTGCGCGTACGATTCCTTCCGCCGCGAGTGTCGATCAATGAACTGCGCGGATACAACAACACGGGCAACGTGTGCCTGTGGCCTTCGGAAGAGGTGATGGCCTATTACGCAATGAAAAACAAAGAGCTCTTCCAGGGCAAGAACGTCCTCGAGCTTGGCGGAGGCATGACGTGTCTAGCCGGATTCACGGTGGCGGCCACCGCAAAGGCGTCCGAAGTGTTCCTGACCGACGGCAATCAGCGTTGCGTGGCGAACGCACAGCTGATGCTCGAGGCGAACAAGGGCGCATTTGGTGGCTGTGTGGTACACACTCGCCGACTTCGCTGGGACGAGGACAACGATATGAACGATCTGCAGGTACGTTTCGACGTTATCCTTATCGCGGATTGCCTGTACTTTGATGACGGCCGGAAGCCGCTCGTGCACACGATCTGGAATCTGCTCAAGGCGGATGGCATTGCTGTGATCCTGGCGCCAGCTCGCGGGGACACCTTTCAGGATTTCGTGCGACTCGCCACTGAGCGAGGCTTTGAAGCCGACCTCCTTCTGGCGTACGATACGTGCGTCTGGGAGCTGCATTCGCGCTACCTCAAGGAGAAGGCGCATCTGTACGATGCCAACCTACATTATCCTCAGATGCTCATCCTTCGGAAAACGCTGAACTGAGAACAAGGAAGGCGTCCATCGGCGAAGACTGCGGAATGATTGCCCAAAGTTGTGCCCTTGTCGCGGAAGACGTCGAGTCTAATCTGACCCGATACTGTGAACGACAAAAAAAACAAAGTGGCATTTGGCAGACGCGTAATGAATGGAGAACCACATTGCCACACCTGTAGTCCACGGACAGCAGATCGTTAATATCAGGGAACGTCTATCTACGAAGGTTCTTCAGCCCTCGACCTCAGCAGAACCCAGCGTTTACCCCGACCACCTCGGAACTACCTCGCTGTGATCAGGATTTTTCTAAGATGTTCTTCGACTGAACCGCTTCTAACCTCTTCTACAATCCTACAACTAGACAACCTCTCTTTGACATAGTCGTCCATTGGATGTATACGATCATTTTACTAGAACGAACATGGTTTTAGAGAACTTTTATATCGATCACTAGAAGAATGATATCGTCACGGACGGCTCGCCTGCGTCCGCCGGCCGTGTAAAACACCAATTTACGTAGTGAATCAGCTGCAGCCTTTACATTGTTGTATGACATTATTACCTCATAGCGGATACATGCATTGATTGACTGATTGGTCTGTAGAGATTTTTCATCATGTTGGCGTTACTCCCAACTTATCCGAGCAGCGATACGGGAACAACCAGTGTGAATTGCGGCCCCCTCTTGGACTCGCCTCGTTGTTAAATGTTTGCTTGGCTGCAACTCGCTATCGATTTTATTTGCTACTCTGGTGTATGGTAGTGTGGTAGTAGTCACTTTCAGAGTGGACCTTTTGTCGACGGACCAAGAGATACACGATGCTGCTCGTCTTCAGAGCAGCAGAAGCTCCTCGTTGAGCGAGGGATCCCGTCCGAATCCACTGAGCGTGTAAATTGTCCGTTAGCCGTTTCCGGCGGGGCAACCAATCGATGGCGATGATGGTAATAATGAAGAGGCGTTCGTCGGAGGGTGTCTTTGTGCGAGAGAGCCCTAGCCACCGATAGCGCTCTCTGATTCTCCGCGACATCGTCGCGATAAATGAACGGTTGCGGAGCGTAAGGAGCGGGCGAGATAGAGAGAATCTGAGCTCAGCGACGGCGAGACAGTTGATTACCTTAAGCGTGTAACCGTTGAGGATGGACGAAGCCTATTTGCTCGCTGTGCAGGATACCATATGCGTACCTCGTATTTTATTGCTTCTGAGCCGTGGTCCGACTTTCGCTCTCCGGAAGGGGGGGGAGTTTGTCGTTCACAGGAAAGCTCGGAAATAGGTTTATCTTATACAAGACACGCAGGATTTATGACTGGACAATGGATGGATGACGAAAATTATGAAACTGCTCCAGCCATAGTTCTCTAATATATGTGTGTACATGAAGGCGTATTATAAGCATAATATATTTTCCAATGACTAGTCACGAAGGAGGGTTATGATAGCAACGATACGACTGAATAAATTCTGAGATTATTGCTAGCCATGAAGCTAATTCTGCGACGAGCTCTGATGACAGCTCTCGGAGAGCGGCGGGCAGGCGAGAGTCAGAAGGGAACTGCTGAAGTTGAACATCTTCAGGGGTCTAGCGAGGTGATTGATTGTAATGGTAGAATTGATAAGGCTATTGCTTGCGGATTGAATGCGGAGAGATTGGAACTGGGAACTCGTGGATGGGTGCGATTGGCGGGCCAGAGAGCGCGAGAGAGTGAGAGAGAGATTGGTTACTTTTGAGAGCCGTTCACGAGTCAGAATTTGAGGTCTGGTGATATGAGGTTGGTGAGGCCAAGTGAAGAATGGCGAAATCAGGGGGATGGATCGAGGAATGACGAGATGGCGAAATAAATTAATTGTACCAGTAGAACAGGACAGCTGTTGTGATATGGCAACACTTTAGGCTTCAACCGTTATAGCCTATGGAGGTCGTAACGGACACTGAATGACAGGACTCGTTGACGGTGGTTGCCCGTTCAAGGTATGAGGGGACACACGGCTCAGAATGAAGAGCGGATTACGATGATCGACGGTGATGTGAATAGCCGCGGTTGATTTGTCAAAACGAGAGGTACGCCATGAGATGTTTCCCCGTTGACCACGGCTGTCACCGCATGCTGGTTAATATAATAATAATAATAATATTAATAGTAATAATAATAATATTATTAAATTATTATTATCATTATTGCTGTTTTGAAAATGATAACGGTAACGGTACCAATATTACGTAAGATGTGATTATTACGTGTGTACGAATACAGCAGAACTTATAATTGTTATTATTATTGCTGCTGACACTTTATGGCGACTAATCAGAGGCCCGATGAAAATTCGCAACACTGGGCGAGACTCGCGCAAAATTCTGGTATCGACTCCGTCAGAGACCCGGTGCGAGCGTAGAACAACAGAGTGAATTAAAAAGAAGAGAGAGAGGGATGGAGACGGCAGATAGAGAGCGGGGGAGGGCTTTTCGTTTAATTAATCCCTTTTTTTTTATAGAGAGAGATTAAAGGTAAATCCTGCATGGGATTTACATTAATCGGTCATGTTGGACATGTGTGCTTTACTTGATGGCGGAATAGGCGAACTCATCAGTCCACCAAACGAATTCGGACTGAATCAACACAATTGATAATATTCAGTCTATGCCGCAAAATGTGTCTCGATATGCGACGATCATATTTAAAAAAAATATATATATATATATATGTATATAGTGAAGAGAATAATAGTCACAGTAATTGCAGCAACTTGCGTGTGAAGGCGAGACGAGAAACAACTCCTTCCACGAACTTGGTGATTGACAATGAATTGGTATGGATTTGGTGAGGTCGCCAAAAACCTAGGTGCATTTCTTCCCGTTTCACTCTGGTGTAAACACTTTTGGTATACTATTGATAAGTGAAGCGAACTGTACATTCGTGTATATATACATGTATGAACACTTGGCTCGATCGATGTGCGTGGGCATTTTTCATCAAAAGCTGCCTTTTTTTTTACTGTCGTAGCGAACGTGTGTCGAAAAAGGGGTATACGCTAAACTGAACGAGCGATCTCGTCGGGTCGGCGATTACAGGCCCTGGCAGAAGAAAAGGAAATTATCGTACAGGTTGAGCGGTAACGGTCAATTAGTAAATTAACTATGACCTGCTAATGGCCGGCACCGTCGTGCAGTCACCCCTGCCGTGCCGGCTGTACACTCGACTACTGTAGTTCAATTTCGATTTTGCTATTACGCCTTCTCTCTCTCTCTCTTTCTCTCGCACTCTAGCTCGATCTCGCGATGTTCCGATCATTCTGGTTACCGACACCTTGTCAGGAACGATCCGACTTTGTGTGTATGTGTGAGTGAGGTAAGGACAGGAGCATCTGGTCGAACCGATTGTAAGCTCGACTCCCAAGCTGAAGCGAGCCTATGGAGGAAACGATGTTGAGGTGACGGACATTGAACGAGTCCACGATAGCTGGCGCATCGGGATAGAATATCGGGCCGTAGATCGGATGGGGGCGATCCGACAGACGGACGATGGAGTGGGTGGGGGGGGGGGGCGGGCGATAATCAGACGTTCGGGAGGGAGCGCGATTCAGGGGCGCGGTCAGATCATTGACGCTTTTGTAAGTCGCGTACATGTGCTAATCGCCTGATCCACGACACGTGAGTGGGGTGACACATTGGCAGAAGATGAGAAATGTAACAGGGGTGGGCAAAAATGTGGAATCCCAGGGGAGACTGAGAAACTGGCGAATGAATTGTCCTCCCAGTGATCAACTACGCGAAAAGCAGCATCATCCCTTGGGGGCCGAAAATGCGGCCGATAATAATGAGACTAATATTAATGCTGATCATAAGAAAATAATGATAATTACTATAATATGATAAGAATAATAATAATAATTATTATTATTGTTGTTGATATTAATAATAATTAATAATAATAATAATAGTAATGAGATAATTAATGAAAATAATGATAATGATGAAATGTATACAAATGTACCTGCGACGAGTGTACCTTACGCTGCGGCTAAAAACGATTGCTAACCCCACTCGGTACAGACAGCTGTGACGACGACTGTATAACGGATAACATACACACATTCGGCCGATCAGGCATCCACAGGAGTTGTGAGCTACATAGTCAGCCCCTTCACCGAACCTTCTTCATCGTATTGGAACAGGAAGTGAAAAATCTTCACCACGTTTGCCGCCCGCTCGCGTCACTATAGAGAGCGCTTCGTATGTGCAGGACTCCGGCAGGGGAACTCTTCAGAGGTTCGTGACTTGATAGGAGAAGCTCCAAAAATCTGTAAATCATTCTCCTGAGAGACGATTGGTCATTTTGTGTCCTGCGGTACCGGTGATGATGACCTATAGCTGCCTATATGATTTCGTATCGCATCAAATACGACTCACCGAATAGTTTATCAAGCCTGGGTAAACATCTAATCCCGATTACGTGTATGGCCGCCCTATTCCTTGTTGAATCTAAATAGTACTCTCTCGAGAGAGAACTGCACGGCGGGACGGAGTGGACGTAAAGGAGGAGGAGCGAATCCCCATCTATTTAATTGGAAGGAGAGCCTTAGAGAGACATTATATAAGAAAAAAAATATATATACATATATATAGATTTTTTTCCCTGATGTCTGACGACCGATACAATAGTTGCGTTACTCTGTACGTTACGAACTGGCGCTTATCCGAATCGAACTGGACTCGGTTGGCGGTTGGCTCTCAATCCTTCCGCCATCAAGAATCTCCCGCTCGCTACTTCCCCATATGGCATCAGCCCATATCGAACTGTGAATGATCTGAAATCGAAAATTACCAGATGTACCGAAACTTTGTGGTGAGCACCCCTCTTCTTTAGCTACCCCGTCCCCACCCCGGCGTTTGCTGGGACGTTTTCTCCTGGACCAAGTTCGGCCGTCGGAAACCACTTTCCATTACAGAACATTTCTTATTGGCCAAGCACACATTTTGAAGCTCACGGGGGGGGGAGGGGGGACGCTGGGGTGAATGATAGCACAATCGGACGGAGTCACGTAGAAGTCACAAAGTACGAAAGGGTAGAGATGAGTAGTGTCCAATCAAGCAGCTCGTTTGCATCGCAGAGACCCACTGTCGAGTCTACTGCCTCTACGACCTATCCGTGATACAGCTCTCGCGCGCGGTCGAGAAGCCTGGGTACCGAAGGAAGATTATTCTATACACCGCTATAATATATATATATATATATAAGATTATTACATTAAGATTATTAATGTTCGCCAATTCTATGACGCACGGACATGTCAGGAGCCATGTCCATGCTGTGGCTGAGATTTTCGATTGCCATCCTCACATTCGTCGACGGAGAGTTGAAATTGATGCTCGTCAGTCACATGACACGATAAGAGAACATCATCGATAATAAGACAGATATATTTAATGATTACATTATTTGGATTAAGCTAGTCGAGTGTTTCTCGATCCGCGTAAAAGAAACAGGTGGCAGATGTGAGACTCGCATTGATTACCACTTTTGTATAGTGAAACGAAGTCTCTGCTCTGTTCGACCATCGAAATTCGGCTACCGACTGCCGGTGTATGCACATACGTTTGCAGGTTACTACACAGTTACTAACGCGACGGTACATCGATTACGTTCCGAGTTGAATTGAAATTGTGTCGTCACACCGGTTGAAACGGCAGCGTTTTTCGAGTAGATAAATCATAGACAATCTGTGCAGTCTCAGCCAAGCAAAGATTCATATTCGGACGCCGCCCCAAGGTGGAGCCTGTGAGCAATGAGAGAAGCGACGGCATTGTCTATACCACTGACCCGGCCCGGTGTCACCCGAGAGTTGAAACATTTCGATTGGCAATTCGCCTTGCATCGCCGCTTGTTCCGGGGGGGGATGGATGGGGTAGTCGGGTGATTTCGAACGAACCAGAAGGTTTGTTCCGCGCACTGAGTAGCAAAAATCAAATGTTGATTACCGAATCGGCCCCACTGAGTTCATCCCGGACGTTGCTAGCAAACTGCCGGAATGACCGTTCGATATATGGACCCAAAAATATGCGCGATAGTTGTCCGCGGGAACCTGAACAATTGAGGCTGCTATGTCTCTTCGAGAGCTGGCAACGTGTCAACGAATGAATATCCAATCATATGTTGCCTTCGGGGATTCGGTCTACGACTCAAAGGTTACGAATAATATTAATATTAATAATAATAATAACAATTCAATACAATAAATACAATAATAACACCTATACACAAGCTTGCCAGAGAACGAACAACGCCGTTGGCTGTCGAGTACTTTCGCTCTACTGTAAACAATAAAGCAATAAGTTCAGAATATGAGAAAATAATGAAATTTATCGACGAGACCGCTCAGGGCGGTTTGTCGAATGATTGATTTTGATTTTATGATCTATCTATGATTTTTTTTCTGCCACCCCTAGTCAATTCTAGCTGAATCCCATCCCTGTCCGGCGTTAATATCTCCAAGCAAAAATGTTCATATCTCCAACGATGACCAACACGAAGGACATTAGGAAAAAAACGAGGGTCAATGAGCGATATTACTCGAGCGTCTTGTCGACGACACGTCGGACAGACACGACACCGACCGACCGTGCGGTTCTGCTGTCGACCAAAGCGGGAAGGAGGGACGCCACTGTGGGGGCGCAATACGACATTTCGCGCCAGGGGTTCGCCCTGGCGCGTGTCGGCAACCTGACCTACGTACACCTAGCGTTGACCGATGTTTCGATGCCGACACAGAAAACACAATCGTTTTACGTGGACACCATACGTCTGTGTGGGTGCGCGCACGTAGAGGGTTGCAAATTGCTAGAGGGGGGGCGGGGGGTGAGGTAGGGACTATTTTCAAAAACAAGTCGAACACAACGGCGACAAACCCGTCAACGAACACGAGTAAACCCTGTAAACCGTCTGCGAATGTCGGCCTAGCACAAGCGTGGATATTTACCTAAAAAAAACGATCGAACATCCCAGTGTTTCCTCCTGCTACGGGCACGATGAGTGCTCGGACAACAGCAACTGGCACAGAAGACGATGTTGAAATTACGTATAATCATACACATAATATAATCATGTATATTGTATATCTTTTGTCATAATCTGCTACAACAACGGTTTTTTGCTGTGCGCCAATCAATGCTCTCTGGGCTCCACACTCTCTATTCGCGCCACCTCTCGATGCTTCGTCCCTTGAAGCATCTTGGGAGTCGTCTTGGAAAATGTCCGTTTCTGCTGAGAACATTATGATAAGACACGTTTTTCACCTGATCGAGTAGTGAGCCAGTTCGCGCGAACCGGAAATATACAGAGTTCTTTAGGAAGTACGACCTAGGCACATCATATATATATATATATATATATATATACACTGTACTGATGACTAAGAGATGACAAAATAAATGTTACGCTAAATAATAAATCTAATGCGACTACTACTGCTATTGTGCTACCATTAGAGATGACATGCCGATTGTGATGACGTGATGTCCATATTGCGTCTACTTTTCGCTTAGACACCTTCGATATAATTTCGCACTTTGCGGCTAAAATGACCGAGAGAGAGAGAGAGACACCTACACACACACACACACGACTTTCATTTCATTATATCTCATACCCCATCGACGCCTCTTTGTCTCCACGCCCACCCCCTCTCTCTCTCTCTCTCTCTCGTCTCTCTGTTTTTCTCTTGCGAATATTTGGACATTTGCGTGTGCGATATTTACATTTTCCCCAACTCGTTCATCGTTGATGTGGCACAGGTTTCGTTATTAGAATAGTTTACATTAATTGTTTGGCGTTGTGGACGCTTCTCAGCTGCCCCCAGCGTCCGCTGGTTCACTAGCTAGCTCTGGCTTTAGAATCGCTGTCGGTGCAGCTGTTGTCCACGTTACGGCGTGGCGTGACGTCTCCTACACAGTCATATTGTTGATTCATTCGATTCATGTGTGTAGATATATATATATATATATGTATATATACATATATATATATATGTATATGTATGAGCGAGGTACAGCGCTGCAGTAATGTCAACTCATTATAGAAGGACAGTGAGCGGGAGCGAGTGCCGTCACGCGAATCCGCATCAGCGAAATCTGCATAGGGGTTCGAAATGTCGCAGCAATGAGCGACGAGCTCGAGAACAAATCGTGCCATTAAAATACAGTAGAGTACCAAAGGCGTAGAACGTGAGATGAGAACGCGGAGCCCACTCCCCCCCCCCCCCCCCTCCCCGCTAGGAATATTTAAGCACGCTGTATATAAGCACATGATGTATGCACATGGGTTCTGAGCAGATGTGTTCGATCTCGGCCGAACATGTAATACGGGCGCTATGTATAAGGCACATATCTACATCATTCGATTGTATTCGTTACTGCTTAACTGAGACAACGGACAAATCATGGGAGAATCCTTGAACGTTTACCCCGCCCCCCCTCGTCAGGTCGTTCCAGGTGATTCGTCGTTTGCTGATATTCAGTGTTCAACAACCCCCCGGGGCCCCCACGTCATTTTCTCAGTTAGCTCTTGGGGGGTTGCTCCGCGCCGCCGAGGGGTCGGTTGTTGCCACATCTATAACTCTCTCACTCGAATTCATTCTCTCACTAAATGTATACGCATCATGGTCACCTAAAATTGAAGCTATCTCTCTCTCTTCCTCTCTCTATTTTTCTCTCTCTCTCTTCTCTCTCTATTTTTCTCTCTCTCTCTCTTTGTCGATGACTTTCGTTCGGCCGCACAGAGGCTGGCACGGAGGAAACCTCTCGGTGTGGTGTACATATATACATTTTGACAGGTTGACAAGCATTTCGCGACTTTTGTCCAGTGGCCGTGTGGGAACGGTGGTGCTCGATGGTTCGTTGAACGCGATCGCATACAGGCGAAGTCAAGCAGCTCCGGACTAGACTGACCCGAGATCGGTTTGCTAGACTTATCGGCGGAAAACACCCGAATCACCTGCGTGTGATCCGACGTCACGGCTCTGCTGGAGGCTGGAGAGGGGCTCGATCTTGACGTTGAGAAAGTAGTTGTCCCGTAGAGCTTCCATTGCGGTGATGCGCTTCGACGGGTATAGTCGGAGCATTGACGCGATCAGGCGTTTCCCTCTCATCTCCATCCTAGGTAGGCGGGACTCGATGTCCTTTTCAGGCCACCGAGGGAACGATGTTTTGTACTCCTGCAGTTCGGACACGCCTGGCCAGCACTTCTCATCGGGCGTGCCCAGATCGCGGAAGATCTTAAACAGCTGATCGATCTCTGAGTCACCTGTCGATCAATGAGATGAGTAAAGGTAATCAAACGTTATTGGCCGTTTTTGGTATTGCATTTCGAGATCGATATAGATGTTCGCACAATTCGAATTACTAATTAATGACTAACTGAAGAACATTTGAATGCGAAGAATAATAATCAAACGCTTAACAATAGCTGGGCTGCAGATTGGTGGTGAAGTATAAGAAACCCCAACAAGGCATTTGGAAAAGGATTACTGCAGTCTTATTTTCACACATCAACTCGAAAGCAGCAGTACACCGGTAAGAGTCTGATAATTCGCGGCGGGGGCGGCGCAACTTCGTCGACGCTGGCCGTCCCCAGTTGAAAGAACAGACATCTCGCATATAACCCAGATATGACCCCCAAACCTCCGCTAGTACTGGTCCCACGGAGTCGTCCGACAAAACGTCATAGATCGCTTTTAGAATCTGGCTAACGCGGTGTTAAACGAAGCCGATGATTGTCGTCGTTGACGGAGAACATCAGAGTCGGGTAGCGATCCTACGCCACATATACCACCTCTTTTGATTAATAAAGGTGTGTTTGTATTGTATACGTACCAGGAAACAGGCACTTGTTATTGCTCATTTCGGCGACGATGCAGCCAAGGCTCCAGATGTCCACGGACAAGGAGTACATCTTGGAGCCCATGAGAATTTCGGGTGCGCGATACCAGAGCGTGATCACTTCGTGGGTGAACGACTTCAAGGGACAGTTGAATGGACGAGCGAGCCCGAAGTCCGCCAGCTTGATGTGACCTGTAAATGACGACCAATAGCAATTTATCGAGACAATGTTGCACCATATTCGAGCGATAGTAATTAGCATGCCTTGATTTTTCCTACTGGTGTTATATTTAGGCCATTGACCAGACTGGATTTTATCGCCACTCGGTCGAGTAGGGCGCGCTCGAAATCGCGGACACGGCGGTGTACACGAAGCACGTGCTTAGAGACTTAAATATGTTCTCAGGAACCTATTCAAGCCATCGAGCCACAAACCTATGGCGCCGAAAATCTCAACCCAGGTAAGATAGGTCAGCGCAATGAGAATTAGCCAGCTAATCAGTGATCAATGTCGCTCGTCATGCAAACTCTGTCACTACCCGCCCAGTGGCCGTGCGCCGGCATCGCGCGGCAGCCCCACGCAACTCTCGGAATTCTCAGCGGGCGAGTGAATTGAAACAAAACAAAACACCAACATCCGAATAATTCGTACACCCTCGAGCAAGCATAGAGAATGATCATATTGTGAATAATAGTAATTAGTTAATGCGACAGGCGCGAAATTCCCAATAATTGTTATAGCCATAGTTCATCCACTTCTCCACTTACCATGCTTGTCGATGAGCAGATTCTGCGGCTTGAGGTCTCGGTGAAGAACCATATGCTTGTGGCAATAGGCGAGACCCTGAAGTAGCTGCCATAGATAGCTTTTCACCACCGCCTCCGGCATGGGCACCATCAGCTTCATGTGCTGGTCAAGTAGACGTCTCAGATCCATAGCCATGTATTCGAAGATGAGGTAGATACTGTTCCGTGACGGGACAATATCGTATAGCTGGATGACGTTCTCGTGCTGAAGCATTTTCAGCGTGGCCACCTCCCGCATCGTCGTTGACGCAACACCCTCGGTCTCGATGTCGGTCCTACGCGAGGTAGGTGGGACGTCGGAACACCACGACGAGAAAACGAGCGCAGGACACGATTGGGGGGAGATTTAGAATGAGAGATTCGGTAGAATTACAGACTATAAGCATTAGTCGACATTAAGCTATAGGTAGCCTCAAGGCATTAGAATATATGACCTATAGGAATTAGCGATGACATTCAGTTAAAGTATTGCACATTACTTCAATCATCTATCTGACCTTCGAGGTTCGTTCAAGCCACTGCAGCATTGGAGTAGCACTGATCGCCACAGAAAACAAAAAATAGATACAGTCCGCTTAAGCTATGCATACTGTTGTTGTTGTTGTCCATAAATCGCGTATATATATACATATATAAATAAATGATATCATATATATATATATGTATATATATATATATAAATGAATCCAACTTTAATAAATTAATAACAACTGCTACATCAACAAGAAAAGGAAGAGTTAAATAAGAAAGTTGTTGGTTTCATTGTTCAAAATAGGATAATCTTAGCATCGCTGTATGACGTGATAACTGCGCATTGGCATGGCCATTTGGAACAAGGGATTGTTCTTATCTCAGGAACGCGAAATGTGGACATGCTCTCGAGTCGTCAAACCGATCGAATATCTAAGACCCATTTGGAAGGCGTCCGCGAATTCAAGTACATAGATAGATTCAACTGTGCAATGGCTAATGTCGTTGGCAGGCCTCGAACGAGCCCACAACAGCGTGTGACGATGAGAGCACACAAGCAGGTGTTCGTGGACTCAGCAAATTATAAAAATTGAAACATATATAATAAAATATGCATATTATCAAGTTAAGAATATGGGGTGTCTAAGGAACTATATATATATATATATATAGAACAATAATCGAACTTAGTAGAGTAGTGCGGTTACACAAAAACCGCATGTAAATACACACTCATAGTATAAATAGAGAAACAAGTTTTGGCTTCTAAAACTTCCACTCCACAGTGGCTAATTGCTTGTTGGCTGAGGGTCAGCCGGAAAACACTCACTAAGTATTACTAATAATTACTACTTCGTTGCCCCAGAAGAGGGAATACCTGATCTTTTTGAGGGCGACCTCCTGTCCGGTCTTCGCGTGAACGGCTCTGTACACCGTGCCATAGGTTCCTTGACCAATCCTCTTAATCTCGTCATAGCTGTCCATAATAACGGGATCACACCGGTGGTCTAACCAGTTCACGTACCACTCCGGTGTCAGGCTCGGGATCCCGTCGAACCTGATGATAATTATAGCTATTATTGAAAAAAAAATGAACAACGACCGCGACACTCCACCGGCGATAGCGAAGAGACATGAATGTCTAAGAGCAACCGAACAAACAAAGCAATAATAAACAGGGTAACAAATTAACAGAGATTTATCGGCACTCGTTACTGACGATGGGCGTTCCTTGCTCGGCCTGAAACGGTCCGTCTACTTGTCCTCGGCCGTGGCGGTTCAACCAAACCCGAGATGTAGAATCTACTGGCAGGAGACAGCGTCAACCAACCCCCGCCTGCATTGCGTCCAATGCGCGCCACAAACAGCCAGCCCGCTGGGCGCGATCGAAGCTGTCGGCACTGGACCCGCCAGCCAGTAGAATGGATGAATGGATTTTCTGTAGCAAACGGCCCGTCCGACCAGAAAGCTAGCGCCAAACGGGGACACCCGCGTCGAGATGGACGAAGGCCAATAGCCGGTGAGAGGCAAGGGACATACAATAGATAGGGGAAACCGGTGGAAGGGTATTGAAGCTATATATTGGTATAGGTTCATCCGGGGATGTCGTTGCTGCTGCTGCGGGGTTCCCTTTCGGACGAACCCTGTAGGGCTGCTGGCAAGCGGCTGAATTTCCGGGAGCAAGTCAGCGTAGAGGAGGTGCGACTGGGCGTCGGGGGTCGTCGGTTCAAAAACCCCCTACGAGTTAAACAGGGATAGTGTGTGTGTCTCAGGTCGAACGATACGCGACACCAACCTGTTATACCTGTTATACCCGCCTAGCAGTGAGTGCGCCGAGGTAAATTTGACGGGTCCGTGACCGGCTGGAAACTAGCGAGGATAGCGGTCGCATTCAACGCTTGGCAATGGCTAACGCACATTGGCGTGTAGGAAGCTATAGGTTAAAGGTTTTATTAGGGTTATTAAAGGAACACTGCAATGGTTACAATGCTCAAGTTCTTTTCTTAGATATCATCATCACGCAGCGGGACTCGAATCTGCCTCAGTTCGTTGCAATCGCAGAAGATTTAGCGTTCGACACTCCATGAGCAACGGTAAGGTGCAGCAGGACAAGATAGACCCGAGAGGACTCGTTCGTGCCTGACACTGGCATCGTTCGTTGACAGGTGGTCGTCTCAGTGGACTCTCTCGAGCCTTGAAGGACGCTTGCCGCCTCGCCTTAAATCTCTGATTCTTCGGTGGCAGTATTCGATCCACAAGGTAGTAGATTAGATCCGGTCGGAATCCAAGAATGAATAGATTGACGATCATTGACCACGAAATTGTTTGTATCTTGCCTACATCGTATACACTTGTGACATAATAACAATACAAATAATAATAATTATTATTGTTGTTATTATTAGAAAAATCAACCTCGAAAATGCAGTAAAAATATTTATCGAGAAGACCCCCTCAGCTGTTCTCCTATCTGACAGGCATCAGCTCTTAACCTTTTAGGCATTACTATGAGGAGGGCCTGTCGGGGCCACCCTTGCTTATTCTCTTCCTTACCCGTACCTGGCAAGAATCGTCAGATAAAGAAAGATAATAAAGAACTCCAAAGATTCTCCAAAGCGTCTAATAGTAAAATTGTCACTCTCATGTGGCGTACATCATTGATAATGCAAAGCCAGGTAGCTTACAGGTACCTAAGAAAAATATAGGTGTCATTGACACTCTGAGTAACCCGTGAAAATACTATTGAACATGAAATGGAATCACAGGGTCAAATACATAAAAACTATATCCAGTTTTGTTTTCTATGGGTCTAAGCATATCATACGCTTACATAGCACATTTGTAGAGAAATAGCAACGCTCACATGTTATGCTACAGAAATATAGCGAGCGGCATGTAAGCTGCAGGCCTCGTATTCACATAGAAAATTAGTTGTGCTGGACACCATCCAACGTCCACAAGTATAAACAAATCTGTGTATCGAGATAGCGAGAGAGGGAGAGGGAGAGAGAGAGAGAGAGAGAGAGAGAGAGAGAGAGAGAGAGAGAGAGAGAGAGAGAGAGGGGTTGCGGGCTAGACCACACTGTATTACGTTCATTTCGAACAAATAGCAATTTTTTTCAGAACTATCGAATAGTCACGATAGATTTTGCAGGTGAGTTCCATCTTCGTAGGCGATCAGGTGTATCAGACTATCCAGGACTATTCAATCTGATACAGTTTATCTTGTTCGTTTAGCGCTTCTTTCCTCTGTATATAATCTCTGTGCACCCGTGTCGGATCAGTGGCTGGCGTTGGGGTGTGTTGAAACGAACGGCTCCGTCACGTTCGCCACCATCTGACTCATGTGGCTAGTGGGGGTTTTACTGAGGGAAACATCGCCCGCAAGGGCGCCAATACTACGATAGACGTCGTTAGAGCCTGTGTAGCCTGTGTGTGTGTGGGGGGGGAGGGGTTGTGTGTAGGCAGGATGTTCGATCTTGGCCCATACTGAACACAGATGGATCGACCCGAACGCAGCAGCCATACGCACGAACGTTGGCTGAGGCGGCGCCCTCGGCTCCTTGCTGATATCTGTAGCCCAAACAACGGACAGGGACCGACAAATTGGACAAGCCGAAGTAGCGGAGCAAATAAAGTTGGGTAAACAAATAGTAAAAACGAAGAAAATCGATAAATAAACAAATAAATAAATATAGAATATTATAGTTTTCCACTTCGAGTTGCCGAGTCGGTCGGTCGGTCGGTCGGCCAGCTGACAGCAGCTCCTCTTCCCGGGCCACCACTGCGGGGGCCCCACCAATGTCCACCCTCCCTCGCATCGAGGAACAACCGCCGCCGCAGCCGCGGCCGCCGCCGCCGGCACCGCCGCTGCTACGCACGACAACGGACACACGACAACTGAGCGCAGTCACTTGACTGGGCACATCTTCCCCGGCAGATTCATCGCATATCGCGAATGCTACTAGCACAGCGCTAGTATTTATGTAGCTAGCTGTCACCGGCCGAGCCGCGGAGTGTCGTCAGTATTTGCCATTGCCGCGAGCGGAGGACTCATCCGTGTGTCGCTGCGTGTGTGTGTTCACGGCGCCAAAGCGAGCCAGCCAGCCAGCCTGCCTGTACGGTTCGCGGCTACGTGAGAGAAAGACAGGCTATTATATACGGCTGCTAGATCGGACGGCGAGAGACGGAGCCACCGGCGGACCTGTGGACGAAGCGAGCGGCAGACAGAGAGTGGAGCTTGTTTGCTGCCGGCGCTGATGGTGACGGTAGCCGGCCGCAGCGAAGGCAGCAGCGACGGCAGCGGCGGCGGCGGCGGCGGCGGCAGCAGTCGCAGTCAAACTTCAGATCAGGTGGCCCCCGGAGCGGAGCCGGCAGTGGAGATGCGAAACGCCGGCTCGGCCCGAGCGGTCAGATCGAGTCGGAGTGGCATGCTGTATGGTGGATGTCGATGACTCGTAGCTGACGATCAGCGGCAGTCGCCAACCGACGCCTGCCGCTACCGGGTGTGCAGGCGAGCCAAAGGCGAGACGAACGCCCTGAGAGGAAACGCAGGAGGAAAAGTGAGGGGAAAAAGCAACAGCTGAAAAAAGGCGACCGGGAGACGTTGAGATACTTGTCAAGATACTTGGCCCCTTGCTGACCACGGACGGCACTTTTTCAACGTTCGGATCCACCGTCGCGTTGACGAGCTCTGAGACAATGCTTCGGCAAGTAAGTGACATCGCTGTGGCCGTGCGATTCGCGTTTGGGTCGTCCGTCCGTCCGTCCGTTCGTTCGCTTACTCTTTAGCCATTTGGGAGGAGATTCAATTAGTGCACGTGCCCTGCATGCGGAGCTATTGCGTGTCGTGATCGAGGTCCGTGTCGTCGGTGGCCCCCCGAGGAGTTTCGCAGGGTTCAGTTCGCAGGAGGATGTGTCTGTCTGTGTCGCTTGCTCGTGTATTGTCTGATTTCGGAGTAACTCCTGCTACGATTGGATGGTGCGTCTCGCGAGCGCTTCTTGTCACTGAGACACACACCGTGACAGGGGTTCTCGTGGGCGCGTCTGAAGCCGAAGGCTAGCTAGCAAGTTGGCAGCGAGACGTGTGGATGTGGCGGGCAAATTTGAGAGCATATTAGTAAACGGTATCAGTTCGGCTGGATCGGGTATCCAATGATGATCATCATCACCGGTACCTGCTGCGGATACATGGTTTCAAAGTGATATGACTATTTAGGTGTTTTGTTAGATTTGTTCTGTTTGGGTCCGTTCTGCTTAGCGTAATTTTCCTGCTTATATACTGCTGGCTATAAGCAGTACGCGAACAGGAAAATTACCTGGGGAGAATTAGGGATACTCGAAATGTTACTTAAAGAAGACACTGTCTCTCTCTCGCTCTCTCCTATGTGAAACTACTCTGTTATAAATGGAGATCTTCATCTAATAGAAATGCATAATCTTAGTTGCCATCAAGCATTCATCTCGGTGTATGCCAGCTCACTACAACCCTGTGTCCAACTCGTTACGTCGATAATGGAAATTAGTTGAAACACAAAATCATTTTGCTTTCTCCTCGAATCTCATACGGACAATATTTCCATGAGAGAATACTGTACAGTACCGGTGTTAGTGTTCCTCAAAGCTAGCAGAATTCAACGAACAAATGCGTGTATACTTAGGGAAGGGGACGTTCGTTCCGCGGAAGATTCGGGCGTCCAGCAAGCGGAAGTAAAGAAAAAAGGATGTAACTGAACATCACCCTCAAGTAGCGCAAACAAAAAAATCTTCCGGAAGTATCAACAAACAAATCTCTAGAAGATATCGCCGAAAAGTCTGCCCTATTATAATACCGCTGTCTACTGCAAGTAGACGGGTTTGATCCCCACCGTTGTCCACCGTTGCCTTTAAAGGGATTGTTCTTCTTATGAAGGGCTTATGCCGAAAGCACTTGTACCGTGGACTAAGTTAAATGTGGGCTGTGAGTCAGCGGCGAGAATGTATTGTCTACTGCAAGTGACCAGAGGAAGCAGGTTGAGGGGGGGGCGCGGTGGTTTTTTTGTCTGTTTTTTTTGTTCTTGTGTTGACACGAGTGCTGCCTCCGCTATGGACTCGTCAGTACACACGCAACTCCCCGGAAGGGGGTTGGACCTCCTCTATCCGGGTACTGCGGTGGCGATCGTCGACGACAACTATGCCGTCCTTTTTTTCCTTGTTAGCCGGATGTCAATACTGAGTTGGACGAAGCTGAGAACCTCAGCACGTTGATCAGTGGACGCCGGTGACAATCTGCGGTGCAATCGCCAGCTGGTCTTGGTGTGCGATCTGATGACAAGCGACATTTGATGACACAACGGGGATTAGCTAACATCTCATCGCCGTTGTGGCAAGCAGCGATAAACAGCGGTGTCGAACTGGAAAAAAACGGACGACGATTTGCGGCTCTATAAAAGACGACGACACGGAATACTACCTGCGAGGTCTGCCGGGGATCAGTTGCCTAAATAATAGAGCGACCGCGGAGTTGGGCGAATCAGAGGCTTACGTGTTTCGATTAGACATCCCGTAGACGACAAACCCGCTGAGATCGCGGTTTGGCTGGGTGCGGTTAACATTACCTCGCGTCTGGTCACACTGGTCGTTCTGATGGAGAATGTCGAAATTAGTTCAGCACGATCGACGCGATGGATCCTAGAAGCAATGCTGTGCTATTCTAGGACTTTCTGCTATGGAGAGTCAGCTAAGAGCCAGCTATGAAACGCATAGATTTCACGTCACAGTGGTCACTATGCAATGTGATATGTTCATTTACGCGTAATCCACACGTACAAAATGTTTTCCGGGCTGACTAACACGTGGACAAATTGAACGTCCACGCTACGGCCTTGCTTCATAAGGCGAACTAGCCATTTTGAATGCGAATGTGGGCAACGGTGAGGATCGAACCCTTGCGTGCACCTGCCGGCACCTAAATACGCGCACTGCAAATCCAGCGACTACCCGTACCTGGCAGTCCTCTAGGGTTGAGCTCCCACTGAGATTTCAGCGTGTACCAACAACAACCACAGCACCACCACCACCACCAACAACAACAACAACAACACCAACAACAAAATGTTGATGTAGCAAAAATAATTCGATTCGGTGACATGGATCTCCGGAGTAATATGTTTGTTTCCGCGGCGCGGGTGCTAATGATTGTTCGTGGGAATGTATCGCGGAAGTTCAGGTCACCGTGAAGCTTCGATGGCTGAGGCCGAGGAGGGTCTTCACGGGTGACCAGAAAAAGGAGAAAAAATATGTCTTAGCGCTTGTCGAGGCCCGTCAAAGCCGTAGTTACCAGCTATGTCACGGAAAAAGTCAATCAAAGATAAGAGAAGCTCGCGGCTCGTTCCGTGATCTGTCTGTCAACTTCACTCGTTAAATCTGCATATATAAACGCTGCTAGCCATGCCATCAATGAGGTTTCACCGTTTATCGCCATCCAAAGCTACGCTCCAATGTGACGGCACTGCTGTGCACTGAGAGCTCCTTCTGCGCGGGGCGGCTTCTGTAGGCAGATGACTTTCGATGCGTCTTAAGAGGTGTTTTAAGAGCGAGACTTTATTTTTCACGAAAAACGAACCGCTTACCCTATGCCAAGACGGCCTTACATAGCGCCGATCTCGCCGATATGCGTCCTCTCTGTGCAATGGACCCTCGGCGTTCTCACCCGCAACGCGTGAGGCACAGTTTAATCGGAGCAAAGAATTTGAGTCCCTGTGCAGGTGACAGTACAGCGCGAGACGGAATGACTAAAAATACTTCCTGTCGCGAAAATCAAGGAGCGACAACGCACACGAACGATTCGGTTTCTGACCTTTCTGTATGGGGTGTAAACCTAGTTGGGTTTCTCTCATTCACCTCTATAATATATGACCTCAGTGTCGCTTTCGGGCCATCGCTGCTCGATGGTGAGGAGGCGAGTTGTAGAAGTGATAAGATCAGTCGAGCCCGGTGGCATAGTGCGTTTGTGTGCGCCCGTCTTGCAATCGGCGGTAACGCGTAGCTGCACACACGGGCTCGATCTCCGCCGTAGCACATTTGCATTTAAAGGGGTTGTCCCTCTTATGGAGCCTTATGCTGAAAGCAGTTGTACCGTGGACTAAGTCAAATGTTGAAAGCGAATGGTAGTTAGCCCAAAAACAATCAATATTGGGGCGACAACAACGGCTGCAACAACACCAACAACAACCGCCGCCACGTATCAGCAATCCCACATTGACACTCGGTATAAGTAATCTGCTGGCTAGCGGGGATTCGCCATGCATGACGTAGGAGATGAATGTCGTTTGAACTGGGAATGGTGAGAAACTGTGGTGGAATTGAACGACGATGATGATGACGGATACACGGTTTTGAACATTGCCACTACTTTTGTTGTTTGTATCGATTTTAGCTCATTTTAATGTCCATTAATCGACGTTGTAGCTAGATTGGGTTGTCCTTTTCCTGTGTGCCACCAGACTAATGTCCGACAACAAAAAACAACTAATTAACTAAAACGAACGATCGAACTAATTAGTAGTAGTAGTGCAAATATGAACACGAGTGCCTCATAACACAACCAAATATGGAAAACTACACACCACAAGCAACAACAACAAAAACAACAACAAGGTTGGCAACATATTCTCGATGAACGGCCTCTTCTTCTCTGAACAGCAGGAACACCAGAATGGTCGTCCGGCGTTCGGAGATCCTAACAGTTATCTTCTTGCATGTAAAGCCTCGCAGGCGGGTATCGGACACGAGCTGGGAGATTCGTGATTCCCATTGAACATTGTCTAATGTTATTGCATATCTGATTTGTGTCCTGTGTTTTCGAAACAGGCCAGGCCGCTGCTCTTGTTGTCCTCTTCGCTTGCTACCAAAAATGCCCTCGCTCTCTCAGTACCTGTTCAACATGTTCGCTGCATTGGCCTGTTCACACTGCTACGGAAGACGATCGTCAGGGACACCACAGCCGGCTATCGTGTGCTCAAAATTCGCGCGCAGCAGAAATACTTCACCAAACGAAACATGACCGTTCCCGACATCTTCGAGCGGGTCGCGACGAGCAAGGCCTCGAAGCCAATGTTTATAAGCCATGACACCTCGTACACGTTTGCGGAGGCGCAGCAGTACGTCAACCGGGTGGCGACGTTCTTCCAGACGAAGGGGCTGAAACGCGGCGACGAAGTCGCCCTGTACATGGAGAACAAGCCGGAGTATGTCCTACTTTGGCTGGGCCTGTCCAAGCTAGGCGTGGCCACGGCCCTGATCAACAGCAATCTCCAAGATGACCCGCTGATTCACTGCGCGACGGTGGTCAACTGCAAAGCGCTCATCTACTCGCCGGTCACCGCAGCCAGTATCGAGAAGGTCTTCTCGCAGTTGCAGCAAAAAACGCCAAACCCCGTACAATGCTTTACCCTTGGCCAGCCGTCGGGCAGGATTCCGTCCGAGAATCTCGAACTTCTATTGGCGCAAACGGCACCGACTGACATCAACGTACCAAAGAGCATGTCCGATCCACTCATGTACATCTACACGTCCGGCACACAGGGACTACCTAAGGCGGCAATTATCTCCAACGCGAAATTCATGTGCTACGGTGTCGTGATGCGGCATATTGTCCGCCTCCGTGACAACGACATCTTCTACCTGTGCCTGCCACTGTACCACCTCTCAGGCGGCGTGGTCGCCTGCTCACAGATGATCATGTACGGCTGTACGGGCGCCGTTGTGACGAAGTTCTCGGCGACGAACTTTTGGTCAGACTGCGTCAAGTTCAAAGCGACAGTCGTGCAGTACATTGGAGAGATCTGCCGTTACCTGCTGAACGAGCCGGTCCGACCCGAGGAGACGCGGCACTCGGTCAGTGTCATGTACGGCAACGGGTTGCGACCGCAGATCTGGCGGGAGTTCCAGCAACGCTTCCGGATCGCCAACATCCGCGAGCTGTACGGCTCAACGGAGGGCAATTGCAATATAATCAACATTGACAACACGGTCGGTGCTGTCGGCTTTGTGCCGACGGTAGCCCGAGTCCTGCCCGGCTTCATCAGCAAGCATGTCTACCCCGTGAAGATTGTCCGGCTCGACGACGAGGGCCGACCCGTTCGCGATAAGCGCGGCATCTGTGAGCAGATCCGCGAGGGTGAGGTCGGCGAGATTGTCGGCTACATCTCGGACGGTAATGTGCACAAATTTGACGGTTATCTCGACGAGAAGGCGACCCGCAACAAGCTCTACAGCGGGATATTCGCTAAGGGCGACCAGGGTTTCGCCTCATCAGACCTGCTCAGCATGGACGAGCTTGGCTATGTCTACTTTGTCGATAGGACAGGCGATACCTTCCGGTGGAAAGGCGAGAACGTATCAACGTGCGAGATTGAGGGTGAGTGTCCTATTTCGTGTCCTTAAATGTTGTTGTTGCTGTTGCTGTTGTCAAGCTGGCCGATTTAGTATCTGGATCTGGTCCTATTTCGACCATTGAATTTGGCAGTGATATATTTCGCCTACGTATCCCCTAAGGTAACAATTCTGTTCTCATATCGGCCTGTTATATACCTATATATATTTTTTTTCTTCTTCTTCTTATTTTTAAGTAAAATGAAAAAATCCATTTTACTATCGTTGTGGAAAATCCACCGTGAGTGATCCACAAATTGAAAACGGCACACTCTAGCGTAGCAAGTCAACGAAGATATGGAGTCGATAGAGCCCTGGTTCCACAAAACGAAGTTCCACAAACAGGAGAGAGCCAAGCGGTGGCTCCATTGCGGAAGGCAGGGAAAGCCGCAAAAGTGATCTCCTGGATGTAGTCACCTTTAGCCGTTTTAGAGGTGGTCCCATTTCGACTGAGACTTTCCAGTTCGGGCGTTCAGCCCGAGAATATCGCGCGGGCTTCCACTGTGCCGTTTGCACAGACCCTGACACATATGCTGGACGACGAAATGCAAAGGGTGCCTCCCCGAATATAGGTCTGCACACGCTCACAAACGAAGCTGTTCGAAGACGGTGGCCACGAGTCCTGCTCCGATTACAAAAGCAGAATGTGTGAATATTTATTATACAATTCTAGGCGTATCCTGCTTAGGTTCGCGGATGAAGCCAAATTCCAAAGCGTAGCTGGTTATCAAAGGGTATCCAGGACGCCAATGGAACAACAAGGAGGGGGCCTGTCATGCTGCATCAAGGCCTGCCATGTAAGGGCGATAATTAAGACAGAGTCAGCTATGGAAAAAAAAACAAGGAACGCCAGAGGTGATCGGATCTAAGTATTTTCCCACGATGACATACAGACCGCTCGCGGGGCATCGCATGTGATTCCACAATATTTCGGCTGAATCAGTATTATTATCGAATTTGCGCGGCATCCCTCGCCCGTCAATGAGAATCGAAGTGTACATGAACAGTTAAACAGGCGAACGGCTGCTTTCGTCGAGGGACTGGACTGGCATAGGCAATCTAGCTGAGCCCGGTCGACACCTCATCATTCGAGACAGCAACGTCGACCGCATGCCTAACAGAGGACTGGCACCTTGTCGGTCCGGTGACTAATTCGACGGCAGTCTCTCAGTTGTACCACAATCTGTACTCGTGGATATCAAGCGCCGATTCGCACACACCAGACGCACCATGGCAGTGGAGTCTTTAGCCTGCATAGATAAAAACTGCTATCATAAAGGGATACGTTGTGTAAAGTCGTTACGGACCTTGAAGCGTATCACGGTAGAAGCATTACACTGAGCAATATTTACGGGGTAATTTTCATTTGGGGACGCGAATTACAAATTGACGATCATGCGATCCTAAGGAGAGAACCGTCAACTTGTAGACTAAATTGTAGATCGTATAGCTTGTAGCAATATATTCGAATATACATGGACAGGCAGCAAGCGCTGAAGGTGGTTGTCCTTTGGGTGACACGTGTGAACAATAAAAAGCAACTCTTATGTGGAACTGTCGGGTATGTGTGGAGAACGTGCATAATATACATAATATATATATTTTTTTTTTTCATTTTTTTGAAAATTATTTAATTAATTTTTTTTTTACTTTAAATTGGCTAGTATTTCTACATATAGTTTTCTAAAAAATGTGAAGTTTACAAATATTTTTTACTTTAGCTACAGATATGCAGGTTCTATAAGAATTACATGGGTCTTTGCAGGGACTCGTTGCGTTCCCTGCAGGATAACAGCCACGCAGTATTCAAGCCGGACAGTATGGCTAACACATTTCGATTTTCAGCTCTGATCAGCCAGCTTGTTGACAACCGCGACGCAGTGATGTTTGGCGTGCCCGTGCCGGGAGCCGAGGGCAGAGCCGGTATGGCTGTGATTCAGGACGACGGGACATTATGCCTCCAGGACTTCTTCAAGAAGGCGCAGGACGTGATACCGACGTACGCGTTGCCGCTCTTTATCCGGCTCGTCAAGGAGGTCGAACAGACGTCAACAAACAAAATGAAAAAGAGTACCTATATCAACGACGGCTTCGACCTGACGAAGGTCAAACAGGACCCGCTCTATTTCCTCGACACAAGCAAGAAAAACTACGTCCCCTTAAACAATGACCTCCTACAAGAGATTGTAACAGGCCGACGCCGGCTGTAGGGTCACGTGTGTGATAAAACGCCTGACTCTGACCTAGTGTTCACTAGGCTGTGTTCAGGCCCGATGACAACCTGGTGCAGCCACGTCCAACAATGTCAGATTATTGAACCCTCAGTCCTGTGTCGGTTCAGCTCTGCGTGTGCAATCGCAAGGGAGCCGCGAATAGACCTTTGTGCAACAGGTGAAATTCCCTTTAAAAATTATCCAGCGTTTTTGCAGTGACAACGATGGCGATGGTAATCCCCACTCTATGGGTCATCATAGAGTATCATAAATGGAATCAGGTCCAGGCTGGCCGGAATCATTCGTCAGGGTCACTGAAGGATTCTGCAGTGTACTTGATACAACTTGGCACAACGACGCCATTTGCTATGTATGACATATATTAAGGAGTTGACTGGGGAGTGAAGGTCACTATTTTCGAGTATGTATCTGTGTTCCTTGACTCGGGGCTTATGCGGCTCCAAGAGAATACTGGGCCTCGATTATGGTCACAATGCAACTCCTCGCTCTGGGACCGCATGCATGAAAAAAAAATGGCATAAAGCATAAATAAATCTGCCAATTTACGTTCCGAGTGTAGCGATTTCAAGCGGTGCCTTAATTTGTACTCAGCGTAAGGTCGACTTTCCAATAAATGTAAATATATATAGTTTATATACAAGTATGTGATTTGTCGATGGAATCGAGTGATTGTAACGTCTCACAACTCTCTGAAGCTTCATAACAGGTATTAATTTTTGTTGAGAGAAGAGGAAATGTTGTTCAAACGCACGGACACCAGCAGAGACATTTCCAATCTCCATTAAAGTGGGCCTGTCCAGTGCAGGGTTCATTATATCAGTACCGGGAAAGAAATACGGTACTATAGAGAAGCTGAGTTTGACCTAACTCAGACATCTTTATATAATATTTCTGCATGTCTTATACTTCTAAAGCATTATAATATAACAAATTCTTATTAAACAGCTTCTTGGACACAAAGATTAACAAACACACACACACACACATAAAAGTACTGTCACCGAGCCACGTTGGGGATATTGATGAAAGCGTGCATTGGTCTGAAAACTACGTAACGACGATGTACTCAGCACCGTGTATATTTGCATCTGTGCAGCTATGCGACTACTCCGATTCAGTGAGAAATAAAGGCTGTTCTGCCACCAAACTTCGTTATTCGGCGGTTACTTATTTCTAGCTATATGTATCACCACTAGGGCAGGGCATTCTGAATCATCAGTGGAGTATTTCATTCAAATCGTCAAATGCCCATCAAGTAATAGGAGGGACTTACCAGATTTCAGACTCCATGGATGATACGTTGATAACAAAGCGGTTACGTTGGTTGACGAAATTCACAACGGTCGGCTGTCCGCCGACGGAGACTGCCGGACGCAGTCTCGATCCTGCTTCGGCCTGAAGTTCGACCGCTGTCCTAGAACGCAGCGGGGGCCTGATCTCGAGCACTTTCCAACGAATGAGAGACCATTCAGGTAAGCGGCAGTTGACGCCTCGGCTTGTCTCCGATCAGGATCTCGGCAGCAATCGCATCAACAGACACCGAACGAACTCACGACAGGCGGTATACACTACGGTATCTCGACCGAATGCGCATGGCACCGCACGACGCCGTGTCGATATCGGAGTTCAGCTGGTGTGGTGTGTCTGTTCTCTGTGAATGTGTCAATGTTGTTGTGGTAAGTGCGCACTATGGCCTGATACAGTGGGATGTGGACAGCTGACATTGCAAAGACGACGGGTCAGCCGAAATAGACGGTGAGCAATAAAGGGGGGGTGGGGCGGGTCCGTTTATGATTAGAACAGCGAGCTCGGTGAGTGTGGCGTCCACTGTTTAGGTGTTCGGTAGAAGCCGAATTCGGAAGATGCGAATTCTACAATAGGAGATCTGTACCTCTTCCGCGTGAGGGGACCAGTGCAGACTGAAACGGCGGATGGATGTGGGTTCTCAACGCGTTTGAAAAATATCCGTTACCCTTAGGGAGGACTTGTGCAATACGGACTATTGGAATTCTTAGGTTTACTCTTTGAGCTCATTATATATTTTTGCAGTGGGTATAGATATTTAGATATTCAGGCTTATTTTACCGGTTCCCATGGGAATGAAGGCTTCATTCGTGGTTGGCTACAGTGAATGGATCGAATATACAGTTAGATGAATCGACATTTCGAGCGTTAGGGTGTATTTTGTCGTCTTCTGTTGGAGAGGCAACAGGTGCAGGACTGAGGTCACGTGGCCTTCCGATCACCAAGCTGTGAGCAGATGTTGTTTGGCAGATCTTCATGCGACAAATATATTTGGTTGAAAATAATGAGACTCCTATCGTCTTGCGTCGAATTCTTATTCTTGGCCGGTTTGAATTCAAATTTGGCGGGTAATGAGACACAACAATCACCCTAATATTAATCAATCGCTGACTGCTTAATGGGTACTAATCGTGTGCCAAATTTGCAGGGCTATATTAACGACCTTCCGACGTTGTTTAAATTGTTTCTTAACGCGATCTTTGGCTTTGTTTCGAAAAGCATAACAACGGCATGTCTGTGACAACAGGGAAGCTGCCGAGCGAGTGTGTAGATTGGTTTCAATGTATTACAACGAATGAGAGAGAATTTTGGTAGTATTCTCGAACTGCGGAGCAAGGTAACGAGCTTATCAAAATGCCGTATAATTAAATAGGTGTTTCTTTATCACGGGCATATGGGTCCGATGAGGTGACACATATACATATATATATAATATGTGTGTATATATATATATATATATATATATATATATAAGTCTCGAGAGCTGAGCACATTGAACTGCCTTCTAGAAAGGAGATGAGAGAAGAAATTAGTAGACCCTTGAACAAGAAAAACACACATTTTCGTACGTATGTAAATGTATAAATATCGGTTTTATTGTTAAATTAATAAATTAATAATGTGTTGTTTTGCTCAGGCGCAAGTTTATACAAAAGCTGCCAACACGACCCGGTCCATCTCGCTACAGGCTACAGGCGGACACAGATCTCACAGATCTTCTCATTATTGTGGCCCTTTAGGCGGCCCTTGTTCTTTTATTCTTCTGGTTCGTCTGGTAGCGAGTTGGGCAGGCCACATCCGTTTAGGCCCTTCGAGTTCTCGCCAAGGCGAAAATTACGCCCGCTATGACCGTCACGATGCTGGCCGTGTCCTGGGCCGCGCCCGCCAGACGGCAGCGCATTCGTTCGAAGCGAGTTGGCTTGTCCTCGACGAGCCTTTCAAATTCAGCCTCGACAATCTGCCCGTCAAAGTACGTAATCGGATCGTTGTACGGATACTCGTAGCCCTGGTTGCATTCGCACTTGTATCCGCCCTGATCGAAGCCTCGACCTAGGATCGGCACGCACTGGAACAGAGAGCGAAAATGGAGACAATCAGATTTGAAGGCTTTGCGAACATTGACACCCTCATTACGGTGACTAATACGTTTGATACTAATGTATAATTACCGGTGTATTGTGCTTAAATAGGTTCAATATGTAACTTGGATCGTGCACCGGGACGTATAGGGAGAGGTTGTTGACATCGGATAGTGAATCCCTCGAGGACAGCATTCATAAATGCAGCATTAGATATGGTATGACTATCTGATAAAAATATAATAACAATAATAATAAAAATATAAACAAATAGTTTATCTATTTAAAGTAAATATTGAATATCTAATTTTTGGTCAGGCGATATAGACGATTGTGGTATTATTTCATCTCTCGAGTCTCTATGCAGTCTCTCTCTCTCTTCTGCCGAGATTCAAATTAGGCAATGATTGATTAGACGACTCTGCCATGTATAGTCTTTTTTATGAGTGGAAAATGCTCATGCAGACCAGGCCTCACACCTGGGGTATTTTGCCGTGGTCTTGAGGGACTCCTGCCTAGTGTTGTGGCAGACCTGCCCACTAGGTTCGCGCCCCCACTTAAGCTCCACGCTGGGCTGGTCCGTATCCCCAGTTCTCGGTACTAAGGACCGACGACTTAGCAACGCCCAAGCTGATTTCGTGCTTGAAAAGCAGCCTACATATGGCCCATGTGGCATAATTACTCCTCCATAATAGCCATTCATTATCGACTTATGACTGCTTAACTCATAATATATCGTTCATTTCACTCAGAAACAAACAAACTAACATCAGTCATCGTAGTGTTTTTCTTTTGGTAAAAGAAAAAATGCGTTAAAAAACGGATCTCTTCGACTTTTTGAGAAATTTGGAACTTTCGACGACCATTGCCGACTATGCTGTACATGTACATGTATCTGTCGTACGTTGCTTCGTTTTTGCGAAATTCTCGAATCATTTCCTATGGTGCACTAAGTGCACATGGGAGATCTCGGAAGCGTTCTTCCCTGGACAAGCGAACGTGCCTGAGCACTCTTCTCTGACGGGTAGAAACCGATAGAGTCCGATGGATGGCGTCTTCTTAAGGAGATCTCCGGATCGTTGACCAGCCGTGCTCATGCTCCGGCTGCCGGAAGCCGCCACTCTCGCGGCCGACTACCTCCGTGGTGTAGCACAAGCCGTACAAGAGGTAAATACCGGATCTATCTGATGTCTATCACTGGAACACAGGTCCGTTGTTGTTAATAACCCGGCAATGAATCTCGCACGACACACGTCAGTTTCGTGCGACGTATACTGTGGACGTACTTAGACGCGTGGCTCTGAATGAGCGCGCAGGCAAAACTGATACGATCCGTACGACAAGGGGAAGTCAACCTCAGCTTCTCATAATGGACATTCGACGTGGACATGGCGTGAAAAAGCCGCTCTAGGAACGCGTTGCTACATTGCTATTTTTGCTCGACTAATGTCGGCGTATACTTAAGGGTAGTATATCTATTGTGGTTCGTGAAGGACCCGTTGTGTAACTAAAGAGTGTCTCCCAGTTGACCACTAATTAGCGTGAGTGATATTTCAATATCAATCGTACAATATGTCTCTGGTTTCGCTACATCTCGTTTGCTGGCCATGAAGACCACCACATACTTGCATGCAAAAATATTAATGAGTGAGTTTGATAATATTTCTATTCAAGCTGAAAAAGCAACGTGTTTGCATTGTCGAAGTTTTACTCGACACAGTTACCACCCTAACGTTCCTGACTCAGCAGTAGACAATGCTGCAATTAGTGGATCTACCGCAGCGCTCATGAATTACTTCAGAGTGTCACCCACCCGAGAGGATTTGCGGTCGCATTTGTGCGTGTTCTCGAAGGCGTTATTTTCTGGGTACTTCCCGTAATCCGGACACTGGTTGATTTCGAGTTGCTCCAACTCGATGTTGACGGCGACAACTCCTCTGGATGACACACACGCGTAAAATAAATCATTATATTGTTAGTCCAAGTATATATATATATATATATATATTCGTGTACACGTGGCCTAATCACTGGATGGATCAGATTTGAATACAATGTTATAATACAACTGGTGGTTTATTTACGAAACTGCCATCACAGCAGGGCTTAGGTTCACGTGATAAAATAATGTCACAGATGTTCAGGGCATCATATGGTCAATATAATTGTTAGTGCATATACCTGAATAGGCAACGATTTGACAATAGTGGATAATAGACACAAGGGCCGATCTCCCCAGGAAGGATCAAGGGCCTATATATGGCCTAGCCTCCCAAGAGTACGCACCTTCCAAAGGGCGGAGGTATTATAGTCTGACACTAGGCGCCAAATATCATATGGATAAAGCACAAGAGCAGTGTGTAGTTCCGTGGAAGATCGCTCTTCGTTCCTGCTCAAGGTCCCCTATCAGTCTGCTTCTCCAAGCAGCGATTTCCCGGTACTTATCCGTAATTACGGCGAGAAATGTCTGCAGGATAAATCTACACCTTCCGAGGCCAACCACGGTAGGATTCGCTCCGGTGGGGTGGCTACAGCGAGATGCAGATTATTCCATCCTAGAGGTTTTTCGAAGTAATCTCGCCATTGGGGTAAGTGACAGGGAGGTGCCTGATGGATGAACGGCTGAATAGGGGACCCTTCAGCCGCTACCGAAGAACTTTGCCAGTTCGAAGTTGCAACTTCCAAACTTCAACTGTCGGTCATTGTGTCTCCGACCTGTGTCCAAACCCGCCAGGACGCTAATGGTTTCTAGGGGAATCACCTCTCTCTGCTTACTTGAATTGCAGCCGTGCCCGAAGGCTATCCCATCCGAAGAACGGAACCGCGTAGGTCACCATCCACGAGTTGTGGTAGCCGCCACAGTCGAAATACGGCGATGTCCAATAGCCATCCTTTACGTCAGCGGCCTAAAAATCAAAGAAACGCAGAGAGTGACAGCAATCGTGATTTCAGTTGGGGTTTCACCTCAGGAACGAGTCGGCATCCACCGGCTGGCTAGGTAGGTCGTGGCCGACATGCGCTGACGCCTGTCGCGTCACCCCGAGACGGGCACAGAGGAACGTGGTACAGGTCGTGGAAGCTGTCCGCTCGTGTATTGCACCCATACCATATAGCAGCAGCAGCTGCTGCCAGATTCATTTGCCCTAACTGACCCCCGAGTCTGGTCATCATCACTGTGTACCTTATACTGCAGCGGGAAGTGATCATACTTGATGGCTGAATGACCCGTCGAGTTGTACCGTATCCGAATCTTGGTCGTGTACGTTTGCAGGTCGTCGAGGTTGGCGCTCCATTGGGTTCGAAGGTGTTGGTACCACTCCTTGTTTAGGTAGTCTCGCTCGCCGTTGCTGTTTGCAAAGCGGGCAGTGTCATCGACGAAATACTTACGTTCATTCCGTCCCCTTGAAGAGGAAATTGTGATCATTAGTTAGAAGGCAGGATAGACACATGACGGACGAGGCAGTCGTGACCACGGACCGAACGCCATCACATCGAAATATGAAGACTGAAGAATCACCCCGCTCTGTTCAGATTAGATCTCACGTACATGATGCATGATGGCCGATCGGACCTATCACTATATTTATAGGTCTACGTAAGTAAATACGTATGTATTTATTTATTGTACACATATGTAACTGCCTGCACATTTATTAAATCGGAGGCTTCGGTGTATATATATATATATATATATATATATATATATGTTCTTAAAGATAATTGGATAAATGCATAAGGCAATTGAGCGTACGTACTGCCTCCAGGCGTATGGGCCGAAGTAGTTCCTATCCGTGAACGCCTTGTAGTCAAAGTAGATGCCTGCGCCGACAACTTTCTGGTCGCCAATCACGATAGACATCACCTCGCCAATCATCTGGTCCGCCGTCAGTGACTTGTCGGGAACGCGGAACTCTGCAAAGAGGTCCTGTAACGATGCCCGTTGTGGGCGTCGCCAACAGAGACACGGCGCGAAGATATACATCCGTTAGGTCCTTTCGTGGATTGGGCCTTTCGACGCCAGCGTGGGCCGGACGCGCTCGAACCCATCCGACCGCAGTGAACCGCTATGTAATTTCGTTCAACAAGTGTATAGTTCATTCAATGACAAAGGCAACCCGTTGCCGTGCGGACGTGGTCGGGGCGGAGGGGTTTGTCACATAACGCACCTTAGGGTCAACGATCTGTAGGAATCCGGAGACGAAATTGGCGAGTCTGACCGCCATTCTTGCCTCGTTCTCGAGCTGTACCTCCTTCCCGTACACGACATCGCCGCCCAACCGAAGAGCATCGGGATTCACTTTCCGGATATCTGCGCAATTTCCTGGCCGGATCTGCGCAGGGACATTTAAGGGACACGATGCATTTGTTTTCCATTGGTGAACTCTTCATTCTTCAGCACAGATTAAAGGGTGGTCTCATATTACGACTCCCTAAACTTTAGTAAACGTTAGGGAGCTGGAGAAACCTACACCTAGGTCTAATACCTATACGACCATTGTTGATATCACTATTCCCCTAAGATGGTGCTGCCGGTGAAGCTCGTTGAATTCCTATATAGACTGCCCCCATGTTTATGTAAGTCAAGTTCCTAAACCCACTTGCTTCGCGTATGCTGCATAGCTTTCTGATCCTCGGAGGGGATCTATTTCATCGAAGTTTTTTTTTAGCTCTCACTATTAGCTACAGATCATCGGCGTACACGCACAATTTTCGCTGGGTCCAACGACATATTTGATTTGATCGATAAAAAGGAGGAATATGGTACGAACACAAATACACAAACATATATATATATATATATAAACGTTGTATCTTCGACATTCTGTGGGACGGATATTTAGACGCGAATATCCGCAACAATCGGTCGAAGCAGGAATGACCGGCAACCACCGGCTGTCTCCAAGGGATCCTGTTAGATATTGGACTATCTATATAATAGATATAGTTAATCGATTTTCTTTGTTCTATTTTGGATCTAAAATCCCCTCTCGGCGCCCCCAATATATACACCTGGAGAGATATACACATATGTACACTCTCGTGCCCGATCTGTCGCGATCGACTCGTCGGACCCGAGCAGATTTCACCCACCTGACGCATTCGTTTCAAAATTGAGAGCGGATCAACTCTGGTACCGTTGCTAATGCCATCAATCGCCATATAGTTGGCAAAGCGGCCAATGAGTTCCCATCGTTTATCCTCGGGCGCCCGGTTGAGATTCTGCGTGAGTACGCCAATGTAGCCGATCTTATCGCATTGGTAACCTTTCTCATACTCCTGTTTCGAGGCCCTCTCGATCAGCTCACCGTGATACGGATTACGTACGATACGGGGCCTCCGGAAGCCCGGCTTGCATCTGGAGTAGCCAGAAAGTGTTCATCATAATATTAATTAATAATAATAATAATACCAATGATCGTAATGCGTTTAAGGAGTTGGGCGTACCTTAGTTATTTTTGTACAAAAACACCCATCCAATGCGATCGCCTCCATGGACGATAAATGACCCCTCTCACATGAAAATTAATGAAACACAGTATGCCCTTAATGACGCTCCTACGTGACCTATATTTGATACAAAATCCATCTGCACAACGATGGCAACCCACCTGCATTGATAACCACCGCGGCGGAATCCGTAACCATGAACAGGTTCGCAGTCCGTTGTGTCATTTTTGCAGCGAGACGTCCCGGCAAAATAGTTCGGGCGAGGATTTCCCGGCCCGAACGGACACTGATTAATATCGATACGCTCGAAGTCGATCTCCATCACGGATACGGCCACGTACCGCGGTATCTCAATGTGACGCCATTGCGTATGTCTCGGATAGATGTCAGGAATCGGAGCTGGAAGAAGGGCATTTGCAGCGGAATGAATGCGTGCGTCAATGAACAACACCCCCTTAAGCATTGTAAAATTGCAGCTCCTTTAATAAACCAATAAAACCTTTACCTTTACCCTTGCTCGACTGATCAAATTGTTTGTGCCATTTTGGCAAGTCCTACAATTTGACGTCGGGCTACACAATCGTTTCGCTACTGGTAATTACGATAAGAGCACCCTGGCTGCTGTAGCTAGGGAGCTGATGGCGACAACGTTGGGTACTTGGAAACTTAGGGTGTCCAGGGCGAAAAGACAAACACCAGAACAATCTGCTGGTTCATGTCGGTAGCGTCAGGCTCGTGACGGACAAAAAACATCAATTTACAGAGTGAAGGCGAGCGGCGGGATGGGGGGCAATGACGATTTGAGGCCGAAAGCGGTTGTACGCTTTGGACGCTTTCAACATTAATTCAAATGGTTTTTG
Organism: Stratiolaelaps scimitus; assembly: GCA_019614645.1. Taxonomy (NCBI): domain Eukaryota; kingdom Metazoa; phylum Arthropoda; class Arachnida; order Mesostigmata; family Laelapidae; genus Stratiolaelaps; species Stratiolaelaps scimitus. The sequence continues at coordinate 431,000 of JABWDB010000091.1, read as the reverse complement.
TCGGTTACTTACAAGTCGCTCCGTATACCCATTTGTCCGATCTGGTGCAATCGAAATATGGCCGCACCCATTTCACCGGTCCGGGATTGTCGTTCGCAGCCGGTGGGCCGTGCCACACGAATGTCTCGTTGTTCCCTAAGTAATCGGTGATTTGCACTGTGTAAGTGGTTTTCGAATCTTGCCGTTTAGTGAGGTCGGGCAGCCAGGAAGAGTACCACTCGTTGATGCGGTACTGATCGCTTGAATAGTTCTGAGACGGCGAGTCTGGCGGTATAGCGCCCAGATCGATGACTTCGATAGTGTTCAACGTCGAAGTTCCCTCTAAGTGATATGGGTCATTGAAATCGTCAGATCTGTAAAAGCAAGAGACGAGGAGAGAGAGAGAGAGATAGAAAGATATTTAGATAGAGATTTCATGTGAGACTTTGTAGCAAAATAAAGAACTGGTGGATTCCCAGATTTTCATTTTTGGAATCACGTTAGAAACAAAGTTATCGTTTGCCGTATCAACAATTTATTTAATCTTATCCTATGCTCTTCTAGAGCTTCCCATAAAATACAATCGATAGTCCGTGTACTAGTTACACACTATCTTCGAACGACTGGTAAAACAAGCTATAGCGCAGGATTCCTCGACTGAAACACACCCCCAGACGTTACGCTGTTCGACTTCACCTTACCGGGTGCACGTGTTCCGTTCTCTTGCAACGCTTTAAACTAAACAACCAAGCCTCGTGTATGAGATAAGTTATCATCATCGGTTACGATGCATACGTACCCATGAGAGCATTTCTCTCACGGCTCACCTGAACGCTCTCGGAGCGAAGAGTGGCATCGTCTTGTTGAAGAACCCCTTGTACGATGGCGTGAACGACATGTTCGGTGCGTAGTAGATTGCCGACGCGTTGATGAAGCGATTGGCGGCCACGTCCGAGATGACGGACATGAAGTAGTACATGAACCCCGGCTCGTCATTGTCCTTCGCTCGCTGAAGGATGAAACTGCGATGCAGAAACCGAAGAGAAGTGGGTAAAACGATTCGTTCAATAAATCTTCTCGCCTTCCGCTGAGACATTTACGGGGGGGCAGGAGTGCTATTGATAGGGTAACTGCAATCACGTTGGACTGTGATTGCAGCGAGTGTGGTTAGGGGTTTGACAGGCGTGTACGATTTGGCGTGGTGTCGTCGTGTGGGAGTCTTGTGTATTTCGTTATGTATTCCCATCAATTCATTAACCCAGTAACTAATTCCCAATTGTCGATGCATGATGTACAATCGCTGCTAATTAGTCCACTTTACATTGGCCCACTTTGGTGGAGATTCGAAGGTGTCTCTGGTGGTGTCTGTGCCTTTGAAGAAAATGTCCTCCTCTCTTGAAAATCGACAGCGTCCACTTCACATGTCGAGTAAACGGACGCTCCGTCACTCGGAGTATGTAGGCAATGAGACGTTCTTGCCCGACAACGATTAGCATTATTATTATTATTATTATTATAGCTTCCTATGGAAACGGAAGCACGTGTCCAAGTCAAAGAACGAAGATAGGGCCATGAGAATTCTTGGCAAACAAACATTGTTGCAGTAAGATGCGTCATCCATTTGTCCTGAACGCAAATACACACAGTTTGTCCTGAAGCAGAGCGATAATCTTTACATGTAGATTTTTTTTTGTTACCTAATAAGTAAATATTCCGGGCTGATTCACAGCTAGCATTTAACGTGCACGGTACTGCTTTCGGCATTGTTCTATTATAATTGTTATCCAAGCCACCTCAACGTGACATATCGATTAGAAGACGCCAATGAAAATTACCTTTATACAGTCATACAATGTGTTTGTGAAATATATGATTATTTTTTTGACCTATCAGAATATAATTTATTATTATTATTATCATCATTATTATTATTATTATTATTATTATATGCGTATGTAAAACTGCAAATATACAATTTTTGTATGTTGACTATTTAGCTAAATTGATACGATTCGTACAGAAGACGCATCATTCGTACTTCGGTTTTCTTTTTTTATCGTAGCTAAGCGCTTGCTGTGATTCACCCCTTGCTGGCCTTACATCAACCTAACAGCTCGTCCGTGACTTCAGTTCCCAGACAGGTTACACTCTGCCACAGCTGCAACCAAATCACTGACCAAAAACGCGCACTATCTTAACTAATTGGTAAAATTAATTATTGAGCGTCACCGGTATGTTGTTGCTACGGCGAAATACCACTGGAGGGTTGCTGAAAGTGTTGGGTTCAAAATGCTACGGCTTTGTCGCCAAATGAGTGTAATGCCGCATTAAACCAGTGTTTTCACGGGGAGGCGGGCGGTATCTATGTAAGTCCCCGGAGGTTTTCGGTAGAGGACGTTGTGTTCTTCGATTGACTGGCAAAATTGCTCAGATCACATTCGAGGGGAACCACTTCATTCTACATGACCCCTCGCCCCACAGACACAACACAACACATAGTGGTGATTCACTCGAAATGATCCTTTTTTTATACGACTTTGCCGCCTTTACACCGCAAACAGAGCCTTCTCAAAAGGGGACCTCTTGCGGAACGCTAATAAACATCAATGATTATATGTTCCCTCCGCACTTGCATATATATATATATATATATATATATATATATATATATATATATATAATACATAACAAAGCACAACAACGCAATACGCGGACGACAGTTTAGTGTGAGGGGCCCCGGCTCTGATTCAGCGAGATACTCTCCGGTGGACCATCATGATATAGCCAATAAGGTGACTGTACGCCATCCACTGAAGCATATCTCCTCCATTCCACTCACTGAAACATATCTCCTCAAAGTCCTCGTGGCCAACTGTTTTATGAATACGCCTTGTTCTCGAGCGTTCATGAGTATGCCTCATGAGTGCAGCCGGCCGTTGTCTGGCCTGAGTCATATAAAACTACGTCTTGCATACGTTTTGCCGTAAGGAGGGAGAAGTTCATGCACTTTGTTTGTTAATTTGTTTGAGTTAATTGTAATTATTATTATTATTATTATTATTATTATTATTATTATTATTGCTACCAGTTCTCAGATATTCACCTCTCATAAAATAGCACCTACCTGAAATAGAACGCCTTGCTTATAGCCATATTGTGGATATGCAGAAGGTTCGTACGATTCGGAAAGACGGGATCAATATTGAGCCGTTTAATATTTGGCACATGCGTGACGGTATCGTTAGGCAGGAAAAGCTCATTAATATCCTGGATGCGGCAATTCTGCATTGATACCCTGTTGAACTTATCGCGGATCTCATCGAACGAGTCCCGATCCCGGCTGAACTGAGCGACATTAACCGACACCTTGATGGTTAATAGGAGCGCTAGAACGCCTAGCGCGCGAAACAGGGCGCTCATCTTCAACTAATATACAAAGGTCCTCCCGATGCCTTAAATGATAGTCCGCACGAAACATGCAGGTCACCGCTCGACGAACTCGACCTGCAGCCTTCCCGATATGCCTTCAGCACCGCATGATGAAGGAAGCTAGGGGAGCTGGCCGAAAACGGTTCTGCCAATATCGCTCAGAACACTGCTGCCGCTACGGTCACCGCCACCGCAACAGACATCCCTCCAGCACAATGAGCGGTCGGCCACTTGTCCCCCGTTGACATTCAGTGAAGCACAGTTAGTTACGGTCAGCTCAATCTGATGAACTCAATCGATCTCACAAGGCACAGAACATTCACGCATACACTATCATTCACACAGCACACTCGCTTATGTTACCGACACGCAAAAAAAAGGCGAACTAACGAATGCTTGTTCCGAGATATACGTCGCTGTCGTTCGTCTTCCGAGCCTCGTTTGCGGTAGCCTCTGATTCGTACGTTCAGGCCGAGCTGGCGTCCGGCTACGAAGCGACCCGCTGCCGTCAACTGAAGCCGCCGTAAGCACGGCACAGCAGACACGGCTCCCGGGAGAGGATCCAGCGCTTCGCATCGCGTTGCCCAGGCGACGCGGCAATACCAGCGCGCCAGTCGGCCGAACGACTTGGCCAAACAACGGCGACCGAACGAGCCGAAGAAAAAAAAATGCCGAGAAAACGGGACGGCGTTGGCAACAACAGCAAAGAGTCGCACCATAACAACGTTGTGGTAGTCAGCTCCCAGTGAGGCAACGCGCGCTGACGTACACAGGCATCCTGGGCCCAGACACACACACACACACGGACGGGGACGGACAAAGATTACAGCCTACTGCGAGCCTACACCCCACTTCTCCTATGCAGCCTGAGACGTCTCGCTCTGATCTTCGGAGCCGGGATTGTTTTTTGTACGGGTAACAGCGACATGTCGACCTGGTGGTAGTCGACGCCCGCGTTGCAAGATGGGCACGAACGTGTGGATGAGCAAGTGTTATCAGGCTCATTAGCGGGTTTGTCGCACGCTGATAGGCTCCACTAAATTGCGAGTGGACAAATTAACGTCGTGTTTTGTCGTCAGGCGCTCCTCAGGAGTTTGATTGCCCATGGTAATTGTTAATTGATAATTCATTTGGGTCGGATAGGGCTGGACGATTCTATGGTATATCATAACATCACCAAACGATTTGAGCAGTCTAATCGAATATGTGCGCGTTAACAGGGGCGGCATGAGGTGTGCCGGTGAGGGCTACGAGGCAGCAATCGCACCTGGCTGTTACCAGCAAGAGGTGCAGGTGTGCCAGGTCATACCCAGGTATCGTCGTACGGTGACTCTGGCGAATTTTCTCGGCATCGATAATGGCGACCCTTGAGCTCCGAGTCTTGCCATGCTGTGTCAATCGAAAACTCGTAAAGGGCTAATAAAAGCTAACGACAGACAGACACATTAACAGGATGTATGCTAACCACTGAAGATGGGAGCATTTGCTTGCGTAGTGTTGGAAACGACAATTCATTTAAGCAATAGGAAGGAAATACGTTATCAATCGTGATATTATAAAACATCATGCTACGAGCATATATATTCGATTATTTTGTCAGTGCATTTCATTAGTTTCTATTAAGACGCAATTAATACAATCGCAGTTAGTAGGTGTTGGTCGACCCACACGAAAGTAGAGGATACTATCTAGCAGCGAAACGTGTCCCCTTTTGAAGGTAGCATCCAGTTATCGGTATACAATCAGTCAAACGGCTCCACACGGGAGTACTTGGCTAAGACAGCAAACGCGCAAAGATCCTCATTATAGGTGTCTTGAAAAAATCTGACGTGATGGCGTTTGTCCTACAAAAAAAAAAACACAAAATATAACGAGGCCTTAAAAGCTTTCAATAATGCTTGGCGTCATTTGATGATGGTCCAAGGAAGGTGTAAATATGAAAAATAAATACAATTGAGGGCACTACGTAAAGCAAGGCATTGTGTTAATCAAGTGCGCGCGTCGTCATTAAAAATCGAGCAAGATCCGTGCATCGAACGTGCGGCGGGCGATTCGTTACTTAGTCGACAACTCGGCTGGTATCGTAGCGAGAGAGTTGCCATCTTGGAGAGTTGCCAAATTAGTGTTGTATTCAATTTGAAACGGCCGAATCTATCGTAGATGATTCGAGGCTGTCTCCTCTGCATCGTGCAATTCTCTCGTAGCAAAATCGCACCGAAACTTCAAGGCGAAATTGAACGACGACGTGATTGAAGAAGTTTTTGTTACCAGATCACTCTCAGATATGATACACTTCGCTTTGCGTGAATCGTCTTCGGATTCGCCCTTCGGCGGCGCGCTAGCTGCCTCGCAATGAAAGAGACTAAAAACTTGAGAACATGAGCTGAAAAATGCGTGATATAAAGATAAGATAGAGCTTTATTGGTTTATTAAAGGAGCTGCAATTTCTGAATAAATAAGAGAAGGCATTCTGTTGTACCCAGGAGTCTCCGAACTCTTGAAGTACCTGCCACGGCCTCAGCTAACTTAGGACCGAGTTGGCGTAAGTGCGAGTCACGAGACAGATCCAGATAAAAGACACCCAAAAAGCGAGCCGACGAGACTCTGGAGATGTATACATATTCAAAAGGTCACCATCCGTCGTCGGCTCAATCCTAGGTAGGCGTATGTGGAATAAAGACAGATCTGGCAGTGTATATTGATATACAGTTGTCCGTAAGAATCCATCCCCGGATCTCAGCTAGCTCGTGCTGGGCCCTGGTAACCAGTTCTAACAGTCTTGGAACATTAGTGGAACAAGACGAATCTCGTCAGCAAAAAGGGATCCTGTTAACAAAACCACACCTGCTTGTCGGACAAAACATTAAACATTGCTTACTACAAGAATAGTCAATTTAAGGAAGACTTTAGTTTTCTCAAAGGCTTCGCAGAGGGGCGAAAAGGTAAGAATGGGTCGATAATTAGAATAACATTGCTTGCATCGAAGTCCACACAGGAGGCGTAATATTTATGTGGTGCAATTCAATCAATTCGGATTTGGATACTTCTACCATCAGAGTGTAGCGTGCTGGGGACTTACTCCATACAGTTATGTTGTCACCTCACATGGAGAGGTACAGGCTTGATGTTTGGTCTTAACAAGCTTGGAACAGTACTCAGATTTGAAGCGTCGTCCCTTGATGATAACATCATTGCGGAGTCTAATATATTTTATATGCAGTCCAACAATTAGTGGTTGAGGAGGCTCTCCCAAGACCACGCGGGCCGTCTCACAAAGAAGGTCGTGCCAGGAAATCCGGGATAGCCTGAGGCGAATTGGGCACATTGTAACGAATAGCCGAGATCCTTCGTTTGAATATATATTTGGAACGATAGGCAGAAGGTCCTGTGCAGAGCCGAAAAGTCGGGTAGACCCATGAACTCAGATCCACCAGAAGAAAGACGGGTTTCAGAGGGGGCGCTAAGAAACGAGAAGGCATTACGCAAGGAGTGTCTTTTACGTCCTACAGAGGTCAAATTTAGGTCCGTTTACAGTATATCCGAGGTGAGATGCTCCTTGATGCACCTGACGTAGGAGCGCTGGAACCGGCATGTCTCGCAATTGTAGAAGCAGACGGCTTACGCAATTCGTGCAGCCGAATGAATGAATCTTATTTCTATATCCAGCGATTTCTGAAGCGAACGAACACAAACGATCTTGCTATCCCTATCTTGGAACTCCTGTCAGGAGTGTGTCTATCTGCAACATCAATGTCCTTCGGTTTGTATGTCTGGACCAAAGATTGTTACACGTCTCCACAGCAGATCCTTTACCAGCTCAGCGTCTTCTTCGCTTTAAAGCACAGGTACGCCGAAAATAATAATAATATCATTGTTATACTTTGTTATACGATCTTGCCGTACTTGCTGACACCAGTACAGGTGACCGCAGTGGGCCGGCAAGAGGAGTTGCAACACAGCGACACAAGGTGACACCGCTGTGTGCGAGATCCCGAGCTGAGTAGGCGGAAAAGACGCGTCGAACGAACGCAGCACTGAACGAACACCAGAAGGTACGGCTAAAGTCTGCACAGGTCGAGCAGGGTACTTCACCAGGAGAAATGCAGCAGAAAGGTGGCGGATCGCCCACAGATATTCAGCCATATCAACAACAGCAACAACAAGTGTCGCTCGGCACACAACAATGTCATAATCGATCGAATGACCGGCATTGCAGTAAAAAATACAAACGAAGTAATCTTCCCTCAGTAATAACAGATAGATAGAAACACAGACACACCTTTTAATAGCTATAATATAACTAATTGTTTTATTATTTTCTTACCTATTTAAATAATAAGTGTTACATTATTATATATATATATATACTCTCAGCATTCGTGTTCCTCCTGCACCACTTCCGTTCACTGCTGATTCGCTATCATCAGTTTCAGTCGCTTTGCGTTGCTTCTGCGCTCGCGCGCGCGTTACGGTTATTACACTAATCATCATCTGGGCATCGTCGACGTAACCATCGACCGATCGTTCATTGAGCATATCAGACAGCGGATCGGTGTTTCGCGTTCGTCTTATTCACGAGCGCTTTCTATATGTCTTGCTCGGCGTCACCCGGTTTCTGTCGCTGACGCGGTCGCTGAGGCCAGGCAAGGCCACGCTGCTGTCTGTGTCGGGGATCAAATCAAATGAACATCAACTCACGCAGATACGCGTCCACGTGAATATCGGGCCCGCCTGTTTGTCATACCTGTCATTTCATTGTTTTTTCTCTCTCGCTCGCTCGCTCTCTCTCTCTCTCTCTCTTTAGGTTTGTCTGTCTCGTTGTAACTGTGTGCTACGGCAGGACGTTCGCTGACTTCTCAATATCGGATCGTCCCAGCTGACTGTTCAGACGGTAGACTTCGGGAGAGTCAGCCGAGAGCGATCAGAGGCGCCCCAATAATATAGCATCCCCTGTCTTCCGTTGACACGCGCAATCCTCGACTCAACTAATTACATATGTGTATCTGTGTGTGTGTGTGTGTATGTGTGAGCTTCGCATTGTCCACAGTTTCCTTTCTCTCTCTCTCTCTCTGACGGTATTTTCAATCTTTCATTTCTTCAACGTCTCTTCCCGACATTCACGTGTCTATCCGCCGGACAGGCAGACCCCTTTTCTCGGGTCCATCAGGTTACTGTTGACCCCTGCTCGATTGCAGCCGCGGCCACTTCGTCTGTCCGTGTGCGGGCGTGGGCCATCGTTGACATCTTGCCCGTTCGTTCGTGTACTATTTCTTATATTGCTCTCATCTCAATATCTTTGTCACTTTTCTCTTCAATACAAATCACAAATGTAATCGATTAACGGCAACGAAGACGGACACACTCCCGACTCTTATCATTTATCTCTCTCTCTCTCTCTCTCTGTCGCTCGATTTTGAAACTTGCGTTCGCTTGGTCATCATGCGCTCTCGTTACATTCATTCATTTGCAATTATCAACCAACCAACTAATTACCTAACTAAGCAGACATTTGGCATTTCTCATACATTATTAGCATTCTCATAATATATATATATATATATATATATATGAATAGGAAATGTTGTAATATTAATTTTATGACTATGTGACTATCGACTATCGTAGTCGTCGACGATTGCTCGCGCTCGGCTACGACACAGGGAGATAAAACGCAAAGAAGAAGTAACAGCAATTGTTAGAAACTGTCGTTCGCTGGCCAGGTCAGCTTGTACAGCTCGGTGAAGAGGCGAATTCATGTATGGGCGGTCGGGCGGGCGGTCTGTAAAATTGTGCGGGGGAGAACGGCCAGTCGGGGTTTGTACAAGAGGTAATCGCCAACGTCGTTTCGACGCTCGTAGACGCGTCTCCAAACGCTCCGCTGAATCTGTTGCGGGCTTGAGACGCAGAGGGGCTGGCCCCCGGGGAGGGGGGGGGGGATCCCAGGACCGCAGTGCGCGAAGGGCTATATAGGCTGACCGCGTTTCCTCTTCGCCTTTCGGTGGGGCGTCCAATCGCGGGGTGAGCAGGCGCGCAATTTAGTGGCAAGTCTTGATGTGGCGGCCGCAGCAAGCGGCAGCAGTGGTAGTAGCGTGGTAACGCCAAGTTCGTCCTTGGTGCGGCAATTATGTGGCTCGAACGTCGTCGTCGTCGTCCACCGGCGTTCGCCCACATTACGGGGGCATAACCTGCATTCGAACTGATTACACTGACTCTCCCGCCGCCGAAGCAAAACAGTGTCCTCCGACACAGTGGTGGTGGTGCAGAGCAAATGGATTTTGGGATGTTGTTTTTTCTTCTTCAGCCTCGCGCACAGCGCGGCCCTCAGTGTAGCCGAATATCGCCGAGCGACGATTCTAACGCCTGCAAACGAATCATTCAAAAAGTGTGTGAGAGAAAGAACGAAGGACGTGCGGACAGGCGTAAAACTCAATTTAACTCTGTAGGCGAATTGTAGATTTGGCTGAAACGAACACATGAACAGACAACACCATACAACTCGGTGATGTCATGTCACCCGTTGCGCTGGCCGTAGCCGCGGGGGCTTTTACCCGCAACAGAGGCGGGTGCGTGTGGTCTCCTCAGCGGGAGACCCTCTACTGTGGGTTTTGTTTTTTTAAGTACACTTATACAGGGCGACAAGATATGATATTGTCATCATGACCTCATTCCTCCGGAGTGAGAGATCTAGATCGATCGATAGTTGTACGATGTATCGTCAATGGCACATCGTTGCACGGCTATCTATTTGTTTCAGTGGCTAACTGTCTAGCTGACCTTAACATCCCAGATGATGAGTCTGCTATCGACGCCAGAGGTCGCGAACTTGGCTACTTTATCGCCCGCCGTCGAATGTACGCTGACAGATGTGATCGTGTTCTGGTGTAGAGTGGCCGTCCCGCCCTGACCGGCAGCATCGGGAACGCTGGCCGAGTCGATCGAGAGCTTATCCATATCGCGGAACATCCGCATCGCCGAGACACTGCCACCGGACTCGGTCTTTTTCTGTTTGTCAAGAGACGAGATGAACTTGACTCCGTTGTCCGTCACCTCGAATAACATTGGATAGCAATCGTAGCCCTGCAGAGAGCGAAAGAGAGAAAGGGTCGGCATGTTGCCATGTGCCATTTCGTTAGCGTCAATAGCCAATAACAACAACTATAAAACTAATAATAATAATATATATAACTAATAATAATTATTATTATAATGAAGTTTTACTCTTAATAATAATAATAAGTCGATTTGTTTCGAAGTTAGAACAAATGACTGATGTTATGGTGCATACTATGGTATATCAGGACTCTAGAAGTCACGCAGCCTAACAACGAAATGTCTGCACTTCGTGATTGATCTGAGTCATAGGGAGCCCTTTTGTCATCAAGAACAAAATCCGAGTTCAAGGTGTGGTCACTTGCTTTAAATACGAGCAAAAAAATTTTAGAATTTTTTTAAATTTCGATATTTAAGGCGAGAATGAGTCAACATAGTAGATGACGCTTTTAAGATAGGTAGACAAACACATGTATACCCTCAAGCAAGGTATCTTCTATAAAAGAGTATATTAGATATATATATATATATATATATATAAATATATATATAGAGAGAGAGAGGAGAGTGTTGTTAGATGCACTTCACGTTCAGCGGGTGGTACCATTGTCGCCCACTTTTATAATTGGCTAATAAATTCTAATTTGCAAATAAACAATTACTCCTTTTCAATCGGTGTTTATTTTCCTGGCCAGCATGAACATGGATTCGTTCTGCTGAGCACGGACGATACTAACCGCAGCAACAATCTTGGCGGGGCTTAGCCAGATGCACTTGAGAAGCGGCATGCCGGTCATGTTACACGAGGCCACATGTTGACTCCCTGCAGTTGCCACCGCAATTGAGCTGTCATGCGAGACCCAGGCGACCCGGTTGCCATCGGGTGAGAACACCACGCCGTGCACCCAACCAGCCGAAGGAAACTCCGCCAACAGCTCACCCAGAGGCATGCGAGCCCCCCAAGACGTCGACTTGGGTTTATCCTCGATCTCCTTAATGTACGCCGAAAATACGCGCGTTCTGAAAATGACAGGCAAATCGTCGCGGGGTGAGTATATATATATATATATATATATACGCTTGATATGATAAATCATAGCTGTGATGAGATCTTTATTTTTAACGGGCAGAAGTTTCTTAACAGTGCATATAGTTTTAATTTTTTCTTAAGGTATATATATATATTTATATATATGTGCCATAATATATAACATTTTCAACGAATACGCCTATATTACAAGAAGGCACATAGGCAAAGTTGTTTGCGAGATTGTCCCAAGTATGAAATGAACTAGATAGCATCGCTAAGGACTTCAGTGACTAATAATGTTAATTGTGATAATAATAATAATAATAATAGTAATAATAATAAATATTCAATTCCGATCATAAAACACACTGACAGATATGAGACGTTGGCTGCATTCCCCCTGGTACCGCTCTTCCAAGATATTGCTTCCCGTCTGCTCAATACTAGGAATACACGTCGTCTGGACGTCGCGCTGCAATCTGGCGTTTAGAGAATTGCTCGCCTACCTGAAATCGGTGCAGCCTGTAGCCAGAAGCACATTGTTCGGGTGCCAATCGAGGCAGGTGATCGTTGAACGCATCGGCTTCTTTATGTGTTTCGACAACCACCAGTTATTGTCCTCGACGAAGAAGCACACGGAGACGAGCTTGGCACCCGAGCCGGCTGCGAATTTATTCTCTTTCGGCGACCATTTCACGAACGTCGCAGCCCGATTGATTCGTAGATGGACGAGAACAGGGTTCCTGGTTGGACAGCGACACATTTTCAATACAATATAAATATATATTTCTTTTTTTTCATTTCATTTTGGGGTTAAATTTTCAGAACTGCAATTTCACAATTCTTAAGTTCTCGTCAAAAAAAATTACGATAAAAGGGATCTACATATTATATATATATATATGCGTACAATGGCGAATAATCTTGCAAAGCATGGCTGACGCATTGAACCCGCACGTACAATACTATAACACACATGTCAGCGCGGTGGCTTGGACGGCTAAGTCTGTGGTTATCGGAAGCCAGAGTGTGCAGCTTCGAGCCCCGCTGCATGATGACGCATAAGAAACCGTAAGCATTGTAAAATTGCAGCTCCTTTAATAAACCAACAACCTTAACCTCAACACAAATACGTTTATATAATTGACGAAACCGCGATTACAAAAGCGCTCAAGTTCTCGTAATGTTGTATGTATGCTATTTGATGATCGGTAATCGCTCTCAAGCAAGCAGTGTAGGAACAAAAGTAGATATGGCCATTAGCAAAGAAATGATTTAAAATTATAATATATGGACATTAATAAAAATGATTTTTGCGCAAGTCAATACCGACTTCGTCCATTTCACAATCACAGTATGTCACTAATGTTATGTTGTAGTGTAGACCTCGTTGTCATTTATTTCGTTACTGTTTATCCCATTCATTACTGATGGCATTACCATGTCTTCCCGTCAAAGTTCCACACGTAAGCATTACGATCAGCTGAACAGGTGACAATACGGTTCGATATGGGCGCCCAATCGATGGAAGTAACCCGCAGGTCGTGTTTTGCCAAGGTATGCGCCGGAGCAGACTTCCAGCCCACGGAATCTTTGTCGTAGATTTCGACATCGTTATTGTTTAACGATACGGCCACCTCTGAGAAAGTCCAGTAAAAGAAAACGCTCGGTTAATCAAATTATGCCTAACCAATATATATATATATATATACATATATATATATGTAATACACAATGTAGTATAAAAAAGGATGCAATGCTACCTAGCCGGCTTTCACCCCCCGGAGCTCGCGCATCGAGCGGCTTTGGTCTTGGGGATGCTACTGTACGAATCGAAAAGCAATGTAATGTAGTAGATGAGGATCCATGCGATCATCGATCAACCGCTCGCACCGAGCCAGCAACTGCTTAACCGCGCCGTAAGCACATTCTCTCTATCATGATTTGACTAATTGAAGAAATTTCGAGTCAGAACGAAAATACAATTCCACAAGCAGTAGATTTCAAACGACAAGTAGCCTCTCAGGTATGACTAAATCCAATATCCACGTAGAATTATTTATTATTAGAACAAAAATAAATAAAACAAACAGGAATGGTTGGCGCTCTCTCGCCCTGACGATGTTCGCCTAGTTGGCCAAAAGATTTCTGGCGAGGAGGAGAAGACTGCCGGGCCTATATTTGGCCTGGTCCTTATATAGATGATTACCTATACATATATATGTATATATATATATATATATGTACACACACACAAACATATTTGTATATTATATATATATATATATATATGTATGATGTAACCTATGCGCTCTACTCGTCCGTTGAGAACTCTCTACTCACGTGTGCGATCCTTGCTGAAAGCATGACAGCTGACCGCGGAGACGCCGAAGCTGTGTATATCCGCCATGATCCTGAAATGTGAACAAGTAGTGACTAAGCTGTTGTTATTAATGTCATTCTCATTATTCTCATGACATTATCGTTACGATGGCAGACGGATCAATGCGTCCATGCCTCGATGTATGCATGAATGTACATATGTATATGTCACTGTGCATTTAGGTATGTATAACAGTGTCAAGAACTTGACAGTCTTCCCGTATCCCATAGGCTGTTCCCCACTCTCTCTCTCTCCCGCTCTCTGTCTGTCTCTCTCTCGAGTGTTGTTCGATAACAGTTGGAAAGTTCATCAGCTCAGTCGAGCTAGCAGTTGGGAATGGTGAGTGTTCAATGTGGTCTGTCCACTCGATGCGGAGGCTGCCTTGCGTGCTTACTTGCCGCCAGTCAGTCAGTCAACCACTCATTCATCTAGCCAGTCACATCTAGCAGTCCAAGAACAAGCAGCACGCCTTATACAAACACTACAAAGGCTCAAATGCGAGTACACACACGCAGACACACACGGTCACTAGCTGAGTCAGTCGGGCGGCAAATCAATACGCCGTCGCATTCAGTCGGAGGAATCAGCGTCAACGGTATCACGAGAGACGGCACCGGCACCAGTACTTTGTCATGCGTGAAATGACTCGGCAATCGCCATATTTGTAGGAGGGGTGGTGGTGGCAATTCGCAGTCGATCGAGCTCGTTCGCCGTGAATTAGGGGAAGAACAGGATAATAACATGGACAGCAAACAGCGACACCCTTGTGAAGCATCGTCGAACACACTTGGCTGCTGCTGCTGCTGCTGAATAGTTGGCGGAAAGATTTTTTTCGCATGTTGGTTACGCGCCCTTATATATATATATATATATATCGGGTCATTTGGCCTGGTACGTTGTTTCTGTTTAGGTCATATATAAAGGGGGTTAGAATTGTCTTGTGTGAGTGTAGCTACAAGAGCGGTCTTTCATATTTTTTTATTCAGCGTTTATATATATATATATATATATTTATCAATAATAATATGAATATAGCTGTGATGGCTATCGTTTTTGCCATATATATATATATATATATATATATATATATACATTAGGGAAATATTACCTGACAACGTACTAAACTATATAATATACCTGGTTACTGTGGTAGAACACAGCAAACCTTCGATCCAGC
Organism: Stratiolaelaps scimitus; assembly: GCA_019614645.1. Taxonomy (NCBI): domain Eukaryota; kingdom Metazoa; phylum Arthropoda; class Arachnida; order Mesostigmata; family Laelapidae; genus Stratiolaelaps; species Stratiolaelaps scimitus. The sequence continues at coordinate 415,952 of JABWDB010000091.1, read as the reverse complement.
CGTAAACATGCGACTCGATTGTTCGCTAAATCGACAACACCAATTGGTCGACAAGATCGCGGAAATGCTACTCGAACTAATGGGTATGCCTGATTATCATTGCAATAACTAATATAACATCGTCGATCAAGATTACACACTAGCGTACACACTATTCAAGAATATACCCTATTCGAAACCGAATACATTCGTAACGCCCGAAAGCACTCAAATCAGATACTGGTTCGATACGATATCCCGCGCTTAAAAAAAGCTCGCACTCGACGAACATCCTCCCACTGGAACATCTACTTGGCAGCTGCTTCGTATAAGTCCGCCTTCGAGCACTGTATTATTATTATTATTATTGTTATCCGGCTTGGCTCTCCACTCATCAAACTAGAAGCTTACCAACGGGGTGATAAATACAAGACCCACCACCCGGAACCTGTTCCCTGTGGTTAGCGAGTTTGATTCGAGGAATAACAACGATGGAGCGGTGTATCGACGTACGACACTCGGGTATCGAGTCGTATTAGCAATGATTATAAACACGAACGAATCATGGCAATTCTGGCAGCCGGCAACAGCGGTATGAGAACAAGCCAATAATGGTCAGCGGGATACGGAAAATAGCCGGCCCCCTTCCAGTTAGCGCCGGCAGCCGCCGCCGCAACAGCAGCAGCTCCAAAAAAGGCTCGGCAGGACCAACTCATTCAACCAGGGGAGCACCAGCAGTCGGTGACGACAACAGCAACAGCAGTGACGGACAATACAATGGGAGATTTGCAAGCTGATGGGGTGATTCGCAATCGGATGTGCAAACGCCCACCCATACAAGCAGTGCATGTCAGAACGCAAATAATTGCCCTCACGTCGCATGAACCCCCGGGAATGGAACGTTCACACGCCGGACAGCGTGTGAACGCCGAACACCTTCCTCCCAACCCCCCCCTCCGAATGAAGTCGCACCCCACAGTCGCATAAGCAATTGCAGCACCTGAACACACACACACACACACACACACATACAGCAACATCGACAGATAGATATACAGTCGCCACTTACCAACGTCTCTGTGGCTTCTTATCGTCCGAGCTGAGGAGCAGGCAATTGGCAGCGATAGCGGATCGCTGCTAGAGATTCGACGGCTTGATCCGCCGCCCAGTGACAGCGGGGAACAGCACAGTGATTTCGCCAAGTATCCAACGACACGAACACGCACAGACACTGCTAGGCACCTCGAACTCTCTCATGCACGAAAGTGGGAATTGCACGGCCACAGTTGCCGGGGCTGGTCAATCAGTCGCTCAAGTTGGTCACGCCAATGAACGGAGGAGTGGCACAACATCAGCAGCAGAAAGAGAACGACGACGACGACATCCCGGTCGGTGTCCTGCTGCTGTTGTTGTTGTTATCCTGTTGTTGTCCTGGTCGCATTCGATTTTCGCCGGGAACCGCCGCACGGCCACTACCTCATCAACTCGCTGTCTGGCAGCGTCCACGAGCAGAAGCCGATCTCGGACAGACGATTAGCCACGCATTGAAAATCTGGCGAACTGGACCTGGTGGTGGTGGTGGGCAACGATATCGTGTGTTCGCACAAGTGATGCTAGTTGTGCTGGCGGTGGCAGTAACGTGATTATACCCATAGAGATGTAGCAGCAGCGGCAAGCTGCAGCACCGATCACTGCTCGACTCACCACTGCCCGCCTGCTATTAAAAACAACACATGGACGGCCACACGACGGCCAAATCAAGACCCCAACAAGCGCCGCTCACTCACAGCCGCCACTGAAACCACCACGGCCGCCGCTTCCGCCGCCGCCGACGATGACGAGGAAGGTAGGCGGAGGGACGGACACAGTCAGCAAGTCAACGTTGACTCCTTGGCCAATATCCGTCCACACGGCGGATTGCTACGGCCACTTGTCCTCGGCTAACTGGCTTTGTTGACGGTTTTTGACAAACTCCCCCCTACGGCGAGCGCTGTCGTCTGCTACGCCGTGTGACCAATGCGTTCGCTGGCTAGCCGCGGCGGCGGCGGTGGCAGCGCTGACGGGCGCCGGTGGACAATGTGAGGTCTGCAATGTGGGTGGGGATTATTGTGGTGGTGGTGGCGCGAACATTCAAAAAGTATGAGTCTGGCGCGATTACGCCGGGAGTGACCGGAAAATGCTGTGTTGAGCCGGTTTGTCAGTGTAATGGGCGGGTGTACGACGGAGCTCGCGATGTTGGGTGTTATCACAGTGATATACATATATATATATATACATTTTTTATGATATTATTAGATATAGATCCCCCCGCCCATAATCCCTAGAACTAATTCCTAACTACTGTATGTTTGAATAAATATATTAGATATAGATTTATCTGAAGATTCTCGCCAGGTACGAGGAAGGAAGAGAATAAGCAAAGGTGGCCCCGACAGGTCCTCATAGTAATACCTGAAAGGCTAAGAGCTGAGGCCTGTCACATAGGGGAACAGCTGAGGGTCAGCTCGAAAAACAATTATTTTAGATATAGATTTATATTCATATGAGTAGTATTCAGTACTATGTCAAGAATATAGTGGCGTATTCACTATATCCGTACGGGTCAAACTGTTGTTGCTTGTACGATATGTATGGGCATCTACCCGTGTGTGGATTGCAGCCTCAAAATACTATAGGTGGGTCATAGTGCAAATACCCTTGTTTCGTTCAGATCCGACGCTGCTTAGCTTCGGCGATCGCATGAACACCTCGTCTGACAAGTCCACGAAATTAAGCCACGAACAAAGACATACCGAGGCGGGCCATCGAAGAACGTGGGTGACAGCTAGGTGGGGATTAGCTCACATTGCGGATATTTTGTAGAAGTGCTAAACCCGCTACACCAATAAACTCAGTACGATGACACATACAGACCACATAGATTTGAGGGGGGGATAATTGGTGAATGGGAGTCGATGGACCTCTCTGCGCCGGGCCTTGATTCGTAATTCCCAAAGCACCCTCGGGGATCTGCACGGGACGCATCGTGATCGAAACATATATATTTGCACCCACTAGACGAACTTGACAGTGTTGCGAAGTGACTGAAAATCCGGGGGGGGAGGGAGTCAACTTCAGGTTGACTAAGGAGGCCAGGTCGGCGTGGTCAGTCGCAGGTTGAAAAACCTTCACTTCGTGCCACTGCCCAGTGAATCTGCCACACGGGCGGACCTAGCGACACAATGACTCTGTTGTCAAACGAGAGGTCGTTGACAACAGAGTCTGTTTGTTGCACGGGATAAGAAGCTGAAGAGCCGCGCGTAGGAAATCTGTAGCATCAATGGGTCAGCGTCGATAACTAGTCGAGTGAGCCATTGGTGAGCAATCCCTATACGAGACGGGCACAAGTAAATACACTTCGTAGCTTCGAAACCTCAGGCGGTCTCGGCTCCTTCGGGGCCGATGTCCTTGAAGGCAGGGCATCAGCCCGCAGGGTCGTTCCTTCTGCAGTGACTTTCTTTCGCCTCTTGAGGCAAAGAATCAGTGGCATCGTCTCCCTCGGGGATCACCATGACAGGCTCGGCCTTACACCCTCACATCCCCGACTGCGTCACTAACTCTTGTGTATATTATGACATACAATAATATGAATTCACGAAATAATGGAATTCATGGAATCGGGAAGCCGGCAACTGATCAGTTGTCCAGCCGCGCACAAGATATGTACACGCTCCGGTGGGAAAGAATATATATATATACATACATAATGAAGATAATCCACACCCGAAATAACTCCGTAGATAAAGGCGCATTGTCAAGAGAGATGATGTAGCGTTAACACCCGAACACTCGAAAATATCGGCGGCACATGTAGACCTGTAAGAAACCGGAGGACGCATTCGGTTCGAGTCCCACGACGTTACATTAAAGTAACGAACTTGAGCATTGTACACACAGTGCAGTTCCGTTTGAAATAAATCAATAAATCACTTCACCTTCATCACAAGTGAAAGAAAAATAAGAACGAAGAACGAGATGTCACGACGCTAAGGGAATGTTTAAATATATAGTTAGCCGCAACCAGCGTCTAGCAAAACTCGGGCAATAATCGACGAGGACGTCAGCCGCGGGACGCCCCTTTTGTTTTGTTGCGGAAATCGTGCTTGGCTGATATACAACAGAACCTTTGGTTCACAGTTCATATTGACAGGACTGCTTAGCGGACTGCTCGACGAGACGTAGTTGTGACTTGTGACTACTGAGCTCAACGACGAACGTGCACCTCTTACACCTGGGTACACCCCCCTACGATGATGAACCTTACCTAAATTATATTATCCTTTTACAACTCAATACGTCGTTGTCTGAGAACTTAACTTATAACTAACTTGGTAACTTAACGTTGTGAAAACTGCAGTTCCATAAGTAAGCCAGCCTCAACTTGAATGAACGAACGAATTAGCTGTTACGTCGCGCGACTCAGAAACGCGTCGTATGTCTGAGTAGTACCGTAATCAGGATGACGTCCACAAAGGAACAAGAAAACAAACGATAAGTAATTAACGACCCATTCCCGCTCGCGGGGCGCAGGAAAAACACCCTACAATTGCTCCAGCATGGGTGATGGTTTAGGCGATGGGCGCCGGTGACGCCCATAATATAGATGCTGACTAAAAATAGTAATTCGATTTCTCGTCCGTTATATTTCCGACAATTGGGCTATGGTGATTTTTCTCCAGGGACGAAATTTGACGTCAGTAGAATTTTGTTAAGTCGGAACAAATTTGACATAGGTTGACAGGTTTTTCTATTAGTGTTATTATTGCTTTTATTTTATTATTATTAATCATATATATATTTTCACATATGTATATAATCATAATTAAAATATCTAGAATAAATATCGTGTACAGTCATACAGCTTAATACACTTGTGTACTAACAGCATTGATGAAATAGAGAAGAGATAGACTCTCAGCGGAGGGTCGGTTTTGGGAGGCAGATGCGTTTTGCCATCCACCTCAACCCACCCTGCACTGGATCGGCCCACTATTATGGATAATGAAATGTCTCTGGTGGTGTCCGTGCGTTTCCGCTCGAACAAGAAAAAGCTTTCACTAAATAAGCTTGCTTTAGCCCATAAAACATCTAAATTTATAATCAAAGAAAGAATGGCAGGCGAGACGTCTCTGCAGCGTCAATGGGCTATCCATGCCAACCCTCTCTGGCTGGTCATTGATTCCCATAAACCGAAAATGGACTACTTCGCATGGAGGTGGTCATCTATAACCATTATATATTGGGGGGGAGGGTCGTACATTTTTATTTTACAGTTGATAAAATTCACACCGAGAGTTGAATCATTTTTATGAAATGTGGTAAACGATTACATTTCGCGTTCAACGATCTAACTAACTAAACTATCTTTATATATATATATATATATATATATATATATATATATTTATATATATATATATATATATATATATATATATATCCTAGGTAACTCGGGTAAACTTTCTAATTTCTATCTCTTTCATAAATCCTCAATCTGTCGTCACTTACCATACAGTGGGTTGGTGAGCATTTTTCTTGACTGGAAAATCATCACTCCAACAACAATAGCAATAGCGGCAACAACAACAAACACACACGGAATGGAGCGGCGCAGTCGGTCACGTCATCCGTTTTCATGCATGTAACGGGTGCACTCCCGTACGACCGATGTACGCCTATAAACCAGCAGGTATTGCAAGCAATGCCGGAGCAGTCGTACCGTCGACGAGAAATGTTGGCTGTAAGGCAGCCTGGAAAATTTCATTAGGTACTGCTATGGTGTCCGTGCGTTTGAAGAAAATTTCTCTCTCTCTCTCTCAAAAAAGTACTGCTATGGCTATTATTCGCGAGTTCAAATTTACCAGGCAGCTGTCTCGACGAGTTGTTACAAGGAAAACGATTTACGTTGTAGCCAAGACCATTTCGATTAACGGTGTCTGACGAAAACCTATCGAACTAATATGAAGTGTTAAATTTTCCGGGCTGACCCGCTGGCCAACATTCTACCGTTCAGGGCACAACTGCTTTCCGCATTGCTTCTGCTGCAATATGAGGTGTACATGCACCTATAGATAATCTAGGCTGCAAAGGGAATCGATGCCGACGAACCCCCCTCTGTGTCAGCTACTAATTAGGCCCATGATAGCGGCACATTACATTTAATTCTGCCATAATGTGAGCACGTTTTCAAGGGGGCGTGTGTGTACTTTTGGGATATTTCTGCTCAAACTTGACTTAGGGTAACCGCCTTTGAAATCAAGTCAAATTGTTTTTATGGAAAGGTTGTTCTTCTTCTTCCTCTTCTTCTTACAAAGAAGCTGGATCAGAACTCTCCCTTTCGATTGGACAAATAGACGGGCAACTGTTGAGATTGCTTTCATTGCGGATTCGAGGGGAAATTTCATGGTGAACGTTGACACAGGACACCTGATCGTTTTTGATATGGAGTCCCTGCCGTTGACTGCCATTGACGTCAGCGCTTGTGAATCAGGTTAGGTCATTAGCAAGCGTGAACTTCGAACCTCGAACCATACGGTTTTCCGGGCCCGTGAAGATTTGCGGCTATATTCAACACTATTCTAGATGTAATAAAGATTAAAGACGCCCATCTCATTAAGATCGTACAAGGTCCCCAAGCGGGGACCGTCGCTAGATGCGGCCTCAGTTTCCCTGTGAGTGCTTATTGTAAATACTGATAAATGATTCGAACGTTTCGATGACGAACTCGCTTCTTCATGATATCAGCCCGAATATCGTCCGAACATCTGTGGAAAATATTTACACAAGATATCGTGGTGCGGGTTATAATCACTTTTCCAAGTCTCAGCTAATATCAGAGAGAGAGAGAAAGAACGCGAGAGAGAGAGAGAGCACAGAGATTTATAGAAATTTTACTGAAAATTGTAATTTCGTTAATTCTTCTTCTCAATATACATCAACGGGTCGTGGGTTCTCGCATCATAGCAGAGCTCTACGATCGGTGCTGTTATAGTTGACGGCGACTACGGTTCTACGGATTACGGTGGAACGGCAGAGAAGAAGAGGAAGAACAACACTGGGCAGAAGTCAGCGATTGTGAGATAGCATATCAATTACATGATCCCATAGGCGACCGGTCCAGCCCCCGCTGAACAGTCTGTAGAGGTAGATGTGAAGGCCCAATGGTGGAGGAGGAGGAGGAGCTGATTGAATCGTTCGTGGTTCGCCGATAGAGGCCGCATCCGCGATGTCCTGCGTTGGTTGAACGCCACCGTTCGCCCCAGCTTCGTCATACACATACGACAAAGTGACGACGTCGCTGAACGTCCTCTTGTGAAAGACATGCTATATATATATATATATAATAATAATAATAATATATAATATATATATATATATATATATATATATATATATATATATATATAGGGATAGTGTAATCGAATGATGAGGTGATGTGCAGACGTGTGTCGGCACTGTGAAACGGTGACAATATATTGGTAGGCAAAGGAGAGTCGGCCGAGCGGTCCACTGGTGAATTTCGAATGGATTTATTTTTGCGGGAGAGCACTCCCGTGGAACCGTCGACGACGAGGACAGACTTAACCTTGGACAGAATGAGACGAGAATGTGTGAATGATTTAATAGTGATAATGAAGCGTCGCGTACTTTATTCACCAGTAATTACAGCTGTTGACCTAAATTATATATATATATATATATATATATATTGTGAAACCTTTCACGTAAATTCTTGCTTAGCCCGCCACCGCTTTTCCACATGACTTGACGGCTGCTGATCTGTGTACTTGTGTAGTTCTACATGAACACCTCCCTCCGTATGATCGATGTACAGATTGATACTTGTGACAAAATGAGAATGTAATAAATAGTCCCACTGGACTGGACGGGTATCGATGGTCAGAGACATGACGACACTAAACAGCCACCGTTCGCAGCTTAGCCGCTTGCACCTCCACGGATGCATTGCGTATATTGGGTCCAGTAGGGGGTGTCCAGGACCCACGGGGCGCTGCATCCGCCCCGGCCGGCCTTGTGCATCCGGGCATAGTCGTCACATGTGACCTGACCATCGCCATCGCAGTCGGTGCCGAACTTGTTCATGTACGAGATGATTGTGTCCTCGGCACAGCTGCGGTCGGTGGCACACTGGGCGAAGCCTGCAATTTATGAGAACAGAATTTCAATTCGCTGTAGATGTCATGTGTTCGGATTCTGTTCTAACGGATTCTGCTGGACGCGAGTATATCGATGCCGGTAGCTGTCGGGGCGCGTCGAAGTGGCCGAAGCAGAACAGTGAAATGGTAGATTTGTGGATATATATATATATATATATATATATATATAGTAGTATTTGAGCAGTATCGATAGTGCAATTTGGGTCACAGTTAGCGTACGCATAGACTGGCGCCTACTCACTAATTCTGTATCCTAGTAACTTTTCGAGTACATGTTATATAAATATGTAATAATGCATATTGCAAGTTGACTCTCGGCGGGCGTTCTCCGAACAACGTAGCTCGAAGGACGCCTGGGTTCGTGTCGTCCAGCCGACTCGGTTAAACTGCAGAGCAAGGCCGATTGTCCTTGGACCGTGATTCGGAAAGCTTCTAGTTTATGTTTTCAAAGCGTTTAGTCAGTAAGAGTCTCACAGAGCTATGGCAAATACCACCTGGCCCCTACCACGGTATCCCGGTGTAGACGATACATTTTAGCCGTGAATCTCCCGCGCACAAAATAACACCGACCCGGGCTGTCTTTCACTCGACGCTGGCATTGTTCATTTTAGCAGTTGAATTCAACCGACTATTGTCGGTGTGTCATGTGACAATTCCAATTAGGATGCGCCCTGAAAACCGTTCACCTACCTGGACCTCCACCCGGCCTGCCGGCGTCGATCCAATAGGCTTCAGAGATCTGGAACGGGCCACAGTATCCATCACACGGGGCCTTCGCGGCGCACTTTGTGCTTGCCTGAAATTCGCTCAAGCGGATAAAAAAACAAATCAATTAGTTGATTGCTTTTTTGAGCCGACTCTCTCTCTCGCTCTTTCGCTCTTTATTTCTCTCTCGGCTGTTTCCCATATTGTACGGTGGCCCTTGGCACCCAACCCCTAGGTGTTACTACTAGGCGAACATTGTCGGGATCACCATTATGTTATGTCTGGACAGGAATTCTTCGGCGTTTTTGACACGAATCCACAGATAACAAGATAAAGAAAATGACAAAGAAGCTCCGCAGCGACTGGAAGCAGGAACCCAACCCAAGTACGCCCCTCCTGTCTAGCAATCCGGGACGCTCAGCCACTGGACGTCATCTAGGAGGTGTCTCTGCCGATGCTATTGTCCAATCGCGAACTCAAAACGAACCACGTGACAGTTTACATACGTCGAGGAAATGGTAGTCACTGTTCTTCTCTGTTCTCGTTTGTCGAAACCGCCGAATTGAATATGAACGCCGATAAACCAAGACGCACGGTTGCGGTTAGCAGTGGTGAAAATCTTTCGCGTCTTGGTTTGTAAACGGGACCGCTCAGACTCCGGATTCGAACGGTTTCTATTATGCTCAAGTTCATCTCACCAGTTATCACCGGTGAAGACTGTTTATTAATCAAATGCACAAATCGAGGCACGAAACAAACAGCCAGCAGCGAGGTGAATTGTAATGCGCTTCTGAAACCATTGTTAGCTGCTCGTTTGCAGAAATAGTGTCACACAGAGTTACAGTGGATTGATGGGAAATATTCGTTGCTGTTAACATATTGTGTTTCTATATTTGGCTTCGATGCCTTGGTTAGAAAATTTGAACACGAACGTTGAGTCGGAAAACTTTACAGAATTTACCATCTATTAAATAGCGATGCACTTGAGCTGGTGCGCGCATGCCCACCATCGTGTGTTAAATCGCGAACGCTTAACGATGACACAACGACTTCATTGCTGATAATGAAAGGTCGCATAAGCATATATATATATATATATATATATATATATAATTAAATAACCACAGCTCTCACACGTGATTCTGTTCGAAGTTCTTCGAAAGTTGTATCGTGTTCGATGCGAAATCAGGCTCCGCAGTGCATGCATACAGTACAGTCGATATAGCTGCACACTGTACGATCGTACACACTCACACACACGTATACTTTAACGTTCCTAACTCATTGCATGATATGAATTTAAAAACATAACATAATCATAGAAACGTAATCATAATCGATAGAACGAATGTCATACAGCTATCATGTTTATATGCAACACAAACATAGATAGATCAGCATGGGAGGGGGACATTAGACTTCGGCGGCTACTTACAAAACAAATGCAATCAAGACATTTCCTCGTTGAGTCGTCCTGAGCGATGGCCAAGCCCGTCAAGGCGACCAGCAGCACGAGGCCGGCCGAGCCGAGTGGAGCACATCGGCTAACTAGTGATTTGGACGAAGATGACATCTTGTGTTGGTTTTCCGGTGAGCTTTGTCGATCGCCACCGACGTCGAACATAAACCAATCGAGCTAATGAGCTCCTTCCTCCTGTTCACAGCGGGCACAAGCGGCTCGGAGCCACGCGCGACGTATGCGCTTATGCCAAACTCTGTCTCGGGTTATGCAGCGACGACGACGACGACAAGAGGCGATCGACCGACTGACCGAAGCTGGCAGCAGGTGTTTACCTGACAAACGAGCGAGAGTTGCTGTCGTTGCCGCTGTTGCTGCTAAGTCTGCTGCTGGTGCTACACGCGTACGCCTCGTATATACTGCTGTCACTCTGGCAGATTCGCGAAATGCGCCACTGTGTGCGTACCGTTCGTTGTGACGGTCTCCGAGCGCCGTTGCGTTGTGCTCGTGGGCTGGACGCAAGCGCAAATGTGCTCCGCCGCCCACGGAGTATGTGGCAAGTGAGTGCCGAGGGGATGTCGCGGTGGCAGGGAGGTGGGTATCATACCTTCGGCGTCGCCGCCGACTTCCATCGCCGTGTCCGCCTTCAACGGTGTCCGCTGTATTCGACGAAGGACGGAGCTTGTCGACGCTGGAAATCGCCGCGCGTGGAGAGGGACCTGGCCGACTTGGATCGCGATTATCGTCGAATCGCGAATGACCGCCCGTCCGAATCGGGTGATAGCTGACGGCGACGTTGACGTCGTGCGCCGTGCTACGGTACAGCAGGGCATGCTGTGTACAGCAGAGGTTACGGACAGAAATCGGCAAAATGACCTGGCACGAAATAGTGATTTGACTCGATCAAGTTCGGGAGGGATTCGGGGAAAAATCATGTCGCTGTGTAAAGAGGCCGCAGACACACGGGTGGAATATACGCAAGGTGTACAGTATATATCCAGATGGAGATGATATCGAGGCGATTGACGAATTGAAGACGACTTGATGAGTTGTCAACAAGCTTATTTGCTGCTATTTCTAGTTGTGCTCGACATAATTGAATCGATCTAATATGAGAAAAGGAAAGGAAAGGTTTTCGGGCTGACTCTCAGCCTTAAACATTTCACGTCCACTGTACAACTGCTTTTAGGAAACGATCTAGTGTAATGAGATTTCACCTACTAGAGGCGTGAAATGAATCAATAACAAGAGAAACAGAGAAGAAGCTTGAAGATCTCATTTGAAAAATTCATTCTTATATTTTTCGTTATGGAATTGCGAACACCGTACGGAACAATCTACGCTTCACAGGCTTGCCTCCTAAAGTTCTGGTCAATCGAATTTAATGGGTCTGTGATCGCCGTTACCATGGGTCTTCCCTGAGCCACTCGTGCTGTTGAGTATGCTGTCCGCTATTCGTGCGGTCATCCATTTCAGCTGTAGCTTACCGAGCTTGGCGTTACTACCGTAAAGTCCCACAGTTCAGTGTCGAAATTTCGAAACGTCGTTTGGGCGATGCAGCACTCGTGTCACTGTCACGTCATGACCCACCGAACGAGCTTCCTGATTGAATTCCCTTTATAACGTAATTTGACGTGGATATATTAGTTGACACAATTTCGTATTTGTGTTTCAGCCAGCACTCAGAAGAAAGCAACAGGACAGTATGGATCCGCATCATCATCGTTCGTTCTCTCAAGAACGCCATTATTGTACAAAGTGGAAGGGTGTCGGTTTTTAGAGATTCAAGATAACTGGGATTCAAATGGTATCGCTTATCAACGTAACAGCATTTCTATTATGTAACACGTAAATTCTCGCAGAAAACAACCGAAAGCACCGCACAGATATATTAAGCCGGCACAGATATTGCAGAATATACACAGTGTATATATATATATGAGTACCCCGGCTTCATTACGTATTTAGATATTAAAGTTTTTTTCTATCCCGGGACTCCCAGTCTCATCTTGTTTGAGTTGTCTTCCTGTGGAACTTCAAATGCTTTTCGGTAGTACTGCAGGGTTCGTCGAGGAAGTGACGTCACGGCATGTGTGGGGTCCGTTTCAATATGCACAATAATATTCAGATATTATTAAAATTTGTTATTAGCGTTGTTTCAGAGATGAGTTTCAGCTGTTCCCCGTAGATGACAGACATCGGGTCTGAGTCAGTTGGTATTACTACGAGGACATGTCGGGAAACACCTTGACTAACTTCTTCAACAATGTCGTACCTGATAAATCTTCCGGGTTGACTGTCAGCCCTAAATATTTTCACGTCCACGGTACAACTGCTTTTAGCATTGCCTCGTAAGACGGACAACCCCTTAAAATGCAAAATGTGGGCAACGGCGGGGATCGACCCCGTGCACCTACGTGTCTTGTCCTCCGATTGCACCGAGGCGCACGCGAATGCACCACCAGTAGGCCACCGGACTCGACAAACATGTCGTGCCTGGCAAGAATCCATAGACAAGGAAAGAAAGAGGCTAAAGAAATCCTGATATTCTCCGCAGCGATTGGAAGCAGGATTTGAACCCAAGCCGTATTGTCCCTCCTGTCGAGGAATCCAGGACGTTCACCCAAAAGTCGAGTTGTGCCTGCATTGGTAGGCATTTCAATAGACATAAGTTCTCACATTTGGTTCGACTCAGATCTCTCTCTCTAATAGGAACAATCAGATATGTCTCATATAAAAGCAGCTTTTTGTTATGGCCCAGGACGCACGTATCGAAGCAGCGAAACTCAGCAATGTAACAACAATCGGGCTACTCGGACGAAATGCGGTGTGATCTCACATCACAAAATCTCATTGTCACCGAGACTGCGGACGAGTTGGCAGACCTTGTAAGTTGGTTAATGGACTGGGTCTGCGCGAAGTCCGGCCAAAATCGTATTGACAGTGTGGCAGTGGTGTGCTCATAAATGAAGAAACTTGACTGTCTATATATACATATGTATAGTTTATTTATAGTAGGTGTTTATTTATTATATATATATATGTATATATAGTACTTTTCTCCATATGCGCCCCTTTACGAGTTATCATATATACTAAGCAAAATCTGGCTAGTTTCGGAAGGGAACTTTATTCCTGAACTTTTATCTATTCTAAGTTCCTTTTCAAAACAAAAGCAAGAACACAAAATAACACGTCATCAAGACACTGTTTGAGAACGCTTCCAGGCGGTAAGGTAAAGGTAAAGGCTTTATTGGTTTATTAAAGGAGCTGCAATTGTTACAATGCTTAAGCTCTCTTATATGTCACGCAGCGGGGCTCGAACCTGCGACCTCTGGCTTCCGATAGCCAGAGACCACTTAGCCGTCCAAGCCACCGCGCTGACGGCAGCTCCAGCTTCCGGCTTCCTCTGAGATAACTCTATTGTGGAGCTTTTTGCTCGCCCTTCTTCGTTGATACGGTTTCCGACCATACGTTGCAATCACCGTTTACAGCGACAGATCGAGAGGGATACATTTCCTGATGGACTTCCTTCCGAAGATAGCAAACGTGCTATCTCTGAGCCTGCCTCCCTGACACGTTTGCGTCACCGTTCATCTTGGACCGTCCTGAATTTCCAGTAACCTTAGCCTTCACGCCTTCCACCGACACGCAACGCGAGTACTTGTCTGCTATTGTCGGTTGATTCGTCGAGACGACGTAAACGTCACTGGACGAAATGAGAAAATCTCCCCATACCCCCCATGACTGGGGCGTGCCTATTCCGCTATCCGCATGGAGTCCCCTCCCTCCTCCCCCCTTCGAGAATTCAAATGAGATTCGAATTTAAAATGTCGCCATTTTGCTTCCGCAGCTCGGGCCAGCAATTCATTTTTCATTTCATTTCATTTTAGTAGTTTATTTTCGGAACTGCAGTTTCACAATGCTTAAGTTCTCGCAAAAAAAAAACAAAAAATTTGAATAAAAAGTGTATATAAAACACGGGGGTGTATATAATTGACGGGGTCTTCTCCTTCGCCTCGGCGAAAGGCTCGCGCCCACCGAGGCATCAACGTGTAAAATCACCATTACCACCAACCACCAGGTGAATATGATAATTTATTATCATAGCAAACGTCCAGCATTCGTGGAAATCGACTGGCTTTCTATTTGGCCCCGTGCGGCCCGCCCTAATTACCGCCAGATGTTGTCATCTGACTGTCTTTGTAATCGCTCTCCTCCTATATATATATACACATACATATATATGTATATAGATCTCTCTCTCTCTCTATGTTTCTATGTATCTGAGTGCCTCGTCCCTTCGTCCATAATATCGTATCTGTTATTCAGCAGCAGCAGCGCTGTGTCCGCGAGCGTTAGGAGAATTACCTGTCAGTCATTGTCTCGTACGGCGGCGGCGCCAGCGGCGGTGGTTCGACGCCGAACTGGCCATCATCTGTGTGCTCGTCTATGCGGGAAAAATCACCGCTGACCGCCATCCGTGCCAACGATTGTCTGCCCATTCATACCACCATTCATTATCACTATCTGCTCTTGGTCGACAGACGTCATCGACGGCCTGTTGTTCTATAATTTGCCACAATACAATATCGCATTTGGTGCGCAATTTTGTAACTAGCTCGGATAAAGGACATCGGGTATCAGCGGCGGCCGCAGCAACGCGCGCGGAACCACACACAGACTCAGATGGAGGGAGGCAGGCAGGCGGGCGGGCGGAGGCTGGACCACACAGCCACTCTTCTGTTCGACTATTGTTCAACAGATATTATTATTATGTCATCTCCCTGCACGTTACCTCATTGCGGAACACGTCGGCTGTTCAAGCGCTCGCTGTTGCTGTCGCCGGTGCCGATGAGTTCACCGGCGCGTGCGCGCCCCGTGCGGTCGTCAGCGCGCCAGAAACGGCAAAGGAGCTGCTTGAAGCTGATTGCGGTTGGCCACTCGCTCGTCGCCAGAGACGGCTGTGACGGCCACCGTCGACCGAAGCGGCCGAAGCTTTGCGAGCCAGAAACTCATTGCGACTGGCTGGTCTAAGGGTCGCGCGTTGACGCGGATAAGACGGCGTTACCGTCAACTGATCGTGGACGGTCGACCTACGATGTACGGCCCAGCCCCTCGGTACGCCGGTCAGCAATTGCCTTCCGAAACAGCGTCCCCCATTACGACAAGCGGTCGATGATGACACCGTTGCGTTAGTCTGTACACGTTTCTCAGCGCTCGGTCAGTCAATCTAACGATGTGTTCACTGGTTCCGTCGTGGGTACGCTGTTGCCAATATGTCTATACTAAGGTGTCATATCGTATATATATGTCCGGTTGTATAGATGCGACATTGTCCATGACGATTGCCGCTGCCGAGAGTCGATAGAGGACCAACACCGCTTTGGGAATACACGGTTTCGGACCGATCCCGCCACCAGCGCGTACGGCCAGGGTACAGCCTGTTCATCCCAATAAATTCCATTTTATTCGTTCAATCCTTATTATTACTTCTTTATTTGCTATGGGGGAAATCTGCGATCGGCCGGATTGACGATCATCGTCAATCTTCACCGCCGGTTTACGTCCCGAGTCGACGCGCTCGGCCAGGCAGAGCTGGCAATCGGCAGCGACTTATGGCCGGCAAGCGTTCAGCTGCTTTTCGTGTATTTCGCACCGCTTATATATAATAGTTCCACGAAATATCTGGCCACAGATTTAAAGCCAAATAGCAAATTCGTTCAAATTGACGTCATTCTGCGTGTATCGCACCAGATATTTGACGCGGACGGTGTCATCAATCGATCATGGCGTAGCTAACAGATAAACGCGGCGCAGCAACAACTGCAGCCAATGGATCAGCAGGTTGTGCTGCACGGCAATAGCAGCAGCAGCAGAAAAATCTCTGGCAAAAGTCGCCACTTGATCAAATCAGTTTGTCTATATAAGATATATATGTATATATATATATATATATATATATACATATATTTCCTGGAAAATTCACGCACGTTACACGGGTGATTTACGATGAGATAGGTGAGGGCCGCGTTTGTGGTCGTCGTACCGCGCTACCAGCAGCGGAGGGTGGCGGGTGCGAATGAGAATTCAGAGAATTTCTAACGAACCTTGAAATATAATTATATAATTAATGCACACTAGGCCACCGGAGCCACTCTCGCTCACTGCTCCTCATGTGACGGCCCGTCACAGGCCAGTTCGATACGCGGATATCACTGACGGTGTTTATCAGCGCCAATGACGCCCTGTGAACGATAGCGGAAACCCGTTCGCTCAGAGGGGGAAATCTCTCATCAGTGTTCATTCTCAATTGCGCACTGCGCTGAGCGCGGAGCCGTTCGGTGCGCATACAGGTTCGCGCAGTGGATCGACGAGGCGTCACGACGTTCGGTCTAAACAGCTCGAGCAACGGTTTTTGATATGTTTGTATTATATTGGCCCTTCGTCAAGCTATGATACCCATTGTTGGGTAGTAGCGGTAAGGTTTGAATTGAAAATACACAATGACTGGCGCGGGTGGAGGACAGTTGTTTTTCTCTCTGTCTCTCTCTCTCTCGCTGATTCGTCGAAATTCAAATATATCGTGAGCGTTCGACACTGTGAAATGTTCATGGAGTCTCTATAGACGGGCATTTTGTGGTATGACTGTGGTAAGGCGCTTGCTGTGCGCCACCGACGTCGGTGATCAGTGCCGGGAAGATCGGACGCCCGCCGCTGGCCAAGATACTCAGAATTGAGGTCTGGCAAACGCTGTCAGAACTCAATTTCTCGGCCACTGTGACGACCAGCAAATCATTACCGTACTTAGCAATAACAGTTTGCCAACTGAACAAGCACCTCTTGAATATAGCGTGTCACTGTAGATAGCGGGAGAGAGTCGGAATAAATTTGTCGTGCCACATGGATTCATATGACTACCCGGGAAATAGGCGTTCCCCATCTTCACCAAATAGCAAATCTTATGCATATAGTTAGTATTGCCACCTGGATCCTGAAACAAAGCCTATCGCTAGAGTTTAGAAATAGCAGAAAGAGGCCCGAGTCGTCAGGAAAATTTGTGATAGCGTTCAGCAGATGCACGTTATCCCTATTTGTACCCCCGAGAAAGTCGTAATGAGTTCGTTTTTCCATGGACTCCCGTGGCCATATATATATATATATATATAAATTTGCATTCGCGTAAATTCGACGCCGTGCGGGAACGTGCGTATCACTAAAAACAACATAGGAACATAATGAGCACATTATTATGTCTATGGGCAGAACAGATTCTATTCAGGGTACAATATCTACCCGCACTGAGTCTACTGACTGTTTCTTATATATATATATATATATATATATATATAAATATATATATATATATATAGACAGTAGACTTATATATATATATATATATATATATATATATATAAAGTCTACTGACTGTTTCTTATATATATATATATATATAGGGGCACTCATCGAGTTTGCACCTTGTTAAATCATATATTTATAAAAAAAATGCATATTTTCTTAATTCTTTTTCGAAAAAAGGGGTTTTTTTGTTGCTACATGCGCAATTATGCCTACTGCGCGATCCATTCATACTGCCGTCAGCGAACTGGCGCTTGGACTTTGTGGGCGGCAAAGTTGTCTCTGGCTGTAGAAAGCCGAAGGCCGCAGGTTCGAGTCCCGCAGCCTAATGCTGACACATATATAGAGAACGTTGAGCACCTTTGAAACTGCAGTTGCATTTATTATAGCAAATCAATAAAATAAATGACCCGGCTAGCCCATACAAAGAAATCGATATTCGTGCGGTATGCGCTGCCCGTTATCAAAGGATATCTTTGAATTGTTCGGCAAGAGGTCGATTTCATTTTTGCAAAAAAACAAAAAATCATTTTTACAGCAATATTTATTTACACACACGTCGCATTGATGGTTCACATATGACAAATTGATAAGTTCCTGTTTACACTCGACTGCTTTACACGGCATTGCTACACTACAGAGAGATAATGCTAATCATTTATGAATAATACTAAGTAATTGGATATTTACACATTGTGCATTTCGACACTCGCGACAATGGCTGAAAAAAAATGGGTAACACATTCATTATGACGTGTTTAGCCGGCGAATTCGCGTAAATTCGACACGCCGTGCGGGAACAATACCACACAGTATCACTAAAAACAACAAAGCATTACAACATAGGAACATAATGAGCACATTATTATGTCTATGGGCAGAACAGATTCTATTCAAGGTACAATATCTAGCCGTAATGAGTCTATTGACTGTTTCTTTTCTCAAGAAAGTTCGAAATATGATGATACTATTGCAATTACACTATTATTCTTACAGTTAACGGGCTAGTTCGTTACATACACAGCAACTTCCTTGCTACGTTCTTGTATCACGTTGTCGACCTAAATCCTATACAATGGCGCCTCGTCCTTCAACCTTTCACCTCCATCACGATACGGCCATAATGTCGAAGTTTCCCCGTCTGGTGACGTTGTTACACACAGAGACACTAGCGAAACACAAACATCAACAGTTCCCTGGCCCCGAAAGCCGAATACGCAATTGAATTCATCACGTCGAAATCGTCATAGCACACGTTGACAATCACGTTTGACGGGCGACGTCATCAGGCCCCCAGGCCAAACGGTTGACCCTACCTCAGCGTTTGTAGGCACTCGGCGGCGAGCGATCCGGCCACCCTCTTAATTTCTACAATGTCCGTCGTCTCCTTATTGAAGCGATCAAACGGCGACTCGGTTGTCCCGAACGCCACCTGTCGACGTCGAACAGCTCGCAATACGAAGTAGACAGTGGCGATATCTGTGGTATCGAGCAGCTTCGTCTCGACCTCACTGGGCGGCGGCATGAAGGCGCGAAATGCCAAATAGAGCTGAAGCCTATAAAAAAATCGATATTACGCTTGTTTTGTCATTTATGAACCCGAATGGAAGACGCTGTCCTCAAACGGTTTGAGTGATAACTATAATAATAATAAAATAATGATTAAAAAAATAAATAAATAATAATAATAATTAAAAAAATAATAAAAGATAATAATTTTGTCGTGGGCAAGTAGGGACAGCTATTGCAAGGTTGTGCAACTTGTCAAAATAGGTAACCTAAATGAATAAAAAACCACCCCTTGCATTTGTAGCATGTTAAGAAATTTGCAGAAAAAAAACCGCAAAGTATACAACATTTGCAAATCGATGCTACTCGTCGAGACGTATCTAAAAAAATGCTGGTCGTCACTTTGACCGCGGGCTGACTTCTCAGGGTCAAGCTCAGTGGATCAGTGGCTATACAATGGTACCACACAAGACCCTCCCCTCCCCATAATTAGAAGTAAAACAAGCAACAATCGGTCCCCCGAAACAAATGCAGGTAATTGTCAGATAGGCAGATACCACCAGCTGCAAAACATGCCAAGACTTGCTATGTGAAGAAGGAATTTTGTCCGTTTGCCCAATGAAGATATCCTGTATGGCTGTCATCGTTAGCACTTGGCAATGCACTAACTAGCTTTTCATTCTAGTCGAATCCAGCCAATTTTCGCTGGAGAACCATCCTAAGGACGAGAGCTTCTGACATAACTGGCACGGCGTTTGCAAGGCCGTAAAACTCGTGTGTGATTGACTGCCTGATTCGTTAATACTATATTCATAGCTTTTACATGATCTAATTCGACTAATGTACCTGTTTCTTCCTGAGAAGTAGTCAGCTAAGCAAATTCTAGTGTACGTCCTAGGCCGAATAACAGGTATAATGTAGTATTTTGAAATTTAAAAAATTTTAAATTTCCAAAAAATTCTAGAGGGGGCTTCTGTCCCCCTCACTCTCTCTCTCTGCCACACGCACACACCCATTCACGCCCGCCCGCCCGCACGCACGCACCCTCTGGGTACCCCTGCTGCTACCACGACATTTTGACTCCAGCCACTTTGTTTCGTAATGAACCTGACTCCGACGTGGGCAGGCAACTTACTCGCAATCGACACTCGGATTGGAGTTGCCGTCCATTTGACAGATCGCCCGCTGAACGGATCGTGCACTGGCAAGGACCAGGGCAAAGCTGCTAATCGAGCCTGGCCGAACGAAGGCCACGTCAAATTTTAGCGGCAGGACGACATCGTGCTCAGGTGACACCGTTTGTGTTGTGTTGCACAGGCCAACGCTGTCCTCGAACGTCTCGTCCTGCAGGTTCCGAGCCTGGAGCACCTGTCGCGCTCGCTGGTGCATCTGGCACGCGAATCCCTCCGGGTTGATAAGAGATATCGTCGTTACCGAGCACGTAGCTTGCCGCATATACGTGATCGCCTCATACCACGCCATATCGAGCTTCGCCGTCGACGAGAACATCACCCCCGAGAGGAGACACTCTCGAACGGCGTTCAATGACCATTGCCGTATGGTTGTCTTGGCGCCTTCGATTGGCGGGCAATTTTGAAACGAGTGGCATTCATAATTAATGATCGCGTCCGCTATCCGCAGCCAGCGATCGTCGGCAACGACTGTCTGACCACGATGTAGCGCTGATTGTGCCCGCCTTCGGAGTGTGTCGACGATATTGTGCTCGTTGACGAATAACCCTGTGAGTGTTTTGAGATTCTCCTCGCGGTTGAGGGACTCAATAAAATCACTAATGCTTGTACTGTTGGACAGAGGGTCGTCATCGATAATATGCCTCTCAACTAATATGGTATACGCTAGCATAAATGGATAGGTGAGACCCTCGATGGTGGCAGTGTCGTTTGGCCAATTCGACGAGGCGTTCAGCTCCGTCATCGAGAACGAATAGCCGATATCATTGCCGCCAATGGACTCCATCAACCCTTCCATGGCATGGGTGCAACTATCTGAAAATGCAAGAAAACTCCGACTTAACACGTAGAGAGATCGGTTATAAATGTAACGCTATTATATATATATATATATATTAGTTAATCGGTATTAGTCCGATGCAGTTTTCCACGTTGAACACGCCTCATGACGTCGTTCCGTCTACTATTCACAGCTGCTTCTCTCGAGAACGTCAACGGGTGGTCACGGTATTGTCACGGGAGCCCCCCCCCCCCGTGTGTGGGCGTGTCCGACGTGAATCTTCCGAGCATTTGTTCATTATTTCATTTATTTCTAGAGATTTCTTTCGTCTCTATTGCGCCCTCGGAGATCATTTTTTTCTCCTATTTTATTTGCACTTTTCAGCTATTTTTTTTTTATATATTATTTATATCTACGTTCTTTTTGCGGATCCTTGGACCGACACACCTCCTCTCCACAAATGCCTCGTACAACTGTAGAGGGAGCTATTCCTTATTACGGGACGAAGCACGCATCGAAGGACTGCCCGCGTCGACTTCAACGAGAAAGTGAAGACCAGTCTTCATTAGTTCATTAACGGAACTTCTTCGCATGTTCGCCTTAATACTTCCAATGGTGCGAGATCGATTTTTGTTTGTTTGCTTTGACAACAACGAGAATTTCGAAGTGAGCGTAGGTTGCGCGCCAGCGCGAACATTCGTCATGCACTTGCGCGTTCGGTTATTTCGTGACGAATACATTTGGTATCTATCTGCAGATTAAAGTAAGCCTAAACGTTGGAGCCACAATGGAAACTAGCTCATAGCAGTGGCGTGACTTTTTTCCCGGGGCATAGCTATTTTTGCAGCGTTAAATATTGAACTCAGTCCACGTGTGCCACTTTGTCACTGAGGCGGACAATGCCCCCTGTTATTTTTTAATGCTAATGTGCCACGTAGGTATATACGCGTTGTATATTTGCAGGCTGCCGAAGCGTGACAGGCGTACACGAAAGCACCACCAGGCCTCGACCAGGGCTCGACAGTTCTGTTAACAATGCCTGGGTCCGAGACGGTGGGTTGATTGCGGGCGTCTACAGATCGCATTATGAATGCTGTTATGTTGTCGAACACTGCAACGTCATCAACCAAGGCCCTATGAGGGAACCACGGCGAGGGGCTCCGTTGGACGTGTTAATTGCCTCGTACAATTAGCTAAGATCAATGTAATACACACTACACTGTTAGCTCACCTTTCTTCCAGATACAATATCCGAAAATAGACAACGCTTTCCCTGTATGACCGCCGGGCAATACGCATTTTCGAGAGCAGAGCAGACGTCCATGTTGGACATAGCCCGCAATGCACGGATAGAGAGCCTTCATCGCTACGCACTGTATGTCTTTAAGGCATGCTTCGGCTTCGTCGGGATGCAGGTCCTTGTACTCGTTGCCAACTGCAGGCACATTGCATATATATACATATATTTAAATAAAAAAATGCTTATCATAGTAAAATGAATATCACATCTCGCAAAGAAGTAGTAGTCTACATGGTATGGTCATCAAATTTTACAACGATTATATGCACATGATAGTTTTCCACGTGTACGTAAATGTTGCACGCTTATATAAATGTGTACATCCTGTTTGCATGTCACGTTATCGATCGTTATCGACCGATCAACGGTTAAAGGTATCCTAGGTAGGTGAGACGAGGATGCGCGGTTACGTGTAAAGTTGAACAAAACTGAATAGCTAGCCTGTTTCCGGCCAGAGAACCTAAAAAAGGTTTTCAGGCTGACTCTCAGCCAACATTTAACGTTCACGGTACTGCTTTTAGCATTGCTTCGTAAGACGGGCCCCTTGAAAATGCAAATGTGGGCAACGGTGGGGATCGAACCCGCGCACCTACGTCCATCTCTCCTCCCAGAGACGCACCGAGGTGCACACGAATGCACCACCAGGCGGCCACCCTGCGGCTCAACAAGTCATAGGGCCTAGCGAAGGCTAAACAGGCCCATTGGTAGGACAGATGAAATGTCTTCACTGTACAAAAGAAGGTGACTACGTTTAAAAACGCGATTCCACGTGACGTCGGGGCGGCCTTAGATCGGCCTTCGTCGAGTCTCGGTCACCACGCGTGCCATATGAACACTTATTGTAATGTTATCCACTATGCTGAAGTCGGACACTACAAACTATGCTTATATATATATATATATCGTGATCCCGATCATGTCGTCATCGAGCCAACCTTCGCGTGTCCACGGCTATATGGGATGACGGTTAGCTCAGGCAACCTGGAGCAACAAGGATGATGGACGAGGCCCCGTTATTTAATTCTATCGACTGTCCCAGCGAGGCACCCCTCTCGGCAAGCGGTGAATTTAACTGACGATCAGCTTTTCGCGATCAAGCACGCATACCACCATTCGCTGAGATAGCGCAGTGTCCTACTTACGTTGACAGGCAAAGTGGCCGTATTTTAACGGGAGCCGGTCCCCGCAGAAGCGGGGTGGTTGATGCGGATTGCGACAGACAACGGCCAAGAATTCGTCGCATGTGACCTGGCAGAGACCTTGCGTCGCGTTGGCTGGAACAGAAACCAGCATGTGTTGCTCAGCACGTTACGACGAGAAAATATCGTAGAAAACGTACGTAAAAAGCGGCTCAACAAAAACAACACCCTATAACTAGTGTTCGGATGTTCCGTTCGTCGGCGGCCAAGTTTCGAAAAAGCGGCCATCACACAGCGGCGCATTCGCACCGAAACGTTTGGGAACTACGGCAATTCACCGCAAAAATTGATCGACACAAAGCCGCAACGAGGGAGCTAGGTACGAGGCGAGTCTATAAATGCATCACAATTGTTCGTGACGAACATCATAAACTGTTCGTGACGAACAGACCAACGAAGCGATTCGCTCACGAGCAACTGGGACCCATCATGGGCCCAGTTCCTGGACAGAAAAAACGTTCATGGAAATCTGCGCACCAAACGGAGTAGAGGGTCAGTGTGAGCCAGGGGTTGATTAACCAGTTAACTAACGTTAGCTAGAGTGGTAGTTAGCAGCGAACAGCAATCGAGTGGGTTGTGACTCGGGTTTTCGAAGGCAGACCCTTTTCGGAGGAGATCCCCAAGGAGGAGTTCTTTTTGTTTTTTCCAGCTGACCCTCAGCTGTTCCCCTATCTAACAGGCCTCAGCTCTTAACCTTAAGGAGGCGTTCTTAGGTAGTATAATCTGCTGGGAACTGATAGATTGACTGGGAACGCTGATGCAAAAGGTCTCGCATGCAGACTCAATGTTTTATGGCGGCACAGCGATAATCTCCGTCGGCGTCGACCTTGCTCGACTCGACTGTTGAATTGCAATTTAATTAACGTGGCGCGGTTAATTAGTAAAAAAAAAAGAAGCTCCTTACAGCATTTGGCCTTCCAATAATATGGGATGAATGAGTGGATATCGCTGTAGCATGTGCTCGTGTAGCATATACCATTTGGGCAGAATTTTTCGGGATTCTGCAGACAGAAGTCGCTCTCTCTGGGCCAAATCACTAAATAGAACCGACAAATGAAGTCGACGAGTGTCGTATTTAGACGTTGCACGAATATTCTACAGCGAAATTAGTGATAATTAATAGGATGAGGATGAGGAATAACGAACGACCAAGGTATGATGTATACGTAATGTCGAGAATTTCAATACTGAAATATAAAATGTGGAACATATGAGGCATGTGCATATTTCATCATGCGACAGTCGTGTGGTTAAGCAAGCACTACAGGCAAACTAACCTAAGCAATTAAAGCGTACGAGATAATAAAAGAATTAAACTTAAAATTGAGACCAATAAGATCACGGGTGTCAGGATCTCGAAGTCGCCTCGATCTAGATTAAATTTGCTCGAGTCCACCAGCAGCATATACCTTAGGGGTTAGGCGCCGCCTGATTTTGTTGAGTTTGTTCTTCGATAAACTTCCGATTCGGAGCGATTTGTTCCGAGTTCTCAGCGTATATCGTAAGTAAGTAATACATTCATTAAATATAAAAAAAAGTAAGTAATGAATGTATTATATGGACGGCGATAGAATGGCCAACGATGCTTACGATGCACACGGCACTGGGAGCATAATTCACGTTAAAAAAACCGCGGGAAAGCCGAGACAATGGGGGCGTATTAATTCCCCGGTTTATGCAAGCTGAGCCACCTGCTTGAGATTCGTGCTCAGATAGTGCCATAGGGAATTTCAGCTCACTAGAGATAGGAGGCAATCAATTACTGTACACGATGTCTGACATGTTGATCCTAATAATGTGGCTACAGACACTGCTATACTGATTGGACGCTTTCAATAGTGACTCCGTGTCTATGTGGGTCGACGCCGAGGTTTGTAAACAGTCAGACCATACCTACCTCCCTAAAACAAGGTGGTAGTCAAAATTCGTTGCCTGGCTAAATATTGTATCGGTCTCGGCTTAGGCCCGGTGATGAAAGAGCTTATCCAACATATAGGGATACACGATCACTTTGCTTGTGACGTGAAATAATGGTGAAAGATGGTTCAGAAGAACAAGACACTGAATGATATCTCTGGCACGTCCCTAGATATGAAAATAAGATTACTAATAATAATAAATAATTATATTTTTATTTCAAGCTAATATTTAAACTGGTTCAAATTCTTCCTTTAACGGCGGTTTGGCGCCAACGTTTGAAAATGGCCCTGCAAAAAATCGTGAAGCTATGATATGCATCGTATTTCAAGGCACATTCAACACTCAAGAAGTCTTTAAGCGCGGCCAGAATTGACAAACTTCGAGACCGATCAGCTCAAGCGATGCGGCAGGTCTAGAGAGAGAGAGAGAGAGAGAGAGAGAGATATGACTCACCAACAAGTGCCAACGTGATCGCGATTGACGCCACTATAAATAAACACACCCCGATACTAATTCCGATCGTACGCGACGTTGCCGAGTTTTTCGTCGCCTGTTTCCGCCGTTCCCG
Source organism: Stratiolaelaps scimitus (assembly GCA_019614645.1). Taxonomy (NCBI): domain Eukaryota; kingdom Metazoa; phylum Arthropoda; class Arachnida; order Mesostigmata; family Laelapidae; genus Stratiolaelaps; species Stratiolaelaps scimitus. Next base: position 389,767 of record JABWDB010000091.1, on the reverse strand, counting down.
ATTCGGTCCTGATGCAGTTGGTGAACGGGCGAGCGACTTACGTTTGCTGTCGCCAGATCGGGGTGCTCGCTTCGGTCTGACTTCTGAATCATGGCCTGTGCCATCTTTCCACCCACTGGTCTGTCGGGTGTCGGACGGCTCCGATGCGCTCGTCGTCTCGTTCGGGGTCATTGGGGCTAGTCTTGAGCCTGGCGTGGCCTGACCGTCGGAGGCTTGTCGCGCTAACGCACCACCAGGAGAGCACCTCGGTGATCGAGGACAAACCGATCGTCATCTCCTTTGAACGAACGCATCGGTGCGGCGATCGAGTGCAGAGGGCACCTCAAAACACGCACTACTTCGTACAGCGGACACGGGTGTGCCGGCCGGGCACTGATGAAGCCCGCAACAACGTTGTTCGAGGACTTAAATCGATATCGTGGTGGTGGTCGTGATCGTTCTACTATCGAGAGAGGAAAAGATTCACTGTCCCTCTAGTAATGAAGGCAGATTCCCTAGCAGTACGTGGAAGAGGGGCTCACTTTGGAGGGTCTGGGGCGAGCAGATCTAACCCATTGACTACGAGTTAGCTCTCAATTCGCACGTCCGCTCGCACATATACACATCTGAAATTGGGAACCTCAAGGAAGTGGAAAAATCTAAAGGATCGCTGGCGGAGATCGTGCACAACCGTGGGCCGGCTACATGAACCAATAGCATGATGATCTTCGTGGGAAATTCGATCGTAGCGAAACCTGTGTTCGACCTCACCTCGTCGAAATCTCATCAGCTGAAAAGTGAAAGAAAGGCGGCATAGGCCTCGGTTACAGAAGTCAGCTAGACCGAGAGTTTCGGCAGGAGTAAGCCCAAGAGGTGGCTGGAGGACCTCGAGCGTCTGGGCACCTCTGGAGACATGAGCGGAGGTCTCTGAAAGCATCTACGAGGGTGGCGGGGCAAAGCGTCACGAATCTCATATGCTTCTCCGCCTTAACGTCTTTCCTAGCTTTTCGTGCCCAGCTCTTGGTCACCATGTTGCAACAAACGGCACCTATGAGAGGAGCAACAGAGTGAGCTGCCTGATAAAAACGGAGAACATATTATGCATTGGAAGCTGACTACGCCATGAACGATGGTGAAGCTTCCATGACCGCAGTAATCCTGTCGAGGACCCTGACAACGCATGGAACACGCACGACGCAGTATTGTCGATGCTTCCCTTGGCCATTGGTCTTGAGTTCTTGTATATCTAAAATGGTAATGGCTTTTACAGTTCTCAAAATTGTATCGCATAGGATTATAGCAGAGGAACTGCGCGCATCACACTACTGGCTGGTTCGTCTGGCAATAATCAAGATACAATGTTTGATGCACTATACAATACGAAGTGTGGTTTATTGGCGGAACAGCAACTCCTCGCAGAATAAGTTATAAGTTAAAATAAATGTCACCGTTTCACAACACATTCGACAATAGCAATACCTGTGTTTGATTATTATTATTATTCCACAACATTATTTACACATTGTCAACAATTATATATTATACATAGTTGAGTTACGGCAGCCTTGTTATATGTTTATGAGCCTCTCTCGCAAACTTAATTACGGAAATCACTGAGCGAATTTCCTGAGGAAGGACATCCCATGGTAGAGGGTAGGTTGTAGGCGATCCTGTCCCTACTCCCATCTGAGACGAAATGTATCTTAAACGTGGTAGCAGTACGACGATCACACGGGGACGAGTGGCAATGAGATTTCAGGCGGAATCCAACCTTTCGTCACCTTAAATGGGAGTAGGGGAACCCTCATGAAGCCTATCGTAGCCTATGTTCTGATACATGTTTCATTGGCCGAACAAACGGTGTGCTATACTACATCAATATATGATTGCTGTGAATTAAAAAAAAAAAGCACACATATATATATATATATATATATATTGGGACCCTATGTTTGTGACCTGTGTACCAAGTATCTTTTCGAGTTGCTCCCCGTCTGCTTGGTGTCGTCCCGCTCTAACTAATTCAAATAGGCGAATATCCAGTCCACTGGATATCCCGGCGGTGAGCGTCACCCTGCTGGGGCAGACGCTTGGGATTTCTTTATCATCATCCGTTTGTTTTTCTGCGAATTATTCTTGATACCTGGTACGACAAAGCCATGTCCCTCTACTAACGCCTAAAGGCTCCGATTCGGCGCTTGTTACCCAACAGAGGGTAACAGCTGAGAGAGAGAGGGGGGGTCAATTCAACTAATGTTCCACCACGACGATCTTCTATTATTGCCGCCTGCAAAGAGTGCGCCCGTAGCTCTGCTTGCACGTTGCTCATTTGCGTTCACACCATTTGTTCGGTCGGAATGAACAGACACCACAAACACGCGGACGACGCTTGCGTCCACGAAACTGCAAAAGTGCACCTGCGTTGCCAGCCGCCCGGCTCCGATCTCGCACGATCTCAATGTGGGGCTTTCAGCGCTTCGCGTGGGCTCTCGGAACGTGCTAACCAAACAAACTTAAGCATTGGAAAATTGCAGCTCCTTTAATAAACCAATATACCTTTTACCCGTTGTCCTGCACCGTGCACGGTGCACGGACAATGGGGCACGTTGTCAACATCGACCTCGTTGACATCAAACGTCGTGGCCATCGGCGACATCAGCTGCTTGCTATACCACCACTCTGCCTCGGCTTTGATGAGGGTAGCGCTTCACCGAATCATCCAATCTCTCCCCTGCCGTAATTTTCTCTCGGGTTGTGGGTCGAAGCGAATGTGTCGTGTGCATGCGCTCGTGTGATTACTCTGGCTAGCTTTGTCGTGCGTTCGTTCTGAACAGCTGTCATAGCCGCCGCCGCCGCCACCACCACAAGCCTGGACAGTTCGACAGTTGCATGTTTCCGTGTGAGGACAACGCAAGCATGTGCACTGGTCTGAGTCAGCTGGCGCGGAGGAACAGGCGACAGGATCTGTATGTGAGGTAAATACGTTTCGATCGCACATGTGGGGTGCGCTCGACTAGCTGTTGCCCTGACCTCATGAGCCTATACACGCCTTCGTTGAGGGTAAGTTGAGCGACGTGTGTATCTGTTAGGTCTTGGGAATGACAACAACAATAATAACAACAACAACATTTAACAACAATATTCATCTAAAGCAACTCGAGCCAATGTCTCGATGAAAGTGTGTCTCGGCGGACCGTGTTGAGGACCGAGACCGTGCCCAAATTATTGATTTTTGTATGCTGCGAGCGGAGCATGACAATACTGTAGAATTGTTCGTCTTTGGAAATATTACAAAAAACAGGAGTTGGATTTACGACTCGGGCCGCTGCAGTCCACATTAGTTACACGTGGGCCGCAGAGACCTAATTGCTACCAACCTGTAATTAATGGGCCAGTCGACGGCGGTGTTCTTGACTTGGCGAATTTTACAGATTGTATTGTACAAAGTGGATCTTGATGAGAAACGAACTCTATCGGACGTTAGAATAGAAGGACATTTGTTTGGAGGGATCTCGGGTAAAAATGTTTGCTAAACATCCGTCAGCTAATGAGGTAAGGTTTAATTATTCTCACACTTGTTAATATCTTATTAATATTGTCTAAAAAGACTTCACGATTCGTCTTGTACCATCGATCTATAGACGATACAAGGTTTTAGCTAATTAACCGAGCTGCATCTAACCGAGCTGTGTACGCCTCGCGATACAACCCCACCTGCATCTGCTTATGAGTCGACCCGTCAGGTCGACCTTGAAATTGGGTTGTCGTATCAGATCATCTAACCTGTTTATTGCATTTAGGATCCGTCCTGTCCAGAACGACTGTAAGCTATCAACCGTGATTCGATCACCGTGTAGAGCCATATCAACCCCATCGACGTCCTCCCGCGATCGTCCCTCGATACCACCGATGGCCTCTGACGCCGCGTCAGTCAGGTGCCGCGACCCTCAACACCTTGAATCGGACCTCGAGTACGCGCTTCGCCACCCGAACATCAGATCAATCCATTGCTTCGCTCAGAGAGCCCGACGAGTCTGCGACACGGACGCATTATCGCAGCGAGTGCTCAGATGGTTACTGAAGCATGGGGAGGCGTCGGATGTTAGCGTGTTACAGCAGGCCGGACTACTCATCAACCCGTTCGTTGATCATATCCACAGTTTCCGATACATGGCAACGGACCAGCCCACCCGACGGCTCAAGGATCTCCATCGACGCTTCGTCACCGATCAGCGATACGCGACGGTACCGATTGCCCTGATCGTACATGACGTTTTCGCCGAGCGCAAAATGAACATTGCGTGCGTTCAATCATGGGTGAATTTTATCTCGAAGGAGGCGCGCCTTCAGCAACACAACGCCCGCGAGCTCGCCATCTGGCAGGCGCTGTTGGGCGACCTCTCAACAGGCGATCGGCTCGGGAAACTCTTCAAAGGTCGCTGTATCTCCCGGGATAGCTACGCCGAAGCGCTGTCAGTGCTCGGGGCGGTGCTCATCGTTCAGAGGAACATCGCCATCGGTACAACCATGTGGTCGCAGAGTATCGACATGTACACGATCGGCAAAATCAAGTCGCCACCAGCTAGCTCTCTTATCATCTATATTCGCCAGCTGTACACGCGGTTGTCGTCGTCCTCGTCGGCATATCGCGGCACCCAACAGGAGGATCGTCCTCTGAAGCTGCCCAACCTGCAGATGCGGCTCGACCAGCTCGTGAGGCAAAACTCAAAGCCGCACGAGCTCGTCGACGGCGCCCTACGCGTTCTCAAACAGTATGTATGGGGGATCACAGCGTCCCTCCACTTCCCCCCTATGCAGCAGCACCTGACGGACGACACGGCAGGGTGGCACAATGATCGGGTGTTCCTTTGGACGAACTCGATCCATGACCACCTCAATGTTCTCGGCCGGCTGATCGATTGGCCGCATCTCGCCGCCAACTGTCCCCGACGGAGGCGCGCTACCCGCAGCGTGCGGTTGCGCCGCGTCGGCGAGGTGTATCCGTGCTACGAGCGGTTTCTTCAGACGTTGTCGTCGCGAAGGCGAACGATTGACGCCGCTGCGTCCGCCGGCTGCTTCGACGGCTCCGTCCTATACTGGAAATGTCTCCGGGTCAAGTTCCTTTATCGAGATGCGTTTCTCCTGCTGCTGGCGCTGGGCTACCTCTTTGGCGAGCTGGCGTACGCGCCATACGCAATCACAATTCTCCAGTTCGAGCTTGAGCAGGGTGAACAACAGGTGGTCGAGTTTGCGTTGCGCACCCAATGCGCGTGTGATCGGTATGCGGCCGTCCGTGACAAAATCCCTCGGTTGCGCTGCCTGGCTGCCAAGGCCTTCTCAGCTCACCCGGACTATCCACTTAAGCAGCGAAATTTGCTCGCTCTAGGGGCGCTCGTGTCGGTTGCAAACGGAACGGCTGTCGTTGCATTGAATACGTTTGTTGAAGCGCATAGAATTGAGAGGTTTGATGTCGAAGCTTATGGGCATACATTTCTAACGTCATTCACTGCTTAAAGGAATATATATATATATACATATGTGGTGTGTGTGTATTTGTGTATGTAGATATATCATAACGCCTTTATTGGCTGAAGAAAGAAGATGGGGCTGGTGTCTGACGAAGCTATTTGTAAGGATTGAGGAGCACTCCTCAGTGGTGGAATTATCTGTGCATTTCAGAGATTGCCGGTTAGCTGAATCTGGCTGGCACTGAACGACTAGATCGAACAGATCGATACAGATGTGAGGACCCTTGTGTAGTCGAACTGTCCACGAGCCATACTGCGCATTTGATAATGTTTCTGTTTTTACTGATTGTTAACGAGTGACCAATCTTCCATACGTTTGAATAAATGGACCACCAAACAGGCTGATTCGAGTGGCGTCTTTGATTATTACCTAGTCGGGACCAGCGCATGATACGAATGCATGAGATATATGAATGTATGTATATTCGTTCCAGTAACTTTGTCTGACAGGAGCACAGTGACGAATGTTTTAAGGGGTCCTCCCAAAGAAGATGCTCCTCTACTTGTTACGGCCAGGGCTGATATCATCAAGTGTGACCACACACGTTGCCCATTCCAGCTGTCTCACTGACGAAGCAAAAGTTCAGAATATATATAGACGAGATTGCTCTGTTTGTGGGGCTCATGGCAAGAGAGTACTTTCCTCGAAACTCTTAGGCGAATTGGCGATAACCCAATCGGTTTCAAAGGATGAGACGTTAAGACGAATCGTAACGGAACACGATGCAATACAAAGTGTGATTAATTAACGGAATTGCAACTAATTAATTAACCTTCATCGCTTAAGTCCTCCTCAGGGGACAAAAACAAGAGGGACACTGACAATTGAGGGACTCCCTCGATTCTGCAAAGTCGTTTCGATCCGCTAGATTCTGTTCCAGCCGCCGATGTCGTCTGCGTAATTCGCTCCGAGCTTAACAGCTCTGTCAAACAAGGGATGCTTTATGTTTAGTGCAGTGTTAATAAAACAGCTGCTCTTAGGCTAGGTAGAAACGAGTATGCGTAGCTAAATAATGATCTGCAAGTGGGATCAGCTCGTGACGGTGGGGGGCCCGTGGCCGGGGGGCATCTCCGAAACGATTTGGTTAGCTTATGCTCTTGTGCCCGAAGCGTATAAAAGGGTTGCCATTTAGTTGTCATACATCTAACGGTTAGATAGCGTGTCTTGCAGCTGTTGAGGCTTTCAATTCGTGAGCGTGTAATCAAATTGTAATTCAACTCATTGAATCGACAGAGCGGACCGCTCTCCGATGCTTGGAGGTGGAGAATGTCACCAGGGAATACTGGAAATTGTAGGAGTTTACCGCAGAAGAGATGTATGAATTACGCTGTGATAATTAAAGTATTATTAATGACGAGATATCAGTGATGTGGGCAGCACCGGCACGGGTTTCCTACGTTGGCCGTGGTCACCACGGCCCGTATTCCTCTCGCTCGTTAGTACCGCTGAATTAAGTTCCGCGCTAACAAAGCGCGAGGCTTAAGTTGCGAAACGAGTCTAGTCAATAGGTCTGCCGCCACACCGTCCGACACGAGTCGCACAGTACCATGACAAGGCTGGGGGGGTCAGCAGCGAAAACATTATTAGTACCATGGCAAGGTAAAGAGCCCTGGCAGCCCCTTTCTAAGGCCCTGCTCTGTATAAGCATTCCCCCATTTTTCTAGAAAACGAGGCAACTGTAACAGGCTTCAAGATTGCTGGGGTGGTATCATCGAGCTGTGCCAATATCCTGCACATCTCGCCGATGTTGACATACTTCTCTATCAATGACGTTCGTAGCTAGTGACCTAAAACGCCGACGCGAGCGTCCTCCGCCCACTGTACGAGTTGCCTGTTGCCGTTGGGTTTGGATGGACGTCCGCAGCGTTCGAGTCAACCGTCAACGTTAGCTTCATCCGCTGAAGTCGGTCACCGGATATGCAATGAGATAGAATGTGAATGCTATCGCGAAGTTTGATGCTAATCCCGAAAGCCGGCCTCTGTAGGTTCTCTGTTCTCTCTTAGCTCATCTCAATGGCAAAACAGTGTCGATACCGTTGCCGTGTTGCAACGCTGCCTCAAGGACAATTTATTAAGACCTATCGTTTTTCTGAAGGCGGCTCTCAGCTGTACCCCCTACGACAGGACTCAGTATCACTTTGTTTAGCGGCGTCGACGAGCTGACAATGCACGGGATCGATAGGGGTATTCGGACGATGGTTGACCACCACGACTAGGGACAGCGATACTCACTGTTTCTATCGGACGTCTTTTCGAGGCTTAGGTTTTTTGCAAAATAAAGAAAACACTCATCTACGTCTCAGCTTACCCGACTCACCTTCTCCGGGACTCGAGACTACGTAATCGTCGTGCGGCTGTTCGTGAGGCCACGAAACGAAGCCTACACCGCCGATCCCAACAACGCAGTCGGATGATCGGGGTCACCTCATCCCTCAAATGCTACTTCAATAACTCGTCTTCGAAGTCGCGGTGAAACGGGAATAGTGAAGACTGATGTCCTCATAAACAGTAAATAAATTGTTGCTGTACGTATTGTAATTGTCTTGTCTTGTAATTCTCGTCTTTGTCAGGGATATCATAACCCGTACTCGACACGCTTTCTCGGAGTTGTATAAGTGGAAGAAATCCGAGGTGAGCATCGAGCTGTAAAAAGCCGCAGGCCCCTAGTTCGAGTTTTCCCGCGCCCTGGTGACGACGATGTACGAGAACTTAAGCATTGTAAAGATTGCAGTTCCTTTAATAAACCAATAATCCTTACCTTACCCAGGCGAACCCAACCAACGCCGGATTCCCATAATAATTATGTCAACAATACGAACGTCACGTATTAATTTGAATGACAAACACAAAACTCTTCTAATTGCTCTAGAGAGGCAATATCATCGCCTCCCTCGGGGGTGACCATGACGACCTCGGCTTGACACCTTGCCTCAACCGCCTCCCTAATTAGTGTACATTTTAAGACGCACCCTCATAATCAATATCCGACTTAGACTAAAATATCCCTATCCGTTTTGAAATCTTATCTTCTAATTAATCATCGCATCACATCTGATGTTAGTAGCATCGAATCCCTTTGCTTGGCAGATAGTGCTCACGTATACGATCACGGCCTCCAGCAAGAACCCCAAAAAGCAGTTGTACCGTGGACGTCAAATGTTTAAGGCTGAGAGTCAGCCTGAAAACCTGGTACGAACCCGGTAGAAACATAACATTTCACGAATCTTTAGAGCAATACATTTATTATTATTATTATTTGAAAGGTGTGAGTTTTACTGTCCTCGTTACTACCTGGCGATAGTTTGTATTCGTGATAGGCTCCCTGTAGCCCTGTGATTCATTACACTACATAATTTAGGGGGCAATTACGCTTTATCAAACTTTTGTACGATACTTTCTACTTTCTTTTTTTAACGTTTGCATTTAGCTATTTCATCGAAAAAATGACAACTTAAATCAATCTCAAAATATTTTTACTATCGTCGCCGAAACCAATCGCTTTGGCTGGAACTTATAGCAGGCGCTAAATACGTGGCTAGCGCCACTCTGGTATAGTGTTCTGTAATCATTAATTAATCATGATCATCATCCTCATGATATCGTATCTTCCACTGTCATCATCGGCTCGTTTAGTGTTGCACATCTCTCCTCCTGTTCGTGTTAACTTTCGAATGCTCACATCAGCATTGGGCGAACAGCGCCCCACGTATCAATTCGTTCAGCCCATGCCTGAGATAGACACACCACGTCTGGCTACCTGGTCAGATCACGGTGACGTTCCCTTGTTGTGCTGCCCTTCGCCGGACACTTGGCTGAGAGATCGATCTCCGCGGCCGCTCACATATGTCGTCTTCCTCTGCGTCGAAGGTCAACAAGTTGGACGAGTCCGATGATGAACACAACTAACAGCTGCGGCTGCTGGTGCTACTGACGGCGGTGCTATTGTTATTGATGCGAGCGCTTTGAAGGGGGATCGCCGTTGAGACGGACGCGAGTGCCACTCTGAAGGATCCGCCCGTAGGAAGAAGCGAGAGACCTGCGTCAGGCCGGTGAAGCTGCCTCGACCCGAATCGAATCGAACTGTGGCGTCGTGCCTTTACGACTGAGCTAGCCATGGGATACATGCAAAGGCAGCTGTCCTTGCCAAACGCAGCGGGCCTCGTCCACAACCTTGCCCGAGGGTAAGCTGACCGCAAAGTATAGGAAACTCGGCGAGATTTGTAGGCGGTTGATATACAAAACGTTGTCATAGTGACGGACTTGAGACGGACGTGCATGGTGTCCGTAGATAGACTTGCGTGTCGGGGTAGGCATGTGATTGTTGGGCAAACGTCAAATGAGACACATGAGCTAGACTCAATTAGCTAGACAGCGGTGATTTATGAATTTCTTAACTGCTCCGTCAACTATGTACATTAGCGCTATACTACCTCCGTTTCGCTGTCGCACCATTGTGCCTAATACAATGTTCAGAATTAAACCTTGGACCTTTCCAAAACACGAATGATTCCCTCAGCCTGATTCCTATTGAGTGTGATTTATTTTAGCCCATGCCACGCCATTAGAATGCCAGCCATTACTCGCTGTTCACCTTCGAATCCAATCGATTGAATGTTAACCTACACTCATCGTGTCCTTGTATCTAGATCGCTCCGTGTTAAGATCAGCAGTGACAAACCGATGCAGACCTGGCCATTTCGGAGGAATACACCACTGTATCGCGGTCCCGGCATCCTGTTCTCGGTTCTAGCAGTAAACGGCGAAACGACTATGCCGCAACCCACACTACTAAATATTGCACAGTTTGAACTGGCTCTCGAGAGCGCATTTTCGACAGGCTCCGTTGATGGCATCTGCGACCTGGCGCGGCAAGCGAGACCGCTAGGCCAAATGAACGCGATATCCCTTCGCGTGTTCTCATGGCTGATAAAGCGTGGACAGGCGGATCACATTGCACCTCTTCAGCGGGCCGGCTTTTACATCAATCCATTCGCCATTCGGCTGACGGACGATGAGCCCGTTCACAGCTTTGGCTACCTCGCAGTCACGGTGCCAACCGAGCGGGTGAGGGCGATCCACCAGCGGTTGATGGCCGGGCCGAGATCGATGCTATCCGTTTCGATTGCGCACATCGTTCAAGAAGCTCTCAGCGAGCCGAACGCCGACACAGACTTCGTTGCCCAATGGGCGCGTTTCATTGTGGACGCATATTACGAGGAGAGATATGACGCGGATGCGGCAATCTGGCTCGCCTTGATTGGCCACGTAACCATAGGCGATCTGCTTGGCAAGCTCTACATCGAGCGTCGCCTGTCGAGGGATCGATATGCTAAGGCTTTGGGGCTTCTTGGCGCCCTGCTTCTACTCCAGGGCCGTGTGACGGCCGGCAAAGACACGTGGTTGACGAGTGTTCAGATATATAAGGATCATTGCAAAGCGAGTTTCAAGAAGACTGAAAATGAGACGAAGGCAAAAAATCAACCGCCTCGCAAAGGCATTTCGGTTGCCCGCATTCGCCATCTGCTGCGTAAGCTGTCAACGACGAACGATGAAAGCCAACAGAAGCTACTTCGAGCGAAATCATTGCCAAAAATGCAGAGCCGGTTCAGGTTTATTATCAGCCAAGGATCACGACCGCACGAGCTGGTTAGCGAGGCATTAACTATCGTTCGGAGGCATTTCTGGCGAGCGGCCTTTTCGCCAAACGCGGCCACACCTGAGGCAATGCACAAGCGCTACAGGGCGGCCATCGAGCAGAAGGTCGCAGTTCTATTCCTTTGGATAACGTCGATCGACGACTATGTCGAGATTATGAACAAGCTGACGGATTGGGACGATCTCAATCATTATTCCCAAGAACTAATCATCATTCCGCGACGAGCAGATCTCGCGTACGTTGATCTGGCCAGCGCCTTCGTCCGCACAGATATTCGTGTGCTCTGCTCGGTAATGGAGATCCGCTGTATTCGCGAGTCGAAGCTGTTCGCCGCGCTGAAAATCGCCCACTTTCAGTTCATCGAGAAGCTATGCCGCACCGTGACTGATCGAGCCCGGTTCGACGTCATCGACATCGACATCATCGACGAACTATGCCGCCACCTATATGCTGCCAACAGCGAGATGTTCGTCTTCATGTTGACGAAGAGTCCTCTGCTGAATCAACTTTTCCGCACAGAGTTCGCTGTGGAGACGCTGAGGCAGGAGCTTGCCCGCGGAGAAATCGAGAGGGTCGGAGAGGTCGCGCCTCGAGCTCAATGCCAATGTCAGAGTCCTGCGTCCCATCGAGAGGGTGTTGCCTGGCTCCGCTGTCTGGCGGCCAGCGTCGTCGCTCAATACCAGCTACAGCGGCCAGCGGCGAACGACCTGAACACGGTCAGATTGGAGGCGTTGATTGACAGTCATCGAACCGCCGAGGTCTCCGTGCAAACCGTCACCGTGACGCAAGATGTTCCTCTCAAGACGCAAGATGTTCCTCGCAAGACGCAAGATGTTCCTCGCAAGACGCAAGATGTTCCTCGCAAGACGCAAGATGTTCCTCTCAAGACGCAAGATGTTCCTCTCAAGACGCAAGATGTTCTTCGCAAGACGCAAGATGTTCCTCTCAAGACGCAAGATGTTCTTCGCAAGACGCAAGATGTTCCTCTCAAGACGCAAGATGTTCTTCGCAAGACGCAAGATGTTCCTCTCAAGACGCAAGATGTTCCTCGCAAGACGCAAGATGTTCTTCGCAAGACGCAAGATGTTCCTCGCAAGACGCAAGATGTTCCTCTCAAGACGCAAGATGTTCCTCTCAAGACGCAAGAAGTCGACGATGAAGTGGCTGGACCGGACTGATGCGGCTTGGGCAGCCGTCGGAACTTTTGCTGTTGTATCAAGCATAGTTCATCATGTCTCATTCATTGAACAATTTTGTACGCGACACCTGACTAGTTCCTTATACTTCGACTAGAACAGACAGCTACTTAAGCGCTTTTTGTATATGGAGTTATGGAGTTAGCATTATGTGCGTTTTAATCTATCGAAAGCAGTTTAGTGAACAACGTGCTTTTTGGTACCCTTCGGGTCTGTGATTTCTGAATGTAATGCGTCGAAAAGTTTCCTTTGAAATTCCTATTGATTGTAAACAAGTGAATAATTTTGGCTGACTCCTTAATAAATATGCGATGCGTTGTGTCTCAATATCGAACGTCTTGTTAAAATAGCTATCATCACCTTAGCTTAAACTTCAGTACGTCTGCATCTCGACCTAGAGCTGGAATACAAGATGCCTTTTTGGCAAATAGCCTAATCCTAAATATTAGGGTGGGGGGGGTTGACTTTGAAATCTATAACGAAGAAATTGCTTACTGTAATAACAGGATTGTAATCCACACTCAGGCACGTTTACACTCAATAGAGAGCTTATAAAAACGGTAGAAACGAAAAATGTATTCCTATTTTTTTACAATAAAAAAAGAAACGAAGCAACTGTACAATAACCCCTCCCCACTCCAAGCAGGATATGCGCACTTTTTCCGACCGAGCTGACCCCCTCAGCTGACTCCCCCCTATCTGACCAGGGCTCAGCTCTTAACCTTTTAGGTATTACTATGTCCATTAGGCACATACAAATCGAAATTTCAAGTATATATATATATATATATATATACAGGACCAACTGAAGCTGTAGTGAGATGTGACTTTTTCGGCGCTAACTTATACGTATTACCTGTCCTGACCGATCTTGTCCATGTGCGAGGTTGCATGTTAACATGTTATTATGTGCACTTCGTGTTATAAACGACCTGTTTTCCGTAATATACTGTTTATTTTCTCATAGTTGACCGTATTCCGCCGATTTGTGGCAGACCTCTGTGTCATTGTGTAGCATCACCTTCCACCTCTTTCCTAGGTGTTCATAGCTGACCCCCAGCTGACGATGAGTCCTAATAAGACCCCCCATGCTTAGTCTATATCAGCTCACTCATCTCTCTCTCTCTCTTTCTATACATTATATATATATATATAAATATATACCTCTCCATCTCTCTGTATTCCCGTGACGGGTGTTGGGCGCTGGTGAGACAATCGCAATATAATGAGAACACTTGTTGTAACGGTAATATATTTTTTTTTCCAGCTGACCCTCAGATGTTCCCCTATCTGACAGGCCTCAGCTCTTAACCTTTAGGTATTACTATGATTACCTGTCGGGTATTCGGTAATATATTCTAGCTAGCCCAAGACCGATATATATCGAAGGCAAATAGACAAATTGTTAAGTTGATTGTCGAAACTGGTCCGCGACCAACGAAATGGCTGCCACTCTTCGCATATACATATTGTTTAGTGTTTTCTGCCTAGGTGTGACCAACTACCTCTTGCGAATAGATGGCGAAGTCGGTATATTGTCTATGCAGCTGTGGCATGGTGACCGTTCGAGTAACCCTGAGCAGCTATCTGAGTAAGACGAGCCAACTGGCTCACTGGGGGCCACCACCAACAGAAATCGTTAGATATGAATTAGCGAAGGAAAATGTCCAACGTCGATCTCGGCTGCGGGTCACCTGCCACTCTCATCTGATTAGATATTGCGGACAAGGCTAAACCGGCCTATCTAAGAGAGTGGATCGTTTAACTAGCTGAATTAGTGTGGTTCACATTTGCCACCAGAGGGCTAACATGAAATTGAGAATGTATTCGTTGTCTATGATGGCAAGCCAGACAGAGGTGCTTGCCTAATAATATCGCTTTTCGTAAGTTCTCGAATAATGATAAAAATAATAATAATAATCATAACGAAGAAGACCATCTTAGCATAAACAGCGAACATCATGATCACAGCGGCATTGGCGTTCGGCTCTGGAACGCGCTTCAGCATAGGATGGTGGTTTTACCAGGCAGAGGCGGCGTTTTGTCATCCACGTTGTCAACCTCCCTGCACTGGATCGGCCCACTTTCATCGAGATTGGAACGTGTCTCTGGTGGTGTCCGTGCGTTGGTGTCCGTGCGGAGAAAATTTCCTCTCTCTCTCTCTTTCTCTCTCTCTCTCTCTAAAAAAAAGCATTGGCGTTCGATAAAGCGATATGTCATCCATGTTTGGATGCTGCCGACATCAAGAATCCCTCCTTAATTCATCCAGAACAGCGATGATCGTGATTTTCACTAATGAGTGTCAAATCGCAACTGCTGTCAGCTGTTAGATCTCGCGATCAACGTCGGTCTCCACCGAAGCGAACGAGGTCGTTCACGTAATCGTCGACGTTGACTCCCCAGCTGGTACGAGCCTGTCGGCGTTGTTGTCTGCTTTTCTTTTTGCGCCAGCGATGGTGGTAGTGGTGGCGCCGCTGCTGCTGGTGATGGTGCAATGTCACTCTCTACCCTTTGCCAAGATCAGCCTCCGTATCCATTGTGCCTCAGCAGATGTCCTGTTCAGATATAATCGTTACAAGTTGCCCTGACTGTTATGGATGCAAAGCTTGTTTCGAAGTCAACAGCTGACTGATTGGGTACTCGCAAACGGGGCAAAAAGTCACCGGAATCGCTGTAGGTCAGTTAGATCGTCCGCGAGACGTTCCCAACCATCAAAAACAGAAGATGAACTCCAAGGAAGAACTGACTCTCGAATCATATCGAATGCGCCTGTACTATGGGCACGTCCATGCGAATCCCCGAGTGAAGATCGCGCATTTAAATCAACGAGGAACATACAATGCGAGTGGGAGGTGACACTTGTCAAGTGCACCGTAGAAACAAACACGTTTGGTAGGTAGGCTGTCAGCTGTGTGAAATCGAGTACGATGGTGAAAAGTTCGACGAATCGTTCCACCATTTACTGTAAAAACGTATAAAAACGTCGCGAAATCCAATGCGTGTGTGTCATGATCTCGTTCAGGCCAGCTAACTGTATATAAAGTTACACGTGTGTGTTCAATAAAACACCACGTCCGACCGCTGTGATTGCAGTAGCGACATCTGATCAGACACACAACTAGACTGGATCTCTACGGATGAATGGGCGAATTGGTGTGTAACAGTAAATAATACCTAAGCACGATATAGATTCGACCGTGTTGGCGTATCTATGGCAGCAGCCTCCCCCCGAAAACGCGAGCAATCGCGGGCGAGGCTGGGGTTTTGTGCGTTTTCTTCGTTATCTAGGAGCTCGATTGCAATCTGAAATCTATCGGAGGGAATAATAATAGCACAGAATAACACAGAATCCCGTGTCCTCTGCCTTAGCAGAAGCAGCAGCGGGGCCACGGGGGAGGTAGGCCGGAGTACAGATCAAACCATTTGGTCAACTCGTCCATAGGTTCACATGCATGGCGACAATAGAGACCTGCTACAAAACGCCAAATTGATCCTGCGATGACTCACGAGTTTCATGAGACGCTCATCATGTGGGTTTGGTACCGTGAAAGCACACTCGACGAGTCGAGTGTGAATGCGGCCAGTATTCACGAACGTCCACCGTTCGACTCGTATTCACCGGGAAATGGATATTAAATAATAAAATAAACAAAAATCAACTGGTAAATAAACAAGCCCTGACTCTCGTTCGACGGGGACGTTTTAACGTTGGCTGAGAGTTAGCCTGAAAAAGCCTAGTTTAGTCTCTCGTTAGAGGACACTCATCTGGAGAATGAGTCCTCTTCGCCGAATGCAGACACGGGAGTGGACTGCAGAGAAAATAGGTTCGATTTACTCTCGTGAACTAAGGCCTCCTCCGCGCATGTAAACGATCGGACCTCGGGTCGTCTCAGATACATATCGAATCACTAACTCGATTCGCTATCGTGATTTCCGTTCGAACTTAACAGAACGAAAATTAATTGCTTTTTTTTGTTCTTTCTCCTTTATCAACAACTAGCTGAGTGGGATGCTAATTATCATTGGTTATATTTGGTTGATGTATTTTCTTTTCTGAATTACTGGTATATTCTATTCTATATTCGAATTTTGTGCCGTACTTGCCACTTGTCGGTTATTTAAGTTGTCGACGGCAGCTGTGTGCACCCGCATTGTGATGTGATAATTTTCTTTAATTAATATTCTACTTTTTAACGAAAACTCAAGCATTGTAAGGTCAGCTTGATCAAGTTTTGCCGAGCTGAAATATAGCAATATTCCTCAAAACGGCCTCTCTCCCAGCTGTTCCCCTAACGCGACAGGCCTCTTGAGGCGCTGAAACTTGAGGTATTAACCACTTGTCGGGGCCAGCTATACTTCATCTACCTCATCATCTATCGTTTTATCATTTTTCTTTCGTTGTCTGTGATTTCTTCCTGGAACAAAGTGATGATACAGAACCCGCCCGTCATGGCATATATCAATGTGATACTGTTATGCGGTTGTCATATGTCGGTGCACCTATATATATATATATATATATTTATATATATATATATATATATTTATATATATATATATATATATATATAGCGCTTAGCATGTTTGTTCGTTATCCAGAAGTTGTATTCGACATTCTGTGTATGGGGCGCAAAATGCCACGGACTGTTGACCGGGGACAAATTCGCTGATTGTATGCCAATCTATTGAGCCAACCAATCGAAGCAAGACATCTTCCTCCGATCGGATCTGCTCTAATAGACATAATTTAATAATAACATTTATTTTCACACTGTGTTATGAAAAATTATATATATATAAGATACACAGTACACGCTTTTTACAGGTTAAAATTTTACCGTACAGGTCTAGCATATATACAAACCTGTCTTTCTTAGGAACCCATAAAAGTCCCTGCGGATCTTTCCTCCTTTGAAGATCAGTTGGTCAGAAAAAGTGTTAATTGGCTTAATGATTGAACTTTGGGACAACATCCTGCGTATGGTCGCTGCAAGCTTATCGCCGTATTTACAGATGCAACGAGTGCTTAGCTCATGGTGGCTCTCAATTCTGCGAACTTCGTGATGAATGGTATCAATCGTAGATCTACTACTAAATCTGCAGGGATGCTCGTCATATAGTTACTGGGTATGCGCATCTTGGCTTGATTAAGAGAGCGGCAACTTTTTTTTATGAACCCGAAATTAGTGTTGAGAATTATTATTTGCACCGACAAAAGCTACCGGCATATTACTTGTGTAAGCATCAGAATATCACATGTACTAAGCGTTGTAGCGAACTAATTCAGGGATAGAAGTAGAAAAATCCCATTAGCAAGCAACATACGAAAAACAGACAAAATCTATATAATGGTGCAAATAACATACACCAGTATAAGTGAGACGCGGTCATAGACACTTTCAACTGCTATATAAACCCAAGAATCAACTGCAGTGCCGGAAATGTGGCGAAGTTTGTGGTTCCTGTTCTGAGCCTAACTAATCGAAGCGTTGTTGCTGCTGCTGATAGCAGGCTTCACCATCTCCCTAAGATCTCAAGAGTTAGGCAGAGGATTGTATATTCTATTAAGCCGTTGGTATGATATAGAGCGGCATCACTACGTCAATTATTCAAAAACATGTTCGCGGGTTTACCTGCACAAACAAGACTACGATTTGTAACACGGTGACGGAAAAATAGATTTAGACGAAATTGATAATCTAGTCATTGATGTCTCTCTCTCTTTTGTTGCAAAGAGCTTAAAATATCTTGGCTAAAAACAACAACATCAATGCCTCTGCCAAAAGCTCGCTGCCGGTGTCAAGGTGGGGACTAATTCCACCATTAAAACAAGTAGGGGATGCCGCGATATTTAGCTTGGTGTACGCGATATTTAGCTTGGTGTATTATATCATGACATGCACTCACGTAAAGTGTAGTTCAAATTGAAGGAGTTTGTAGCATTTTGGGTGGCGTTTTTGTTCTTCTGCAATTATTTTACTGAGCACAGATAGTAGTAAGAGAGCTAGGCTTGATAGGGCTCTGTAGAGAGCACAATTAGTATCGTGTCTCGTCAGACTTGGCAGAATTAGGTGCCAAGATATCCCTAATTTGGAAGGAATCGAATGTCGTATTTTTTTTTGAGATCAACTAAGATTCTGCTTGAATCTAAACGCGCTGCCATCTCGATAGGTATGCTCGACAAAGTGTGATATAACTAGCGTGAATTTAGATTTCTCTCAATATTTGAGAGGACGTATGGATGCACACTGATCAATCTCATAAGATTACCTATGGGGCACCAGGGGACAGCCTGGAAATGATTCATCCAAAAACCGTAACTGAAAAATAAATTCGTGATTACGAGCAGAAGCCAAAATCCAACTAATAACTGTTTCAGTCATCTTTATTATTTTGTCTAAGTTCCGAAAGGTATGAGAAGTCATATGACCGAATTCGTATTTGGATTAGAAATGAAAATGGTATATTAAATAACGTCCATTTCACGGAGCTGAGTCAAAAACCATCACTTAGATCGTTAATATATATATATACATATATATATATATATATATATATATATATATATATATATATATATATATATATATATATATATATATATATATATATATATATATATATATATATATATACATATACATATATACGTATCGGGAACCTTGGTCTAAATTGCCAGTAACAAAACACCCAGAGAAACACAATTTCGAATTTAGCTTTGCACACACTTGGATCACTTTACTGGCTCTAAGCATGAATCTTTAGTAAATAAGTAATTCCTAAAAGGAAGTGTGCAAACTTTTTAACTAATCAAATACTCGTTACTTTAATGCAGTCAAGTCGATACAATTAACAGCCAATACACACAGATGGAGAGTGTCAAGGAACTCTATCCGAAAAGCCGCCGCCGGAGCCGTCATCGCCGCCGACGACGTGTCCGCTCAACAATGCTCAACATACACATACAACGAAATGGGCGCTCAAATAAACCTGTGGTTACTTCAGGAAAGAAGTCGTTATTATGACGGCGCGGGCGATTTCAGAACGTTCGCCAAAACGGCACTCCACTATTGCACATTTCGCTATGATAAAACTATAATAAAAATCAACTAACCATCCCTGTATGAACTGTGTCAATGAGCGAAGTAGATAACCACCAGATACCTTGTATATTAGGTATACAAGATCTACGTTTTCCTATAAGCTCTGCTGGGGTGAGAGCTGCATTCAGTACAATAGGATTTCGCGGATTATTCGGTTCGCCTCGTCTATAAGCCCTATTCGAGTGCAGCATTTGTCCATCGTCATTTGATCAGGCAGAATACTAACAAGAATAGCCAAATTATTTGACAAAAAAAACTCAACTAGACGGTCGCCTTCCTGGGAATCCGTCCTTTTTACGCTATAAATTGATATGTCTATCGATGACTCAAACCCGAACGCGACAGTTCGCCATTGTCCGGTCCCTAAAATAGGAACTGCGCATTCACGCGCGTGTACTTAATCATGCATGGATGGAAAACTATTCATTAGCTATACAGGACTGAACGCTGCCTACTCAGACAGGAAGTTGCCCTCTTGAACTCCACAAGGCGAAAGCATATACTCCAGCAGTCAGGGCGAGAGTTGAACTAAAAGGTCTCAAAGGAAAGAACATCACACATGGAACGATCACACGCCGCAGGAAGTGAAGAGCGGTGGAAAGATGTGTCTCGAACTCTTTCCCGGGGATCCTCAGTTTGCCGATTGGCCGGCATCGTTATCGGCTCAAACCCGCTCATCACATCGGGTCAACCAACCGCGCAGATCAGATCATCCCGCCCACCGTTCCTCGGATAGATGACCTGAGCAGCAAATGTCTTTTCAACATCAAGAGAAACCAATCACATCGTGCAGACTAGCATAGCAAGTGATCGACCACCGCGTGACGATAACAACTTCTCGGACATCGTGAGCAGGAGTTCGATGAGCGTCCCTCTGCCAGTTGCGGTGATCGTCGAAGGCGAATAGAAGATCCTCACAGAGACGACAGAGGTGAGCAAGTGACGAGGACCAGCATTGCCTTCTCCTCTCTCCGGAACATCGGTATACATTGAATTGCTACCTTATTTATGCGGTATGATTGCACCTATATCAGTCGGAGGCTGACGTCAACTTCGACTTTCAGAGCTGAATTTCAAAGGTCCCTTGTTTGCAATGCATCGTGTTAGTAGTAGTAGCGGTTGCTGGTAGTAATATGGTCTCTAAAATCATATTATCTCTGGTGTTTCCACCTGAGTCTCCGAATGTTTCTGTGAATGTCAATCAACACTCCATCACGAAGAAAAATCTAACATTAAGGATTTCTCCGCCGTTTTTTCAATATCTTCATCTTGCTAATTACCCTCCAGAAGGCGAGACACGTTGGACTGCCCCGCTGTGCCACTATTGACGTGTTTACTGTTTATTTGCGCCATTTTCCGATAAGCTTACAATTTCATCCAAGATCAAAAAAAGAACGCATGTAGCCAAAGCTAATCCAAATTCATCCTAGTTAAGGTGAGTTGTCAATGTACAGGGTAAGCGGCCCAGGCACCTGACCCAAGTTATAGGTTCGAGGATTTTTAGCCGGTAAAAACCCGGCACAATCACAGCGAATACCTAAGACGTGAAGCTGTAAGGTCTGTTTGAAGATTTTATCCCTCAACCTCTTCAAAAATAAAATAAAATAAAAAAAAGGGTAAGCGGCCCTGGTGACGACTCCTCGGACATAGTAAGCAGGAATCCCATAGGAGCGTCGCTCTAAAAAATCATGAAGATGATACTTTTTCAAAACAAAAGCTTAGATAGTAAGCCAAGTATCGGTATTCTCCCCTGCCATTCATTTTTAGACGCACACACACACACACACACAAGGTTACATTTGTAGGCAAATTACGCAGAAAACGCCATTTGTGAATGTTGCAAAATTACGTCGGCAACGCATCAACTAACAATCTCGTACATTTAACCCTTCATGCGAAACTTTTGACAGTTTCAATAGTTTTGGTGTTATAATTTTATTATTTGTTGAGCATATATATATATATATTTATGTTCGTGTACATTCTGTATCTTTACGTGAACAGTACGAAATAATAATAATAATGGCCACACAGGAAAATTGGCCTTTTTCTCTCTTAGTTAATTCTCTCAATAAATCCTTCAGTCTTGTCCGTTAATGAATAAATGCCTCCTGAGGGAGCCCTGGCCACTTCGTTGCCATTCTCTTCGAAGGGATCCATCATAGACTGGTCCACGACACTGGGTAGAAGCGTCTTCTGCAGCGATTTTCCGTCGCTGTGCTGAAGGTCGAAGACACAGGGGCATCGCCTCCCTCGGGGGTGACCATAACGACCTGACACCCCTGGAACTTCGTCACTAATCATTTTCTGCTTAAAAAAGATACACAATAATTTCCTCTGACTCCTTTAATTTCACCTTAGACGAAATTTCGAATAGCGCTTTTGAAAGGCACTGCTTCTCCTCTGTGCAGCTATCAGGCAAAGTAGAATGGAGAACGCAAATCGACGCTGAAGTTCTCGGTGGTTAGCTGAAAGTTCACACTTGTCTGCTGTGTTCGGTAAACACTGAGAGTTCGGGTTGACCATGCACAACGAGGAATCCAGTGCTGAACGTGTCTCTCCACGCAAAACACACACACACACATACACAACCATTGAAAAATGAAGTATGTACATCGACACGAGCTTGTTGTTTCGAATACGTTTTCTTGTTGTTTCTGCACTTCAAGGCTCGATTCGCTGAAACATCCTCCCGCGGCATAGCCGTACATACGTGGAGTTCCAACCGCTGGCGTAAACATATTCCCTGGTCGCATGACAATACCGTGGACGTTAAACGTTGATTGAGAGTCAGCCCCAAGGGATTTTTTTGTTTCGCCACATGGATGGACCAAGCGCTTCGCTAGGCCTGACCCAAAAAGAGAACAACCACGCGGTCGCTTTGTCGAAACCTCATTAAGAGCATCGATAGTCATCATGTTTCAGGTAGAAATTCAAAGTAGAACACCTGAACTAACTCATTTGTTGCCACTGTTCAGTTGCAGGCTTTGCCGATAACGCCTACAAAATGGGCCGCTCGAAGTTGGCCGCTCGTGCAAAGGCCGACAGTGCTTATCGAAGTCGAAACCGCTTATATATGCTCTTGGGCGCGGTAACAATTGCCGTTCTCCTGGCGACGCTAGCAATTGTGCTCGCATCCGGTATCACGAATAGGGAGGAGGGAGCTACATTCACATTCGACGTCGACTCGCTCCTACGGAAGTACAATGAGACGAGTAATCGAGAGTACAGTGACGTTCAGGAGAGGCGGGTGCGAGGTAGGTCGATGAGGGCAAGAATCTCTGTTTGGTCCTGGCCCTATTCCTCAAGGCGAGCCTGGCTAAGGCCCCCAAGAATGATGCTCACCGTGCAGTTCGGTTGCGTGGAACCCGCTACTGTGTTCGATCAGCGGAATGTCGTTATACTCGACGTTCTTACGACGTTATCTACGAACTTTAGGTGGACACGCGCCTTGCAGCAAGTGTGCCGCCACGCGTGCGGTGATTTTGGAGCTGCGTCCGAGGACAACGTTGGTGTGGTTGGTCTTTCCGTTGATACCTTGCGCTCAAGCGGAGCAATCAGTAATGGTACGATTCGCCTCCTTCTAGACATCTCGAGTGTGTGGCCCCCCGCTAGCACAGACTTTCGCGTACCTTGAGCGACAAGTTCGCGACCTCACGATCGGCTTCGGCAAAGGCGAAAGGATATACGCCTCTTTGATTTTATTACGCACTGCACTTGCGCTGAACTGTCGCTTTGAAAATTTATGAAAATTTCGAAATTGTCAATACGTCAGAGCTGGTATTGTACATCTTCACTAGATTTGAGAGCTACCGGCGTCCATAAAGCTGACCTCTGGGAAGCCAACATTCACGGTGCCGTTAATGGGGACGACGCCCGCCGGCAAATCGATTCATGATGGTAAACATTGTATAATTGTAAGGAAATTACCTAGGAGGTACTATACAATAGATAAACATGTGTAAGCACATGGCAGTTGGCAAAAACGCGCCCGATTCCGCATATCTATAATAACAAACAAAGCGACCGCCAGCTTTTATAAGACGAGTTCCGAATTGATGAGTCCGAGCTACCTCGGCTAGAACCCGTCGGAGATGATAATTGAGCTTTCAAAAAGTGTACACATGTTTCGAATTGAACATAATCAGGTGCGGTGGAGGCTGGACGGTGGGTGGCTAAGTGGTCTCTAGGTGTAAAAAAAACCGGAGACCGCTGGTTCGAGCTGTCCCGCGACCTGGTGAGGACATTTAATAAGAGAACTTCACCATTGTAGAGATTGCAGTCTCTTTAATAAGCCAATAAACCTCTACCCTTACTCGCCGCGCTGACCGAGAACAGGAATATAGCAAGATGCAATATATGTATTATTATCGTCAGCTTTTCGTAAATGAAGACAAACTACAACGACGAATTGAATACACTAGCTTCAATACAAAAACTGTCTGGCCAAACACACTCGGCCAAATCTCCATGCATGGCTGCGTGAAAACATCTCATAGGACTCGGGCCGAACAAGCCAAGAGTAAATAAAGGTCTAATATTATTGTACAGTAATGCCTCATTATTCGATTCCGTTGGGTCGATTGGTACCAACAGATCAATATAGATGCTGCCCATCGAGAAGCAAACATATGTTGTATATATATATATATATCGTTCGTGCTCTGTTTCTAAACCCAGTAATGTCGCCAACAACTTGGAACCCCAAGGTCGCCGGTTCGAATCCCGCAGGACGCGTGTCGTGTGAAGCAATACGAAACGTAGTTCTCAGCCATGGCCCACGCAGGAACGTCTACAGAGTGACACAAAAAATGAATACATGGCCACAACAAAATAACATCGACCCCAAGAAAATTGCACAGGCATACGTAGGTTTTCCTATCTGGACATTGCTTCTTTTGGCGCTGGTTTGTTGCGTCTTCATTCGGTGTATTGTATTGTACGTGCCTTACGAAACGTAGGTTTCTCGCGAACGGGTGCCAATATCGAATATCGGACGATTAGATGAGGCCAACAATTCCCTGTGTTGGAAACCTAACATCTCGTGCAAACGGGGAGCTTGACCGAGGTGCCGCAGCCGACACCTCGTTTTTGACAACGACCCGCATTAACAACACACTCAACAAAGATTAACAGCTAACAGCAGATCGACCAGCGATGGCCTACGCCGATCGTGCAAAGGAGACCAGAGTCCTCGTAAAAGGATGACGGTGTTTCCCGAAAATGATCCTCACTGAAAATGCACAGCCCGATCATATTGTAGTGGCACATCTACGATGGCAAAGTTAAATTAAAGCTAATGACTATCGTGACGCCTCTTCTTTTTTTTCTTGCAACAGCATAATTCCTGTGGAAAACGATCGCATTAGCTCTTAGTGGTCGGCCAGATCTATTTAGCGGCCACGTGAATCACTCCCATTGATGAACGTGGAGGGTAGACGTGGTGTTGTAAGCGTCTCGCTCTAGTAGAGGCTATACGAAAGGGTTACAACACTGTGGTCTGGGAATCTCTCGCGGCGGTGTCCTATTCCGAGGCAATATCCCATTAGTTCTATAGTTCTGTCGAACGTCAGATAGCTTATACTTGCGTGTCCAATAGCACCCCCTGTTTAGAGCTCGTATAATACACCGTCTCGTATACTATAAGGCTCCCTTTAGCGACCACAACGTTGTCGTTAAAGGGAGCCTTATAGTAAACCAACCAATAAAACCTTTACCTTTACTTGGTGGAAAGTCGAACTTTTATTTACCGTTTCGAAAAAGCTATCAGGAGGCGCACAAGAAGCGCTGGACTAACGGCTGCGCGCCGCGAGGACAGATGTTCATGCCGCGACTACCGGGGAAGGTGGATGCACGGTGCAGAAATCAAGGTAAACCGCTACAAGTCTTTGGTTTCGCGCAGATAAGCTCGCGTGTGTGTGTATTGATTAAGCTCGTCGGATTGATTAGCAATCGTTGCATAACAACTGCTATTTGCAGGGTCGTGAGCACTCGGCGTGTCGCACGCTCCCCTGCTGAACCCTCCCGCGGCCTGGTCGTCAGTTATGTCTTCTCGATCCCTCGACGACAGCTGGTGCCCAGGGTGCAGTTGCCGCTGGCGTCACGAACGAGGCCCCGTCCACAACGGCATCCGGCGTGACATCCCTCTGGGCAGACGGGCTGCTCGAGTTGACCATCGCGACAGATGTTCTCGCACGGCGCACAGTCCACGCCTGCGCCCGAGAAGAACACCTCGGATTTGTGGCAGCCCTCCTCTGTGAAAGATGGAAAAGATACAAGGAGGGGTCAGGATCATGGTTCGAAATCTAACTCGCTCAACAGCCACAGCCAACTGCGGTTCGGGGCAACGCTCCGGGGTCAGTCAGTAAGTTTGGGCCGCCTAGTAGGCGCTTCGCTAGACCCCTGCCTCCTCCAAATACAAAGTCCTCAGAGTGAGTGATTGCTTTTGCGTTACTCCGTCGTTCTTAACGATTCTACTATTACTACTGCAATGTAAAAATACTTGTGGAACATGCAGCACTGACACGGAAAACACTCGATATATGAATAAGAAGCGCAGCTGTGAAATTTATGCAACAATTGTACCCTAAGAACAATAACGACAGTTAGACCACCAATAGAGTCAACGTGGCAACGCGCCTCTGATAAAAAAAGAGGTTTAAAACGTAATGAAAAATATAATATAAGATAATAATAATAATAATAATAATAATAATAATAAATAATAATAATAATAATAATAATAATAATAATGAAGAGATTAATTAGTATAATGATATGTGTTATACTAGCTTTCAGATTGCGAGCACACTAGCTGAAATTAAAAATGTATCATCATTTGCGCAGGGGAGCAACAGACTAACCCTAATTATGAATGTAGATGGCGAGACGTTCATCGCCGAGTGTCTACGATACTCGCTACCACGCTCTCGCTAGCATGCGATTACTAATTACTCTATAATCACTTAGTCATCAGGATGACAACTATAGTACAGTTGTGATTACTGCTCTGCGCGCCGGGCTGACCGACCGCTCGATTATAAAAGAGGCAAAGGAGCAGGATGCTCGAACAACTACATGTGTGTCAATAAATCGTGTGTCGGCAAAATGTTGCCCGAACTATTTATCCATATCTACTTATCGATCTATCGATTATCGTGATTATTAATATTTTTTTTTGTAAATGTGAATGGGGAATGACGTATACTAGAATGCTTTTATAGAGGCGCATGCTTTTGTTTCATATGACTGTGTTTCTTAAAAATATATATACTACAGTAATTAGAGAAGCAGTCGGGGAGATGGCGTCAGGCCGGGACCATCATGGTCGCTTACCACGAACGAGACAAGGTATTTTCTTTTTCAACTATTTAGTCTTTTTTATTTAACTCTCGTTTATTATTATTATTATTTTATTACCGGGATCGAACGCGCGTCGAGTGGGGCTCTGAGGGATAGTATCACTCTGCAGTGCGCATCCTCGAAGCTGGTCCTCGTCAACATGCAAAAAATAAACTGATTCTCCATCGTTTTACTAGCGTACCTATGCATATAGCTAGATTTAACCCTGACCCACCAAAGTGGCCGATGGACCACACGCAGCTAAGGGACCAGGAAATACGACTTTAACGCGTATCCAAGTATAGGATTAACGAGTACACACCCACCTGTGACACTGCTTGTTACATGTGAGGAGCACGCGACCGCACAAACACAACCGAACACTAGCAGCGCCCAATTCAGCATCGCTTGTCTTCGAGATCCGAAGCTCTCGTATCGTTGATCAGAATCGATAGACGTCTCCTCCGGATTTTTCCTCGCTCATCCGCCTGGTGTCCACCTCGTAACTCCGTGAGAACACTGCCGTGGCTTATTTTCTAGCGCCCTCTTAACAGATAGCGAATGATGTCAACGTTCTACGAACGCTCGATTGCCAACACCAAATATTATCGGGGGTTATGCCGCCGTTCGAAATGCGATCGATACGAACAGCCGTGCGTGTGTGCGAGATTCACTGCGTAACACTAGCTCTGCGGTTTTTCCTCCAATGACGACCACTGGCTGCCTCGCCGAGATGTCCTAGTCGGGATGTCACGGCAACACCCGTGTCTCTCACGTGGCTCGGTAGACCCACAAGTGTTGACTGTCGGCGCGCGGGCAACACCGCGCTACTAACTAGCAAATGCGCAGCAGGTGCATGCATGGTCCAGAAGGGTGCCACCGATGAAGCAAGTGTCGAGGTTAGGTAGGATAGGCGGCCCCGTTAGGTTAGGTAGGATTGGATCGAGAAAGGATCAGAGCGGTGTGACAAACCGATCGTTGTAACGGTCCGCTTGCCAGAGCTTGATCTAGTGGCGATTTAGAAGGGTCGGGGTCGTACGTAACAACAATATTTGTTCGGTCCCTGGTACAGGCTTGCGCCATCTGGACGATCAGATCAGAGGCTTGGCGTCGATCGAGGCGGGCAATAGGTAATTTTCCGTGAAGGGGAAAACCCAGCCTGTGCGATCTGTCGTCCTGGGATCGCATGGACTATATTTAGACCCCGGTGTTCTACCATGGGAGCGGGCAGCGCCGACCGCTTCTAACGGCGTCAATACATAAATCTAACTTTGAGTAAAGTGCGCTTAAATAAATGCGCAGGAGTAGTACGAAGGTGGTAATCATTTCGCAGTAATTCAAATCAGTAGTCCAGCAAGGACGCATTGGACTTTAAGGTGTCTCAATGAAATTGTTCAAGGGACACATTGGGGAAGAATATCAACCCCGCTAAAGGCGAGAAGAAAATTGGTTTGCGGGTCAGGATCTATAAGTTATTAAACCAATTAAATGAATCAAATTTAAATCTCGAAAATCTCTCTCCCTGGAAGGGGCGGAGGGTCACCTTGTCACGAATGTATCGACTACTAGGCTAGAGTCGTTGTCACACCGTGATTGTACTTACTTGTTAAACCTACTAGTGACTCACTAGCGATCGCTGACCCTGTTGAGCTGGAACTTTCACTAAGGTATCCGAAGGGAACGCGTCAAATTCCCTGCCCCACTGCGAGAAACTTGGTGCGGGCTTTACCCGATATATGGGAAATAGTGGATTGACGCAGGGGAAACTCGGGAAAACCTACGGTGTCGCTCCGAGACCTTCTCGTCCGCTCAAACGCTACGAGGCGCTTAAACGATTGCTATTGCGTTTTTGTGTCGGTTGGACATTGTTAAGAGATCTTACGAAGTAGACCGCTTAATCAATTTTGTTACGTTGATGTCTTAACTATGTGGGACCCCCTATTGGCTATGCTATCCGCATTTTCCCTAGGCGTAGGTAGATATAAGTTACGTCGTGTTGAATAGGTAAATGTGTCACTTCGCGGGATTCGAACCCGCGCTCTCCGACCCTCCACGGCGTCCGAAGCTCACGAAGCGCTCAGTGTCCCCGTCCCTTCGAGCCTGCTCGTACATCTCGCCCTGGTCTCGAGTGTCTGCGAGGAGGACACTCGAGGTTAGGTCGCTCTTGCTGCTCACCACCATGTGTCATATCCAGTAACGTACTCGATTAAGCACCTCCGCTGATAATAATGTCGGCGAGTGTGCCCCGTACTGTGATCGTAATCAATAACACCTTACCATCAGACACAGATGTTTTAGACTTGTAGCCGTGATGACATGCTTACGAGGAGATCACTAGCAGAGGTCCCTACAGCCGAGTTTACTACTAATCTACAACTTTTTGTTTTTGGTTAGTATTTATCACGTTTGCCAGCACGTGTCGAGTTGATGTTATGATACGTGATGATTCCACATCTGATTGTTGATGACTGAGTGTTCGCGTGTTCGTGTTAATTGCTTTGAATTGATTGAGAGATAGCGCCTCTGTATCTTTAATAGATGTCATTATTAAGCAGCGCCTATTTGGGTAGAGAGAGAGAGAGAGAGAGTTATACTGCCAAGTATGAAAAAATAGCTACATCGTCCTCGGATCAAATATTGGTTTACTTATTTATTATTATTATTATTGCTGGAACTGTTGTTCACCAATGGTCCGGTCGGGCGTGCACGACATGTATGATTGCAGCGTTGCGCGTAAATAACTAAAGATCAGGCCCAAATGCCGGATCAGATTATTTTCCGTTTTAGTCTAATAGCAGGCCTCTTCATCGACATTTTGTCATATATATATATATATATGCGGAATTTTCTTCTCTCTGACAATCGTGTTTTTCGTCGATAACTTAGTTATAGCTAATTATCGATATTGTGAACTGACATCATTCACGGTTGCGCAGCATGCTTGCACAATTATAGCCAATATAAAAGCCTGAGGAAGATCCAATCGCCGAGAAGATTTCCTCGAAAGGCCCTTTTGCTTGCCTTGAACTACCCCCCCCCCGCCATCCCCCCCTATTCCATGGACGTCTTGCCAATATCTTTATAAATGATGATTTTTGCCGACGAAATTATCCGTTCTTCTCAAATCTGCTCGAAAACATCAGTGAATGACGTCTGTATTCATGACCCGTGCATAGGTGAAATATAGAATAAACAAATCAAACAAACAATGCTTTGAACGTATTCTTTCTCTATTTGTACATGTGCATTCACACATAGCAACCGAAGGTGCTAACGAGCTCGCGACTCGTCGCCCAGCGGAGTATAGATCAGATTTAGCTTGATGTTGAGTGTTGTCGTTGGAAACTCCTGGTAGTTACTTGTTCGGGACCTTTAACTCTGGACAGGTTGAGAAGCGTCCAGCAGCGTGGTCAAGCGCGCTGAGCTCTTTCACATGCGCCTCCTTAACCGTCCTAAGAAAATTTAGAAGGTCTTTGCCATCCTGTTGTTCCAACGTGAAATTATCACCACCGCCGCTGCTCTCGATCCGATCCATTGAGTCACTCGTGCGCTGCGGGAAGCACGAAGTGTTTATCGGAGTGTTAGCCTCAGAGATGGGAAGAATCTGCGATAAGGTACTCAAATTGTAGTGGTTTACTGTGGTTGAAGGTTTATACATATAACCCAACACGTGTTGCTGTTATTCCCGATATTTGATATATATATACACATATGTATCTATATATATATATATATATATTCGATCTTCGAGTAAGGCAGAGAATAAGCGAAGATGGCCCCGACAGGTCCTCATAGTAACACCTAAAAGGTTAAGAGCTGAGGCCTGGAGGGTCAGCTCGAAAAAACAATTAAAAAAAAACAATTATATATATATATTATATATTCGATATGTAATCCTATATTTTTGTAGCGAAGGTGGGTCTATCCAGTGCAGGGGGAATTGACGTAGATGACAAACAGCGCCTCTGCCTTCGAAAACCGCCATCCTCTACTGAGAGTCGATTTCCTTCCTGGAGCTTAACCTTAAATCTATAGGTTAGTGTGACCATACGACTGTACAGTTTATGCGCGTATATGTGTGTACCTCAATGAGTTCTCCATACGAAGCTGTTTCCTTTCGAAACATCTCAATTTCTGCCTGCAATTCCTCCGGGGACCGCAACCTCGAATCGAACAGCTGTACCGCTTGTTCGGCTCGAGACAGCGCGATCCGAAGGTCGCGTGTGCTTTTCACGTGCAGCGAGCATACGGCCTTGAGACGTCCCGTCTGCGCCTGCTGAATCTCCACCTCGAGCTGTTCACACTCGTCTCGCCTAGACATGACCTCCCTGTCGAGAGTATCGACCTGATCCCTCAACGTGCGGCCACGATCCGTAATTGCTGCTTTTTCACTCTGAAATTTGCTCATAAACTTCGATGTGACCGCTGCTCATTAGCTTCCTCCCACTTGGGAGGCGTGGGGAAAGCGGGGTAGGTATTCCCTTATTTCTCGTACAAAAAAAAAACAGCTCCAGAGACGTGATCATGAAATAGGAGGGACACTGTTAAATAATCTATTGTATGCCTTCGAATTGTACTTTTTGCCTTTCATATAGTACACGATAGAGCAATCGGACGAGAGACACGAAGGTGCACACAAGGGTTCGGTGCACATTTCCATTTAAAGGGGTTGTCCGCCTGATGAAGGCTTATGCCGAAAGCAGTTGTATCGTGGACTGAGTTAAATATTGATGGCTGTATGTCAACCCAGGACACGTACATTAGTGGACAATCGAGTTAAGTGTAGTAGACGCGAGTGGTTACCACACCAGGGCTGTGACGAACCTCCGGGGTGTACTCACCGCAATACGATGTATATCGGACTGGATTTCTTCAATCTGCTTCCTCAGCCTGGTCTCCTCTCTGAGATTGCTTTTCAAACGATTCTCCTCCTCGTCGAGCTGTGCCGCCCGCAGCTCCAATTCTGTCAGCTACGGCAACAAGGACATTCACGACAAAACGCAAACAAAGCCAAGGCTACGTATTAGCGATGACGAGAGACTCGCGCAATCTTCTGCAGCTGTATCAGGCAGAACCTCGATTGAGCAAAGAGAGAGAGAGACAGAATTTGTTCTATTTTCAGCCTCACAAGTGTCTGCTGCCATTTGGCGACTTCGGATTGTGTTTTCATCCTGAATTGATATATTCGTGATCAGCTTACAATATCGAACAAACTAATTGAGTGGGGTCCATTTAAGCAATGCTGTTGTGAGATATTGTTTTTGCGATTGCCGTGATAATTCGTTTTTTTCTTTTGCTGAGGAATAAAAATAACTCTTTATTGGATTCACGAGAAAGAGTTGTTATGAATGTATATGATATTATGTGTACGCCACTTTATCGGGGAGCTGTTTAGCTATTGTAAACGAGTGTGTTCTTGTAAACAATCTGAAATTCCTATAAGCAGAATTATTCAAAGGACTACAAGCAATACCGACAATGCTTTATATATATATATATATATATAAGCAAAGGTGGCCCCAATAGGTCCTCATAGTAATATCTAAAAGGTTAAGAGCTGAGGCCTGTCACATAGGGGAACAGCTGAGGGTCAGCTCGAAAAACAATTATTTTAGATATATATATACCCACGCCGCGCAACGATCGCTATTTCCCGTCATGGTCAAGGATTACAGTCTATCTAGACGACAAATAGGAAAGGATGTTGTCCGGGTAGCTTGTTACTGTTGTTGCTGTTGCTGCTGCTGCTACTATTGTTATTGCTGTATTTGTTTTTGTTGTTGCTGCTGCTATTATTGCTATTGTTGTATTTGTTTTTGTTATTACTGTTGTTGTTATTGTTGCTGCTGCTATTGTCGTTCTATTAGCTCTTCCGAGCGCTTCGTTACATCGTCACGATCATTCGGTCGTTCATTTCAGCCGCATCCAGCATTTAATGATAACAACATCGCCATAGGACGTCGTCGTTGGAACTGACGCTTTTCCGCACATTTGGCCCAGTGTAACTTGTGCTGTGGCTCACGGTTCACAAGAACCCGAACAGACATCTATGACGGTCGTCCCCATGGCCCTCACCTCTGCCTCGAGGCGGTGCATCTCCTCGCGTTGATTTTTGCGTTTGGCCTTGAGTTGTCCGGGACTCTGTGAGTTGTCCACATCGGCATCGTCCGCCTGCGTTATCTGAGATATCGCGTCGTCATCTTGATTCGTCTCGTCCGAGATTGGCACATGCAAACGCTAGAATGTAGAGTAGAGTTGTATCCACATCGCAATGAACAAGGTCAGTGCTGGCCAACTCATTTGATTTAGTCATGCGGACGAACTTTCGAGTAATTCTCCAAATTGACCAAATGCCTCATTTCTGCCTAAAGTGCTGTGTCAAGCGAGAGGCGTCGATCAGCAGAGCGGAACGCTAATTATTAAGTTATCATTATAATGACCGTTCCAAAGTGCTTTTTTTTCAAACATGCAGTAATCATTGTCATTATTGTTTGCCAGCGAAATTTAGAAGAAGCCAAGCGGCCCGAACTCATTTTGCCGCCGCTTAAATCCGCCATTTAATTCGTATTATTAAACATTCGCATCGAGATATCAATGTCTTGAGCGGACACACAAGGGCGGCATGGCAATTTCTCAATGCTACAATAAACGCTTCGATGGAAAGATGAAATTTCACGCCGTAACTCTATTACCTGATATCAAACGCATGGCTGCGTGATCCGACTCGCCAAACGAATGGGATGGCAGAAACTGACTCGATTGTATGATTCTTTGTCAATATTATATATATATATATATATAAAAAATATATATAAAAAAAAATATATATATATAATATTCGATGTTTTATAGATACGAGCGTGGCACAAAGCTGGCATGAACAAGCAAAGAAAAGAGCTGAGTAGAGAATTAATATAATAGCTACATGTCATGCACGTTAAAGCGTACTGGCAATGACCTACAATTGAGGTGATTGCTCACATCAACTATGCTAGTTATACTAGAAGAATCATGAACAACAACCTAGCAAAGTAGAATGAATGATTTGATTATATGTCTGGATATCTGGACGATCGGGGGAGATCTAAGAAGCCTCGCAAGTTAGATGTACCAGCAGCATGTTGACGAGTTCCACTAGGAAAGATTTGAGTTGACGCAACTGAGAACAATCTCGATACAAAAGAGATCGAAGATTAAGCGGACTGCTGATACGAAAGTCGTGATATATCATTAGCAGTTGGCTCATTTTGCAGTAGATACTTTTATCATTTATTAGGAAGTTTGCCAAGGAGATAAACAAAAGATTGCAGTTATAATGTTATATAATTATTGTGTGAATTAATTAACCTGAATATTGTCAATTGTAAATAATTTAAGTGAATGTATATATCTGTTGACAGAATAATATATAATATATATTTATTATAATATATTAAACGTTACAATAGGTCGGAATTATCAGACCGGACAGAATAATCAATTATAATTGTGAAGTCGTAATTGCATGAACAATTTGGTGATAATACACTCTTACTTTTACCCTATTTTTTAATCGGGAACTTAAGCATTGTCAAATTGCAGTTCCGGAAATAAACCGCAAATGTTATGTTATGTTATTGAGGGTCAGCGATGGACGTATGAATGAAAATATGCAGACGTATAACAAATGAGTCACTGGCACTAGCAATAAATAGCCGCAATATAGTTACCCACAGCTTGCGAGGAACTCCGAAACGAAGACATCTTCGACGGCCGTCGAAATCCCAGAGAGAGAGAGACAGAGAGACTGACGACACCGAACCACGACGAAGACCTTTTATAGGTACACGAATGCTTGAGGCGAGCTTGAATTCGCGGGCATTTTTGAACACCGTGTGCTTAGTCGAAAACGAGATGGAATCTGGAAAATGTCCTGCATTGAGGCAACAGACGATGGCAAGGGGTAAGGGCTCTGGGGTCGTCGATATGGGGGTGCACACACGGACAGTTGCGCCAATTGTTTAACCCATAAAGGTTAGTCAACTGCAAATGCTGTTGTTTCTACGAAAACAACACCGCGACATCGGCCCGCCAAATCGCCGTTGACAGAGGTCGTTGGAACAGAAATTCAGCTGTCGTGAAGTCGCCAGAATCGGCCTCAACGAGGCAGTCTGCCGCGCCCTAGAGCAGGCCCAAAGTCAAATTTTGTTGTCCACAACCATCTGTAGTCTCATACGCTCCAATCGGCTAAAGTTTACAGAGTTCAGAGTATAACTGTTTTATCACTCTGGGCGATCTGTTCCGATCGCCGTGGATCGGCGTAGTATTCTATGATAATCGTCACTAGATCAGGTCCATTGTTTTTTCCATTGTTTTCAATACAATACAAATGGTGGTTTATTAACGGAACCGCAATTACAGCAGTGCTTAAGTTCTCGTAATAATACAATGATAAAATAGTGTCATAAATATAGGACATCATAACATAATTTGTTTGTACATATACACAGTAGGCATAGATTTCATAACCCCTAAGGTATTTACACTTTGTCACTATTAAACAGGCAACAACTCTTGTATAACAGAGTGTGCATATGCCTATGGGGTTATTTCATTGGTGTGCTTGCTCTGTACGGAAATTTCGGCTAAACAACATGGCTTTTATATATATATATATATATATATATACATACATATATACCAGTAGTACTATTAATAATTTCAGTATTTCCCCACATGCGTTTATAGCAAGCGCAAATGTTGACACGTAATGTTCTTTTATGAATCCACTATTTGTTTTTCTGGCTAGAAATGATACCGTCGAGTTGTCAGTGGAGCATCGCGAAGAGCGACCCCTTGCCCCAGGCTGTTTCTGGCTAAACGAAACGTTTTATGGATTCGTCCATGTCTTCTTCTTCTTCTTCTTGCCATTGCCTCCACCTTCTTTCTTCAGAACATCGCGAGCGGCGTCCGCGTATCCTCCTCGTCGCCCGACGCGTCGTGTTCCGTGGCGCGCGCGCAGCAGCAGCGAGTGACAATACGAATGGTGAACAAGCCGTCGTAGGCCGGGCGCGTATCTAATAATAAGTGAGTCGAGGCGAACTCGTTCCGGTGCTGGGTAGCGTACTACTGCCGAGTAGGTGGCTGATCTCAGCATTGCAGAGACCCAGGAGGTTCACTCCAGTGAAGGATACGCTGTGACCGATAGGCGGACTGGCCTAATATCGATTTATCTAAGCGTGGTTACTGTGAAATTAAGGATGATACCGGGACGTCGGTCGATGTGGTCGTTGGCTGTGATCGTAGCGCTCTGTGTCGACTGGACCGTAGGCGATCACAGAGACGAGATGACCAAGAGCTGCCTTTCGTGTATTGCCTACGTAAGTAGGACGAGACGACGACTACCACTACTGGTAAAGGTTTTCGGGCTGACACTCAGCCAACATTTGACGTCCAGGGTACTAGTGCTCTTCTACGACTGCTTCTACAGGTGCTGCACTGCAAGTGTCCACCTTCACTGCGAAGATGCAGATTTGGATTTTTTCGTGTTACGGTCTCAGGGTAACCGTCTGCGGCAACCGCCAGACCCGGACTCGGTGTTAATCTCACACTGTATAATTCAATTATGTACTCCTACAATTGTAGGCGTCTGTAACCGGAGGTACAACAAGTAGGTGAACATACGGTTCGATCCCCACCGTTGCACCTACATCCTGCATTTAAGGAGGGGTCCATCGTACGAAGCAATGTCAGAAGCAGCGTTGTACCGTGGACGTTAAGCGCCGACTGAGAATCCGCACAGAACGTTGAGTACTTTTAGAAGTGTGGCGCGTTTATTTTACGGGCGCACATTCACTGTTGTCTCTTCGTCGATTTGCGTACGAGAACTTCCAGTTCGAACAATGAGCCCGACTCGAAACAAAAATGAACTCGACCGTGTTTGATAGTGTGGGTAAAATAAGTAAAAATAAGGTAAATCTCTCGCAGGGATCGATGTTCGATCCGAGCAAGGATTGGTGTCGATGCAAACGCAGAACTGTCCACCGAAACGATTGTTGCGCAGCTCGTTGCCTCGCTCGGTGCTCCTTCAGCTCGGAAGCGGCCCTGCTGCGGCCGTGAACGTTTTCTGGTTGAGATGAGAGACAAGCCGTTCCGTTAGTTCTGCTAGCAACTTGCCAATTACGCGAGTGGAGGGTCTGTGACGCCGCTCTGTGAACGGAACGTATGGAACGGCGGTCAGCCATAACGACGAGAGAGCATTCGTCGAAAATTCAGCAGACCCTCTACCCGCCGTGTAATTGTTAGCGTTGCCGGAGTCAGGGTAGAGCGCTGAATCGCAATAACCGTTTTCTTTGGGCTTCGAGCAGAAACCTTTTTCTGATGGCGATTATATATATATATATATTTATATAGATAGATATAGATATAGATACGTACTGTCTATTAGGATAGTGCTTATAATGCGAACATCACTTTGCAGGGCACGTCGAAATGGTCGAAAAACCCTCCGTGTGGACGCCATTGTGGACCTTTTCAAATTCGCGAGGACTATTGGATTGACGCCGGCAGGCCGGGTGGCGGTTCAGGTGAGTTTGTTCGCGAAGTCAATGTGCCATTGTGAGATATGCGTATGTACATTATATATATATATATATATATATATATATATATATATATATATATATATATATATATATATATAACTATGTTAAGAAAAGAGAAACAGTCGAGCCCGGTAGCTTGGTTGTGCATTCGTGTGCGCCTCGGTGCAATCGGAGGAGTGAGGGACGTAGGTGCACGGGTTCGATCCCCACCGTTGCCCACATTTGCATGTAAAGTCGTTGTCCGTCTTATGAAGCCTTATGCCGAAAGCAGTTGTACCGTGGACGTTAAAGGTTAACCGTGGGTCAGCCTGGAAAATTTATTTAGGTGTACAACGGTGTACAAACGAATCCTCTCGTCCTTGCTAGTAATTATCAATTAATGCATTGTAATTAATCTCAATGTCTTCTATTTTGCATGCACCTGCCTTGCGTACATCACCCGCCCAGACTATAAACGCTGCGCGAGAGACCTCACGTGTGCCGAGGACACACTGATCGCCTATATGAACACGTTCATTAGGGATTGCAATGGCGACGGCAAGATCACCTGTGACGACTACGCCCGGATGCATCGAACAGGGGCGCCTGACTGCCGAGACCCGGGGGTGGACACGACCAACTACTGGAAGCAATACCAGAACTGCATGCGCGGAGAGGCTTCGAAGCTGGACGCCAGAGACGTATAAGCTCAGAGTTGAAGGAGAAGGCGGATATAGTGTCTAGTTAGTAGTTAGTTAGGTATCGGTATCATGACGCTTTGTGTGAAAGCCATTGCAGTGGACATGAGATTCTTGGACGAGTTGTATTATATTTCATTTGATCGCACAGTAATCATCTCGCTACGGGGTGTCATATGTAACTCTGGTATATCAAACCCTTCACGAGACGATCATAGCACTCGACGCCGTACGAATCTAGGCACGGCCTCTCTTTGCCCATTGACGAAATAAAATAGATGGGCTGGATTCGGGAACGAACCCATCATATAATATTATTCCTAGTGTGCGCAATAGATGCGCAAGAACATCACCATTGTGCTAATAAATAAATTCAATCTATTAATACCCCAAGTTATTCTTGTAGTAAGTTGAAATAATTTAAATTATATTTTTGAAATCCTTTATAGAACAACCATATGTATCTATACAATCCAAGTCCTACGCTGGTTTTCCTCTGGTCCTGGGACCTCTCTTTTTGGCGGGCTGACTCTCAGCCTTAAACATTGAACGTTCACTCAGGTGTTGCCTTCGACATCGCTTCGCAGGACTGGATAAGCCTTCTTTTCAAATGTGGATGCAACAGTGTTGGCTGTATCGAGCCCTGAGTGTTGCACTTCCTCCGGTTACCGAAGGCGGCCCGTACACACGAACGCACCCCTCGAGGCCACCCCGGGTGGCTCGACGAATCGTTGATTCAGTCTACCTAATTGTATTATATTAATCATCATTTCATTGGTTTCACCCAGCAGATGCTATGGACTAATTGCAATATTCATGTATTCGTGTTATTTGTAACCAAATGATGAAGTCGAATAAGCTGCGCACAGCGACGATCGGTCAGCGTCGCACGATTGCTCGTTCATAGCGTAGCAAACGCGACGTGTACCCTAAACAAATTGACAATCGCCGAGACGGTGAACACCGCCGTGTGGCCGCATCCAGCAGACGTTGTCCACACTGCTCCAGGGATCAAGAGGCGAATCAACAATGTCACAATCATCTCCACGCCGGAAGATTTCGCCTTTGCGCCGACTGTCGACACTTTCCAGCGGGTAGAAGAATGGACGGGGTCGTACCATGGGGCAAATCCCGAAATACGACGCTGCGTCAGATTTGCGCATCGCTTTGGCGTAGCCGGCTGCCAGAAAAAGTGTCACCACCATTCACGTCTTGTGGTACGGCCCGAAGCGCGTTTACGCGCCATGATCGCGGATGACGTGGACTGGCCGTCGCCGCTAGAGACGAGCGTGAGAGGAAGTGCCCCCGGAGAAGAAGACCCGAATGACGTCTCGAAGCATCGTCCATGACGTATAAAATAGTTCGCTGTGTCTGTTAGGTGAAAGCTCAGATAGGTAAACAGTGGACGGCTTGATGTAACGCTGCTGCACAGCAATGGTACCGTAGGCCCATTCTGTGATGGGACATCAGCCGAGAGTCAGCTAAGAGAATAGTCTATCTTAAGCGAAAACGAATCGTCCTTTATAATGTTGTCAACAATTTCACTCCGTGAATGTGTGCTGATAATTAGGAAGGGTTCATTTGCGACGCTGACACAATTCCTAGTTATTTTAGACCTATATTATATATCATCTGAACAAAGCCTCCTTCCCCCCCTGCTAAAGAGTGTGTAAAAATAGAAACAAATATATAATTGCTATTATCTAAGCAAGCCTCTGGAGACAGGCAATCTCTCTAGCAAAGCTATTTTCAACGTAGACGTATTCACAATTTTCGTGTAAGCCGAACTATGAGCCATCAGGGCAATTTCTACCTGCGAGATTCAAGAGAATTGACAAGCAAACGAACGGGACTCAATCTGTCTGGCCCTTAGCTACAGAGTGACCTCTCGTGAACGCTATCGGCGCACGCTGGCCATGACAACGTTGCGCGATGAGACACAACACATTCTACGGCCTAACGGGCAAAATTTCCCGATATGACTCTGGTCGTTCACGAACGCGCCATCGACGAGGGCGTGCCGCTGCGGTTATTACCGTTATATGATTCCAAAGCTGAACTCGCAGACGTCAGCGTCGCCTAAGTCCAACGTCAGCATTTTGTTTGACCGTCGAAACATCAGAAAGAACGAGACGCTCTGTCTAATTAGCTCTTCGAGTGTGCCATGATCTGTGAACGTAAATGGGTTTGTCCCGCAATAGACTTCATAGTAGAAGCATGGGTAACTGTAACTTCTGTATAACACAGCGACCAGTGCTAGAATGCAGTACAACATAACTAAAATAATATATATTATAGTATCGTCTATGCCATACTGGTACAATTATTGCTGACTCTAGGAAGGAGACGGATTTTCCGCGGTGGTTTTAGCATGTAGAGGCGTTTCTCTTCCGCGTTAATCCCCCCTTCACTGGATCAGCCCACTAATTAGTGGAGATTGAAATGTCTTTGGTGGTGTCCGTGCGTTTGAAGAAAATGTCCTACTTTCAAAGAAACAATATATATATATATATATGCTATCGTGTCCTTTATTGTTTATGGTAAAACATTGGATTTACGAACGCGGTGGCGGTTGAACAGTGGTCGGAGTGGTCTCTGGCGGTAAAGAAAAGCCAGGGCCCGCTGGTTCGAGTGAGGACATATAAGCGAACTTAAACTGCATTGTAACAATTGCAGTATCTTTCACGTAAACCAATAAAAAAAACATTTGAAAACTTCAACCTTACCCCTAGCTTACCACTTATAAATAGATTAACACACCCTGATAAATCACAACCGCTTACGCTTGTCTGTGGGGACACACACTTCGAGATCTCAGCGGCAATTCGCAGTCGTATGCGGCTATATGTTATTGAGCACTCTAGCGGGCTAATTTCGATTCTGGGGGATATATTGCTGTTGTTTCTATTATTATAGGCCTAAAATAATGTTTTCGAGCTAACCCGACTACTTGGATCATGCTTTAAAATTACGTTCGTAATGCTTTACTAATTAGTTCGCTATGCCACACCTGTATAGTACAAACACACGGTGTACACGCTCGCATCGGGCGGTTAAACAAACGAAGGATACTTGTTCGCATTGTGGCTAACGTTACAGCGTACCCATTTCTGGATCTAGTGATCGCTTGCGCAGCCACCGTAGGGCCAGAAATGAAGGTAGTTAATTAATGCAGCTCAAACGCTGTGCCGCACCTGGCCGATGACAATTTTCTGATAAATATGATTCCTATAATACGTTTTTTTCTTCCTGTAATACCTGTAATACTTGTTACACATGATGGCTAGAATGCGCATTGTCATATATCTGTAATTTTCGATGCGTAATGACGTTCGGTGGATTTAATCTAGTTAGCTGGCCCTT
This sequence comes from Stratiolaelaps scimitus, assembly GCA_019614645.1. Lineage (NCBI taxonomy): Eukaryota > Metazoa > Arthropoda > Arachnida > Mesostigmata > Laelapidae > Stratiolaelaps > Stratiolaelaps scimitus. The sequence goes on along the minus strand of JABWDB010000091.1, from coordinate 348,340 downwards.
CGAGTAGAATTTGGAGATGCGCTATGTATTAGTGGGGTGTGTCTCCCTTGGAGGATATACAAATCGAAACTATATAGATATATATAATCGTCGTAATCTTCTCTCTATATCTATAAAAGACTCGTAAAAGGCCTTGATCCGTGTCGTTTTCAGTCCCGCCAATGACTATCAGCACGATTTCTCTAAAACCTGCATGCTCCTAAATCTGTTCAAGCAGTCCACTGTCTCTTCCACTTCGACGGACACATCGGCATAAACTCAAGACGTCTTCCCAGACAACGTTCGCAGGATTTCTCCACAGATCATGACTGAGCGATGATTCGGGAGCGATTCGGCTGTAAAAAAAAACGCAGCCTAGAACAAACGCGAACTCGTTTCGTCATTCGACAACGCATCAGCCGAAGCATTTCAAAGCAGTGGGGCCGAATTCGGCCGCCGGTCAGTCTGACGACGAACAGCGTCAATGGCTCAATTCACTCGCAGCCATCTCCCTGTGCGATGACCGGCCAGAGACAATCGAATCGCGCCAATCAACTGGTACCATTGCTGACCTGCAACGCCATGCACGCTGGCGATCTGCTAATTGTCGTCCTCGCTATGTCAATTGGCTCGGCGTTGGCATATCGACCCTTGGTCAGACGAGAATGTCTCGACTGCATTCGTTACGTACGTACAAGCTGATAATTATCTTATATTAATTATATTCATTGTCTATAGTTTTTAGTAGTGTACAGATCAGCCGGAGACGCCTGCCTTCCCATCTTGCCGCATCGGACAGCACGCTGAGCACTCATCTCGTACGGTTATGGGGGTGGCGGCTGGCGACGTCACCATATTCCTTATAGTGGATAGGCATTTGTTCCTTTGCGAACTCGATGATATGTTTGGGGCGCGCATCGGGCGTCGCTCGTACCATACACATGCGCAGAGAGGGTTAGCGAATTGACTAGTAGGGCCAACAACTACTATGCATAGGTGAGTAGCTACCGATTGATGAGTTGTCGCATATTCGTGGATAGGGCAGTTACGCACTGTCGGAGGAGACGGACGTGTAGGTGCTCGATCCCCACCGTTGCACAATTTGCATTCAAAGGGGTTGCCCGCCCTATGAAGCGTTATGCCGAAAGCAGTTGATCCATGAACATTAAATGTATGCTCGGCACATTTACTAGAGATTCGTCGTCTACCCAAGCCGTCTTCCCATCGGCAGCAGAATAGTTGATTGATTCATATATATATCTATATATATATATATATATATATATATATATGATTATGAGTCCATTGAAAAGCTGGGGGTTCTTGTGGCTAACACGCTCGTATACGGGATGTCTCTAGGCGTAGAATGCAGGCAGTTCCGTAAATGCTAAATGTTCAACATTGCTGAGAGTCGGCCCGAAAGCATTTAGCCGTTAGATTGTGTCCTTTTTCTAAAATACAATTTCCTGTCTCTTTGTTGTCGTTCACACGATCATATGCTCACATGCATGCAGGCATCTTCCGGTTTCAACCTGAACCCCCCTTGTGGCACCTACTGCGGGCCGTACCAGATCTCGAACCCGTACTGGATCGACGCGGGCAAACCGGGCGGAATAGGTAAGACCCATGGCGAGTTCGAACCGTCAACCCACAATTGCCACGGATGCGATCGATCGACCGACCGACCGCCCCTACACGCCAACTGACGTGTCGTGTCTGGTTTTTCGCTATTCGTTGACTTTCGCCATCGTCATCTGTTATTTATCACGGCTACACCGTTGTGTCGCATATGGTTGATGGTGCAAATACATATAGTACAAGGGAACTCTGGAGACCGTATGGTAGTATAAGGAACGCGAACAGCTTTCATCGAGCTGATCGCGAAGGCTGCTCTCGTTGCAGCTAGGTCTGGCTGGCCAGAGGGGGAAGCTAGCACGCACCTCGAAGCGTCGCATCTTTGAAACGAACGCCGACCTGTCCACATCTCAGAAACACACTCATGTACAGTATGTGGCAAGCAGAATTGAAGGAGGAGCTGCTGAAATTGGTCGTGACTACGATGGATCGTACTTTTGTCGCCATTCCATGCATCTCTGATTCAATGCTCCGGGGTCTGTAAAATCATTGGGTTGATCGCTCTAGAACGTGTTTTTCCCACCCTGCGAAGACGTCACGCTGTGTGTGTCTTGACGAGATAGACTGGCCTGTTCCTAGTCGTACGATAGAGCCCCAAACCATGTTTGATATATAATATTAGATAATAGGCGGCTTTCACGCGGTTGGAGAGGCCCAATGCTTAGTTAGGTAGTTCCACATGATTTCCACTTTGTGGGCGGTATCTGGACGATTTGTCTAAACCGTGCGTAATCTGCCGCCGATACCTCCTCTCTCAGTGGTCTATTATACTCCCTCCCAGGCGGGATCCACGGATCACAGTGTCCATTACGAGTTTTTACGAAGTGTCTACTTAAAGGACCTCTTTCTAAGCAAATTGTAAATATGCGTTAATGTCTAGCATGTATTTTCCATGAGACAATAGTTTGTATACTTAATCTTCTCTTATCAGGCCTTCTTTCTTATGCAAAAATAATTCGAGCATTAATAACAAATTAATAATAATAACATTAATCTCCATAGTGCAACACGCCTAATTGATAGATGATTGTTTTCCCTGTTGTGTCGGTACTTAAACGAAACGTCTCAGTTCATTGCCATTTAAACATTCGCACCTCCCGAATGTCTCCTAGTTGACAACAACAATAGCAGCAGCAGCAGCAGCAACAACAACAACAAACAACAACAACGATGACAAAAATAGGTGATCTTACTCGGCACAATTACGGTCTCTCATCACGCAGGTGTCACCGACTACAAGAGCTGCGTCAGGTATAAGTACTGCGCAGAGCGGGCGGTTCAATCGTACATGGGGAGATATAAGCGGGACTGTGACGGCGACGGTGCGATAACATGCAACGACTTTGCACGAATTCATAAGTTGGGCCCGTTCAATTGCAAGAGCGACAACATCCTCGAGACCCGGTACTGGAAACAGTACACTCTCTGCAAGGGTGACAGACCGACAGGGAATACGACGGATCCACACATGGAGCTCGTGTTGCTGATGACGGTACAGAAGTAGGTCTGCAGGTCTACCCGCTCCCGAAGAGAACCTCGGCGTTCGAGGCGCGATCGCCGCTCGTTGGGGTGACATGAAATGACAAGAACGCTAATAAATGTCAGCCTTCGTTGCAATTCACAAAAACTGACTGCTCGGGGGCTGTGGTCTGGTGCAAAGAAAAATCATAGATACCGGGACCGTGTTTGTGTGTGTCTTACGGTGTGGGAAATGCGAACGGTATGATAACACATCTTCAATTAGCACTTCCCTAACAAAGCCAAATTTATCAGTTGATTGGGGGGGCGAAGGGCGCGAGGTGTGAGGTGAATCAAGTCAGGTGAGAGACTTCAGTCTCGGGTATTGTTTGCTGACGAAGCGATGGCTCGCTCCCGGCCTCGGCACCGTTGAGTAGCGGTCATACAATAGCAATATCCGAGTGTGTATAGTCTGTGTCACCTACGCCTAGGTATTGTAGTCGTGGCCTAGGTTGGAGGAGGAGCTAGCTACGGTCAATTTTCGATACGTTATTATACCAAGTCTAGTGATACCAGTGTCAGTGGCTGGAAGCCCGCTGCTCCCGTCAGTCGGTGTCAACCAGCGGCAGCAGTTTCTATAATCAACGCCTATATGGTCAAATATATTTCGTTCTGTATGATAAGAAACTGTAATAGTAACATACACTTTCAAAGGGGAGTGGGTCACTTGACGGGCCTCGAAGCTGCGGCCTCCGGCTGTTTTACAGCCAGAGATCCAGCGGTGTAAGCCACTGCACAGACATAGCAATAATGGTAAACATTTGACAACCAATTGTGGTACGCCCTGTGGACATCAGTCAAGCTACCGTGACAGAAAATTACCACTACAAATCGTTAACAATATCGACAGAAAGAAGCTATCATAGCTTACCTTGAGGTGATTTGTGTACGAGCTCTCAGCTGTATCGGCTATCGTTATCACCACCGCCCGCTAAAAATTGACAACAAAATCACCCCCAAAAAAATGGACACACCCCTAAATTCTCGATTTGTTCACCGTATTCCTTCAGCGGTCACTATTCACTCTTCGGACTGGAAATATTAATTACAGGTTGATATTATCGCTGGTGGTCAGCCCTAGACGTGTTGTCAGGATCTGGGTCCGACTGATCCGGATTCCCCCCATCTCGCACTATCTGGCACTGGGGCTGGCGCGTTCCGAACCCTCGGATGCGCAGCGTTCTCCATGCAACAAATCGCGTCAACAGCTTCTGACCCACTCCTTGCGTTGGCGTCGATGCGACGGCTCCAGGAAGACCGCCTTGCTTGTGCTGCTATAAGAGAAGGCAACAAAATCCTTGCTCCCCGCAACGTGCCTCGGTCACCGCCTCCTCCCCGAGCACCCTGGATCGATACGAATCTACTGGGCGCATTGATTGTGCTCCCTGTGCCTGTATTACTCGGGTTGCCTATGAAAACCGAGCTGGTGTCGAACCAATATCGGCAATTGAATTCGACACGCCGTTCATTCGAGATCGCTAATCCATGACGTTGGACGTATAACGTTCGGCATTCGGAAGAGAAGCCTTGCCGGTCCCAGCTTGAGAATGATTTTGATCTGCTCATCACGACGCCGTTCGACATCCCGAATCGCCAACATCTTGTACGCGCAACTTATCCCACATGTTGATGTCCATTCACGTACACGACTGCCACCAAAGAGTGGCTCACTCCTGACGAAAAAACGCAATGACTGATGTGTTTCTCTGCTATCAACATTATCATAGAATTTGGCCGACAATTGTACCACCCGTGAACGTGTGTTATTAATAATGATATAACGATTGATTAATTAACGGAATCGCAGCTTTTTTCGCAGTTACTAGAATGTTTGCAAAAATACAAATCGGCAGGGTTACATGCCCACAGGATCTAGCCATCGATTGCGATCAATTATATTTAATAAACACGGATGTGAATTGACCATTATACGAAACAGGTCAACGGCGAGCGTTGCCATAGGATTATCACTAGTTGACTACTCAAAGGTGATGATGATGCAGATATATCCATCTGGAAAGTTAAATGGCTAAATATGAAGCGGTGTTCATTTCAACGAAGAAGTTTTCTAACGATCACGCTCTCCAGCTGGCTGTGTGGGCATTGGGCACTGATATCCTCGAGCCGGTGAGACATCAACCGAAATTTCAATATCAGCTCTCAATCGGATCGAACTGTGCCTATGCATGAATGATGTGATTAATACGGGATGATCCAAATGATCGGCGTTATTATATACCGTATTTACGAGCCACCATCAGCTGTGCGCGATCGTGACATTGTGACGGGTGGTGCTCATGCAGGCTTCTCGTACATTTGTGCAGCGTCTAACGGACAGATGTTCGTTGCCAATTCGACTCGGAAAAGCTAACCAGCCACGGTATCACCACTGTCGGTCACTGACAACACACGGTTGCGAGCCGCTTTTTACATAGGGTTACAGTTTATTCTGTTTTCACACTTAATAATTATGATACACACCTAAATTAATATGGTATATTACATTTTTGTACAGCTCTCGCCCGCTCAACTCTCTCTCTCTCTCTCTCTCTCTCAGTCTTCATATATCTCAAGCTTGTATCAGTGCGTTTGTACGCCTCGCGCTTAGAAGCCCAAGGTTCGAGGGTGCACCCTCCTCCTGGCATCGAGTTTCTGGGAGTTCCTCTTCATGCATCGCTCGAATTGCCTCCAATACTGCGTGCCATCCGCCGGATTTCTGCAACCGACTGGTCCCAGCTTGTGAATTTTCGCGTAGTCGATGCAGGTCACCTGGCCGTCACCATCGCAATCGGTTTGATATCGGTTCATGTACGAAACGACCGTTGTCTCAGCGCACGTCATGTTCAAGGCACACTGGCTGAAATCTGTTACGAGTCATGGCGACGAGTTAGATTCGGACAGACCCCTTGTAGCTGGCTGTTGGCTGAGAGTTAGCCCGAAAAAGTTTAGTTTAGACCCCTTGTAGCGGTCAAAAAAAAAGAGAGACCCCGAGGACTGTGGCTGTTTCGAAGGGATGTTCTTCGCCAAGCTGTGTTAGGCCCCCGTGAGAGAACATTTCGGCCTTAGTTAGCTATATTATCGGTCTGCGCCTACGTTCGGGTCCGGCGTTGACAAAAGAGCACGTGGCATATGTGTGGGGGGGTCAACTGTTTAAGACGGATACATGCATTTAACACCAATGCGTTGAAGTTCAATCAATCGTGGACGCAACCGGACACACTTACCGGCAACGTTGCCCGGCCTTCCAGCGTCGATCCAGTATGCATCCGAAATCATATAGGGGCCACAGTAATCCGTACAAGGTGGATACTTGTTCCCGCCTGTGCTGGCCTGAAGTGCAAAATCATGACAAAGTAACATTAGATATGATTACAGTGCGCGCGACCAGCTGAAGCCTGGAAGCGCGCGCGTATCAGGCTCATTCATCGGGTAGACATGTGGATGTTTTGGATTTTTGTCATTTGTCCGTCGCAGCTTTTTATGAAGAGCCGCTGTACAGTTATCCCTGCGGTTGTTTGGATGATTAGGTCACTGGCGGTAAAAAGCCTAAGGCCAAAGGTTTAGGCCTAGCCATGACACAAAGCTAATCAACATGAGTAATTTAATAAAGTTTGCAGTTTCTTAATTCATCGGTGGCATATTGACACTCATACTAAGCGCATCGCCCATAAGCAGTTACTCCCGGTCACATTCACAACGTCAGGTCAACCTTTCACACAGGGACATATACATATGTATATCTTGTACTCAGGTTTCACGTCTCACATCGCCTAAACGAAGCTGAGTGTCAATCATCTAAAAGTCAATCCGTCATGAGGTCCCATGGCTGGGGAGAAAATGCCCAGTTTCAGCAAACGCACAGCGATACCCGCTCGTATCTGGATAGACGCGTTCTAAACGCGCATGGACGTTACCCGCCGTTGCATCGAATAGGCGATCTGTGAGCTGGCCCAGTGGCGTTGCGTAGTACACGAAGGCTACGGACGGTTCAGCAAAGGAAATCAATTTACCCCGCACAGACCCGAACGGCTTGGTGTAGACATTCGTTTGACATCGTCGTTACTTACATAGGCGATGCATTTGAGACAGTGAATGGTCGCATCACTAGGCTCTGTTTCGATTGCGGCCTCGGTGCCGTCGAGGAGGCATGCAATGGTCAAGAGCACAGATAAGATGAGTTGCCCACCGCAGACACTCTTTGCAGAAGATGTAGATGACATCTCGAATCTGTCTGAGTTATGGCCTTTGCTTGTCTTTCACAGATTCAGCAACAACTGACAGCAGTAGTGGCCCACCAGTGAATGACCGATTCTAAACACGTCACAGCGTCGAGTCACTGCACAGGCGTCCAACGACACAATCGAATTCGGTGGCGGCGGTGGCGGCGGCGGCCAAATCTTCCGTGGGGAAAAAATCGCTCAGCTGAGGTGTTCATCTACCGGATACGAAGTGACAGTCGCTCGCGTCACGCGCATCGATTGCCAAGAGCGGTGAGTGGCCACGCTCGCCGGCAGCAGCCGCTTTTAAATCGGCTCCCAATGGCCTCTGGCGGTCGCCGCGCGGTTCGCAGAACTGACCGCTGTGCGAGGGGGTCCGTTGACAAAATGAGAAAGAGAAATTGATCAAACGAGACAGATAGCGACAGTGACGATCTCTCGGTGGGAAGGTCGGCGGGCGGTTGCGTCGCGGGGTTGGGGATTCGTGCTGAAGACCACGATGACTCGGACGCTGAGGAACAAATTCGCCCCCCCGCCCCCCGGGGGGTTGTTCAACTGTGAAGTTCGACAAAAGGTAGAGGCGTGGCGCCGATGATTTGATTGCGCTAACGGGCACGGCCATTGATGCTAAATAAAAGCCAAGTAACTTGAGTATATCGATAACGGGTAACATGGATGCCTGATGTAGTTCGAGTTAAGGTGATCGCCAAGAAGGCCAACATCGATTCGCTTGATGTTACGGTGGAAACGACTCGGATACGAGAGACAAACTCGAAACGTCGACATTCAAACGACCCAGCGAACTCGTCTTTTTGCGGCTGCGGGGTCTACCCAACAGAATTTGCAAGCGTTAAGCGTGCTATCGACATCAGCCTCATGTCGGCAACCGCCATTTCGGAGGTAGTTCCGATACAGGGAGGAGCTTTTGCTTCCCGCAGCACTCGGCGAAATCCTAGAGAGACAATATGGCCCCGAGTAGACGAACACACCTATATATATATATATCTTCATACGCAACCATGTCAAGTCCATTTACATCTATGGCACATATTGCATATTGCCTTATAGGGATAGCATGCTAAAATTGTACATAAATGATGGGATCGCCTGCGACGCCTGCAACAATTTCAGAGTCCACTGAAATTTTCCCATTGGTAACAAGCCTGCACAGTATTGTATTATGTCACTACGCGCTGTATTGACCAACTGCTCGATTGCTGATGGTGTCCACTCGGAGAAGAAAGCTTCAGATAGATGCACCGCTGTGTGTATGTGTGGTCAGGTGTACTCAGCAAACCGCACAGATTAGCATGGTCAGAAAATCCGACATGGGTCAGCTTGGGAGAACCATGAATTGCAAACAGCTATCTATCTCCATCCCGACCCCTCTCTCTAACTGTGCGTGTACTGCACGAAATCGCCTAGGCGCGTAGGCTCATTGCCTCTCGTGCCTACAATAGGTCGGCGATGATCCCCGGACAATGATGATTGTAAACGATACTGATTTAATTTCAGGCAGTCCACGCTCGGCGGACTTTCACAGCAAAACGGCGGCAGTTGACACTCAGCCAACCTCAGCCCGGCTGGGCTGACCCATGATGAGCCGCCATTGTAACTCTAGTGTCTAGGCGTCGATTTCGATAGCGTTGTGTTGGGCAAAACACACACCTGCCGCTATCCGTCTCACATGGGCCATTCCAGCGCAATGTCGTCGTTCATACTGATTTCAGCGTTAGACACTCCATTACACTTCGCCGACGACGTTGCTGGCCGCGACGACCGTGCAGAGCCGCGCACCGTACGATGTTCGCCAGCCAGACGCCGATAACGATGCTACTACGTCAGCAGTGCATCGAGATGTCGAGGCCGTGAGTTCAACACTGTGACTACTAGCCCGCCCTTTCTTTCTTTCTTTCTTAGTAATTCGATGGATGAACAGGGAACGCCGGTTAGCATTGGGCTATCGTTGAGAAGCGATACCGGGTTCGTCTACCTTTTTCATTATACGTATATATATATTTTTTTTTTTCTTGGGTCAACCTAATATATATATATATATATAGACGAATTCAGAGTGTCCGCGAACAAGGCCGGCCATCTCGTGCGTCTTAGAGGGACGACAGCGTTGTGTTGTGATCGCGGCGATACACAACCGGTGGAGATTTGTTTGGCGTTCTCTAGTCGCCTTCCTGAAAACGAGAGATAACAACAATGGAACGATCGTGCAGACTCTTCATGTCGACGCTTACCAGGACTTGATAGAGCAAATGCCCTGTAGGTCCTGCTGTGCTCTTGGATATTTGCAGATGCGCATGACGTGAGCGTGGTGGGATGAGATTGGGTGGTTTGTTTTCTGTGAACAAAATCGACACGATCCCGCTAACCCGACTTCGAGAAATCGCTTGACACGTTCGAGTATTGTGGCTAATTTTTCCGGAGCGCCCATCAAACGGTTACGCGTCAGGGGCTGAGAAGAATATGGACACAAGAGGGCGGACATCCGACGCGGCCGTAGCCACAATAGCCCTGCGATGTCAATACGCTGTTTTCACATATCATATATATATATATATATATATATATATATATATATATATATGATAAAAACTAATATGATGTAATGCTTACTGTGTTCTGGGGATGACTGGGGGATGGACATCACTGCTTTTAGTGGGCCCAGCAATGTGCCACACTCTCAGGCAAAAACCGTTTATGTAAAGCTCGAAGTTAGTGCGTATGCATTTTACAGTGTGTTCCAAAAAATAAAAAATATATATATATATAATAAAAACAACACGACATTCTCAGGATTCTCGCGTCTGTATGATGGTGGAAATAGTATAGTGGACATTTCCAATAGTCAACAATGCACTCGCGCGCGTGACGTCCATGCGCGATATGCTCCAAGAATCGCGGGGGGCATTAGTCATTTCTATTCAATCGCTTCGCTCGACCGACCGCCACTCGTGGCTGTTGTCTTGAGCAAGATCTGACAGACAACTGTGAAGTGAACATGCATGGACAGGCATAGCGAGCGAGCGAGATAGATTGATAACTAGGGCTGTCCAAGAAGAAGTTCGCGTCCGCGCCTGGAGACAGAAAAGCCGAACTCATTGTCATTCGGGTCCAGCCCGCATCTTCTCCTGCGAGAGATTCACTAGAAGGACTGTCGTATACCAGTGAATTGCGCCATCATCGCTACGGCCGCCGACCCCCTGAGGGAAAACTGTTCCCGAGGCGTTCCGCTGCCTGAACACTCAGCCGATTTCCGTGGCCGACAAGTGACCGCAGAAGAATCAACCGTCTCCGAATGAAAGTCGCCACTCCGTGACTAATAATAGTTGGACAATACTGATCCTTGGAAATCTCCGATAGGGAAAGAAAGAGAGAGGGAGAGGAATTGGTGAACGACCACCTCGTTCTTTGTGGCCACATACAAAGGGACAGATCACATTGCGTGAAGTCACGTGAAGCCCTGAGGCCCCTGAGGGTTGCCGCAGTCCGAAGGGGCCGTGCAATGAAAGGTGGCGGTTTCCATGCTCCTGTTTTTGTATTATTCTTATTTATTGTCCGTGTTTCTAACTCACTTTCTTCTATGTGTAATAGCATTAACAGAGGCGTTTTCCCTCTGCTCTACTCGATTTTTTACGATTCCTAAATTACTAACGAGCCTCTATCCAGCACACCCCATGGGTCTCTCCCGCTGAGCTAACCACCATACGCCCGTGTGAGCGACTCTCACTCGGTAAAAACCGTGGCCCTCTCAATCCTCACCTCTTGTAGCCGACCAGCTGCCACCAGTATGGACTCACTGATCTGCATTTCTGCAGTTCAACCAGCTACCTAACTTGCCAAGTGGATCTGTTTCTTGTCAACTGCTGTCCTGCTACGATGTATCCAGCATGTGATCGCTCTATTCAACGAGCAGCCTCAGTGGCTTGCAATTTTTGGCCACATATATTCATCGACGTCCATCAGCTATTGAGACGAGCTATTGTCGACGGCCATTGTAATGGGAACCGTGACATGTCAGTGCTACGATTACAATGACGATGCAATGTACTCTGAAATGGCGAAGTGGCGGTGCCATAATGCGAAGTTGCCCGTTCATGATTTGACTCGCGTTGTAGTTCGACGCTACCTAGTTTTTATCTATATAATATACATTTTCCGGCCTGACCCACAGCCAGCATTTGACGTCCACGGTAGAACTGCGTTCGGCACAAGGCTTTCTAAGACGGACAACCCCCTTAAATGGCAATGTGCAACGGTGGGAATCGAACCCGTGCACCTGGGTGTGTCGCCTCCGATTACACCGAGGCTCACGCACGAATGCACCACCATCAAGTTTTCACCTGTATATATATATGTATATATATATATATATATATATATATATATATATATATATATATATATATATATATATATATATATATATATATATATGCTTAGTTATTCCGCCACTCCCGCGTCTCATCGTCCCGTTCATAATTCCCTCGATCATCGATTTGATCCGCTTACCAATCATTCACACGGCTTCCGCCGCGTCTGTATTGACTTCTTAGCAAATGGTGCCGTGGGCACACAATCTCTACCTGCATAACCATTACACGGATCAGTAATAGACAGCAATCCTAATAACTCCAATGGGCATAAAAACGAAAGAGACAAACAAATGGGAAGCCTAATCGGCTTGCTCTCGTGAGCGACGACCATGACGCCCGTCATAGGGGACGACACATCATATTGTCAATGAACGCTTAAGGTAAGCTCATTACTACGAGATAATAATAATAATAATAATAATAACAATGGCCACATTCGTCGAGCCCGGTGGCCTGCTGGTGGTGCATTCGTGTGCGCCTCGGTCCAATCAGAGGAGAGACGGACGTAGGTGCGCGGGTTCGATCCCCACCGTTGCCCGCATTTGCATTTTCAAGGGGTTGTCCCTCCCATGAAGCCTTATGCCGAAAGCAGTTGTACCGTGGACCAAGTTAAATGTTTAAGGCCGTGGGTCAGCCCGAAAAATTTCTCATTATTAGCCACATTCACGAGGGCATGTCACGCATCCACACGACACCCCTTCCCGATATACATATACTTACCAGACAGGGACATGCATCGTAATAGGCGTTATTGAGCAATATGAGGAAATACGTGTTATAATACATATGTATGATCGACGCACGATAGATGAAAATGACTAGGTCCTATTAATTCTGTATTGGGAGAAACCAGTTCCCGCCTCGGTCGGGTTCAGACGTTTGTACATCGCAAATCGCATCGCCGTTCGCTACCATTCATGTGTGGGCTCCACGTGGCGTCTACATCACCGTGAGCTGTTTCTTTTTTGCACATTTACGACGATCAGACCTGCGACTCTGAGATTCACCCTCCGCCAGAAATTCGAATTTAGTTTATGACGGATAATAGAGATAGACAAAACGGGCACGAAGACCGACGAAGGCTTCGGCCGAAAGGCCGGGATGCAGGACCAATCCGCTGGCGTTTATCGATTTGACGCGATGAAAGAAAATCTACGAGAAGGTCATCGTCACTCATGGATCTAGCACGAGTGTACGGCAGTTCCAGTTAGTTAGTACGGATGCTATAATGTATTTAGCCGTTCTACATGGTTTCCTGGTCCTGGTCGGGTGACGATTTCAACGCTGGCGGTCGCAGGAATAATAACAACCACACCACGTGGTGATACCAGTGAAATGTAACGATATATATATATATATATATATATATATATATATATATATATATATATATATAACGATATATATATATATATGTACATATTAACTCTCATGCAAGCAAAACGCAGCAACAGCACCCTCATGGAAATCGATTGAGCCCAATCACCCGTGAATGAAATGTAATCAGAGTACAGTAATTCCGAGCCGGTGGTAAGGTACACTGAAACGGACTCATTCATATATGGCCCTCGTGAGTCCCCTCCTGGACCAACTCTGTAGTGCTTCGTTGTTCAAGTGGCTGAAGACCTGGGATGGGTGGCGTCAATTTCAGGGAGATGACACTTACCTATCAAAATAAAGCTATACAGAAATACTTTGCATATACATACATATAATATATATATATATATACAAAGTACAGCTGATTTATGAGAAGTTCTCATCTATACGCTGAGTGTTGCTGATATCTGCTGATGCAACGTCAGCATCGTATTGTGACATATATATATATATATAAAACATAAGCCTCACACATATAATGCATCGTGTGTTTTATTCCAGGAACAATTTTTGACGAATCTATCCATATTTATTTACGTTATACATATATTTATATGACACATCCATAAATGCATCTAGCCAAAATTGTACTTGCGAGGCACGTCATATCTACAGGCGCAGTGTGTCGCGCCTAAGTGTCCAAGAAAATAAGAGTTGCCACTTAAATTAAATATGAGTGCCACATTTGGCGATATGGCGCTAAAACACTAAACTTGTCTCGTCCAATATAGACGACGTCGGCGCAAGTGCTCGCATGGTTTTAGTTGAACGAAACTAAAGGCACGGCGCGTTACTCTGACTACGTTATTATGACAAGAGAGAAAAAGAAGCACCGCTATAAAGAGCGGCAATAAGAATAGTTAGAATAATAATAATCATTATTATTATCAGGTCCTCATAGTAATACCTAAAAGGTTAAGAGCTGAGCCCTGTCATATAGGGTAGGGTCAGCTGAGGGCGGGGGGGGGGGTCGTCAGCTCGAAAAACAAGCTTTTATAATTGATAATTATAATCGTAACAATAAGACTAATGATCTGCGTTCGATGAACACGCCTTCTACTGTACACTCCCCCCATAGAAACGTCATGAAGCGGGTGGTTCCGCAAACCGTGACACAGCAGCTGGTCATCGAGGTAGCAGCTCACCGGATATCTCGACGATATCAGCCGCAGGAGCTGTGTGTTCAGCTGACGATTCAGCTGACTTCGTGGACTTCGTGTTGAACCGGGGACGAGTTGTGAGTTTGCTATTTCGCCCGAGCTTCACTCGATTATCTGAGGCACATCGACGAGAGCGACCTGATAGAACTTGTCACGCGAGTACTGTTTCTTGATCGACGTGTACGACTCACCGTCAGACGCTTGCGCGTATCGAACAGCGTCAGCCATCATGTTGGTCACTCGGAGCAATTCGCTGCGTGTATAGCCGGTGTAGTATATAAGGGTTTCAGTCCACGTTGGCCTCCCGAGAATCTCAAGTGCCAAGAGCAGGGCAGCGGCAGCCAGCCGGCTCTCGACGTTCTCGAGCAGGTGCATGCGAAGCAGCGAGCACTCGAGAATGAAGTACGCCAGCGTCTTCTCCTCGTCGTCCATCTCGATTGATTGGCAGAATCGCTCGAGGAACGTGCAGCTCAGCGGCGTTAAGAGCTCGCATTTGAGGACGGCCAGTATGTCCAGCTCGGCCTCGTCGAACTGCCACAGCTGCCGCAGGTGACGCCCATCCAAGAATGGGACGATGTCGTCGATTCTCGGCGTGCGACTCTCGAACATTTTACAGGCCAGCCGCATCGCGGTGGCCCCGATCAGCCTTACGGTATTCGGCTCGATGGTGATGCGTGTTATGTAACGGTCGAAAATCTTCACCGACAAATAAAGCGTCTCGCGACTCAGGTCGAACGCCTGCTGCATCTTCATGATACAATTGACGCACTCGGGTCGATATTTTCTCGTGAACGACTCGGCGACATCGTATGCAACCCGAACCCTGTATCGAAGCTCCACCGAACGAAGGTACTCGATTGATTCATGCGCATAATGCGCTTCGAGGTACGGCGACTCGATCGATAGCATGTCGATATCAGGCACGCCTTCCGGCAGGTTGTGTTTCTCGACGTAGTAGTCGAGCGCGTTTATCGAGCAATGATATCCCTTCCGATCCGGACCCTGCTTGGAGAGAAAGTACGCTTGAGCGAGGTAGGCTTGAGCAGAGCAACAGCATGGCGAGAAAATGTCAAGTTACTTCCGTACGACCTTCAGGTGGAGAATTTAGTAGTAGTTTATGAAACGACCTATCTCTCTCTCTCTCTCTCTCTCCATCTTTCGGTTAGACCCGTGGCAGCTCGTGGGTACCTCAAATAATTACAACATAATAAAAGTGGGTTACTATAGTGCGCCACTTCGTGCCCCGCGGAGCATTGCTTTACCACCCACCTGCTTCACTGTCGAGTTGCAGGCGAACGATATCGCGTGTTTAGTGTCAAGGGAGATGGGTTCATTTGTAATAGCCCATTTAGAATAGGCTCTAATCCGATCGATTATTTCCTAACTGGGCAAGCAATCCGTTCGACGATTTGAAGTCAGTGGACTCCGGGATTTAGGTTGGGAGTCATTAAAAATTGATGCACAATGCACACATATATATATATATATATATCCACATATCATGAAGCAATGAGAAGCCAGTAAGGACAAACATAATAATAAAAACACTTAGATAACTCTCTCGATTATTCGGCAGATCGATAGCTAGAAAGATATGACAGACGTTTACTTATAATAATCATCAGCAGCAGTAGAGGTGTGATAGAATAATTGATAAAAAAAAAAATGTCACCCGCGGTCACAGCAGAGTCGAACGGTGAACGAAACACACCAAAAACGTCTTCTTAAGGCCAACAACAACTACAACAACAACAAACAACAACAGCAATCAACAACAACAACAACAACAACAATCGAGACTGCAACAGCAGAGTTGTTGTTTCTTCTTGAGTCTTCGCTGTCACCTTGTGTTTGATCGCCGGTTTCTTTGTGCGGCTCGGCGACGGTCGGCCTCCCGAACGAGCCCACCACCTGGCCGAATTCAGCTTGAGGAGCAGTGGGGACGTCGATCTGCGCTGAAACCACACCGATTCGTTGTCCTTCGTGGTCAGGCTCGCCTCCTCGGCAGACTTCTGACCTACATGACGTCCCTGCTGAGATCTGAACTTGCGGATGGGTGTAACGGGCGGACTTAGGCGAAAGGACATCATTTTCTGCAAGAGCAACCCGAGAGACGAGTGTACATTTCGTGGCTGGTAAACTTAGGATAAGGGTAAAGCTTCATTGGTACATTAAAGGAAAGGCAATATTTACAATGCTTAAGTTCTTAATTCAGCGTGTTAGTTTGGACGGTGGCTGTCTCTGACTGTAAAACTTGCTGGTCATATGCATCTGTCGGGTGAGATGAAGAGGTCATGTTATTTGAAGCAAATACTGAGTCCCGAATAGGGATCGACCCGGCACGGCGGCAGTCCAATGAAAAGGAACAAAAACTGAGACATTCAATTAACAGAACTTGTTTAATCGGTATCCCACTCGACGAACGAAGTGGAACCACAAAACAATAAACAAAGCTCGAGACATATGTCATCATCCCCTCTAAAGGTGCTGTATCCAATCAACCTAGCTCTGCACATCTTGCCCGCAGCTGGCCCGTCCCGCCTCACTCTCTAAAGATCAAACGTGAAGCATTCAGATCCGACGATCAGATCTGGGTGCAGTGGCCTAACAATGTAACATAAGCTAATACTTTGAAAAATGATCGCAAACAGAAGCCTATACACTCGCGGACTACCACCACACAGGTGATTTCACTCTAAGGAAACGCTCCGGAATCGATTTGTTCCGTAATTGTTTCTATCTCATTGCTGCCTTGCCTACTCCACTGCTTTGTTCAACCCACGGTTCTCACGGGCTGAGTCCGATGAACAATTTCCCAGTTGTCCAGAGGCGATAGAGATATGCCAACAATGGTGAATAAGGTCATGCTGACGCTGGTGGCAGACGGCGACCATCGGGATTCCCCACGAACGGGACGAGGAAGAACCCTTACACCTACTACGACACCGCAGGGCGCACAGCGTTGGCCTATTGAGTGAGCCATGCGGCACGCGGCGATGAGGCCTCTGTTCCTCTTTATAAGAAGCTGTTATCGCCGGGTTATAACAGGTTATAACCCTGTTATAACAGGGTTCTCGAGTCGGCCCGACAAGAACACCAGGCATTCCAGGAGGACAAGTTGCTGTTTCAAGCAGAGACGGACCCATACAAAGTGGTGCGGAGAGACAGGCCGACCTCGTGTCCTATAAGCTCGTCTGTACTGATGGATCATTTCAGGGGTATGTTGGTTATGAGGCGGCAAACTCCATTCTTCGAGCCGTGCCATCGTACCACAGTGTTCGGGACGAGCAAACGACTACTACGCGAGAGGAAGTGGTTTCGGAGTTCTCTGTGTTCGAAGTGCTGCGCTCTCTGGAGCATCTTAGGTCGGAGAAGGCAGCCGGCGCCGACTTGATACGCAATGAGCACCTGACATACGCGGTTGATATGTCCCTCTGTTGGACAAGTCTCTTTAATGCTTCAACGCCGCCTGCAAACAAGCTGGACTGACGCACTTGTCAGTGCGATCCCGAAGGGCAAGGGCAACCCGCAAGACCCATCTTCATGGAGAACGATAGCTTGAGCTGTAAAAAGCCATTGGCCCGCCTCGTCACGCGTCCACTGACGAGGTTCCTAGACTTCAGCCCATGTATCCCTTCGGGGCAGCATGGATTCCATCGAGGACACTCCGCCGTCACGGCCTGCGAATTATTCCTTTACGGAGTCCGTCGGGTTATTGGCAGGCCGAAGCAAGCGCTTTTTGCTGTGTACGTGGACCTCAAATCTCCTCTTGGTACGGCACCCCGGCATATAATTCTAGTGAAGCTTACGCAATGTGGAGTCCCGGAGAACATGCTTCAGCTGATCAGAGC
Source organism: Stratiolaelaps scimitus (assembly GCA_019614645.1). Lineage (NCBI taxonomy): Eukaryota > Metazoa > Arthropoda > Arachnida > Mesostigmata > Laelapidae > Stratiolaelaps > Stratiolaelaps scimitus. The sequence goes on along the minus strand of JABWDB010000091.1, from coordinate 330,212 downwards.
CATCCTGCAGGAGAATTCGGTGGGCATAGATGACGGATGGCCCAACTGGAGCCGTTCATCCAATCAACCGGAGTGACGCAGGGGGACAATCTGAGTCCGTTGTTATTCTCCTTGCTGCTAAGCGATCTGCCGCGCCGAGTACAGGATCAGGCAAGACATGTGAAGACATTTCTTTATGCCGATGACCTCGTCATCTTCCGAAGGAGCCGGTTTCACGTCCAGCAAGGCCTAGTAAGATTGTCCGCGTACGTGAGCGAGGTTGGTCTAATGATAAATGTGAACAAGACGGAAGCCATGAAATTCCGCGGGAAAGGCCGTCTCGCTTCCACCGATCCGCTTCGCATCGATGGAACAAAGCTGAAATATGTTAATACATAGTTTCAAGTATAATACCCAGGACTGGTGTTGCCCACAAACGGACGCTCCTTCGTTGAGCACATCACGAACAGGGGACACGATGGCTGCGACTGTGAGAATCCGAACGCCGTCTAGACTCTCACAGCGAACAGCGTTAGCCTTGTTCGAGATAAAGGTGTCGCCGGTTAGATCCTATGGCATACAAGTTATATGGGAGAGCCAGCCTATCGTCGAGGCAGCTTGAAAAGCTAGATCGAAGTAAGCCTTCATGCCTAAGGCGAGCCCTGGGCGTACATCGTTTTTCGCTCAACAGATTTGTATATCTAACGAGTGATACGCCCCTATTCGTAGAAGCTTTAAAACGCAGATTTAATCTTCCCTCCACATCACCTTACAAGGACTTCATCAGTATATGGAAGAGAAAGACGGCAGAAATCAATCCCGATTTGTACAGCTTAGGGGAAACTGGCTGGTAGGACAAATCGGCATGTCGTCACGCGTTTCGCGGCTAATGGGTTTTCGTCACATGTTGTGTGGCACAGAGGGGTTTCACACTCGATCCGATACTCGCTTCTGTATGAGACGTGGTGAGGCGTCTCCCAGCCAAATACCGCAGGCAACGACTTGGGGCTTCTGCACCTTCCCTAGGCAGCCTCGCGGAGAAGGTGCAATTGTTATAAACTGCCCGTAAACTCATTGTAGTTTTTATATCAGGCGTTCATACAATAGCATTGTAACTTTTCAAAAAACACAAATAATTCTTGATATTATATAGTAAGATACCGGTATGTACTTACGTCGAATTCAAGCGGGAATCAGCTGTAACAACGGACGCCGACGGCCGACGCTTGGAGGATTTCCCCGTGCTACCTTCGGAGTCGTACGGTGGCGCCGTCACGTTCTCGAGAGTGACTACGTAGAAAGATGGTAGAAAAACGAACGTGCACCGTCGTGCAAGTGCTGCACGCGCTGACGTGCAATCCGTTGTGGTGTTCGCGCACCACCGATGAAGTGGACGACCGAATCTCGTTTATGTGTTCGCTGCGTTGACGCCCGTTGATGAGTTCAGGGTCAGCTTTCGGGAACGGACAGTTGATGAGCTCAATCGTGCCATTATCAAGGGCGCAGCCGGTCTGCTTTGAAGGGCGATGATACATTCACAGGGGGAGGCACTTGCGCACGGTGGCCGATGGGTATACGGTAACGCGAGAAAGAACAGTTTAGAGCTGCAGAAGACAAATCCCCCGTTCGGTTCCATAACATCGCCAACTTTGGGAGATTATTGGGGTGCGCGCAATAGAAAGAATCAAGTATTGAAAAAAAATGCGTTGAAAAATACATACCAGACAAAAACCTAAGGAGAGAATCATTAAACAGCCAAACAAATATCGACGCGAATTTGATTTATTGATTAAATTATGGTTTCCAATATCGCCTGTTGAAGAGCGTCCCGTGGAACATGTCTCAACGAGACCCGGGTACGTTTTGAATTTCTTTTGAACGTCGCCGTCAAGCGTTCGTCAAGCAATCTTCAAATATGATGTCCATTGTTGCGGTGTAGGACTGCCGATTTCAACGAGTTTCACAGCGTTCTCCCCTTCCTCGTGGTCGCCAGCTGGTTGAACAGCAAATTCTAGAGCGAATCGTTGCCACTGCATGGCGTCAAGGCGGGCCCTTATTTCGACCGGGTTCATTGTTCTTGTCGGACCTATGAACAACATACGTACACCGACAATTGTCGCATGACGGGATTAGCACGGCTGAAACATTGACCTATTTGTACCTGCATTTCGAACGACCTTTGGGGTGGTCGGTGTGTTCGAGCCGTAGCGCGAACTGAAGCTGGTTGTTCGAGCAACGTGATGACAGATAAACTGACTGATTGTGAGATGTGACTGACATCCTTTTTGACTTCGTCCGATTGTTGACCATTGGTCATTTCATACTAGAAGTGTCGGTGGGTGTAGTGATACCTGGCCAAATGGCCGAGAACTTGTTTCGTGTGACTTTATGACCCCCACCACCCACGCGGCCCAAGGGCACACAGGGTGAGCAATAATTCAACAAAAAAAAAAATTCGATTTCGTCTCAGACATCACCGATTAGCCTCTCGACGTGATGCTCCTTCAGTGCGATCCGGATTTCGCCATAGCCATCTGCGAAGATCCCGACCACGTTCAGGTGTCGTCCCTCGACGTGCTGCGCGTCGCTGCCGCAGAGCGAACATCGGAACCGGTCAGGATCAGTGATTGTGAACAGAAGCTCAGTCGATCCGTGACATGTGCGACATTTTGCCCACAATGACGGCTCACCCCAGCGCGTCAGAAGAGCTGCGGGAAGGATTCAAGCGATCGAAAGGCGATGAGTGATGTTCGTTTTATAATGGTACAGGGGAGAGGTTTAAACGAATCCGCAATGTTTACAATGGTCACAAGGTCTTTTCTTGTATGATATGATATTTTAGGGTGATATGTTAATCATTTCGTCACACTGCAGGATACCAATAGTGATGAAGGGTCGATTGATTTCGACGGTAGGTGGAAGTGAATAGTTTTTGTCGAGGTACGCTAGAACTTGTAGCGTGACCCACTGAGGTTGTCCCGACGGCTCCAGCTGAGTATTGCTCGCTCCCCTCAATAGCTTCGACGGCTGAAGGCGTTGAAGCTCCGCCTGAGGATCAGCAAAGCCATGAGAATCATGCATCATTTCAACGAGGACAAGGTCCGGGGCTTTTAGGTTAGGATTTTCTGTGAGGCGATAAGTTCATGTAAGTTCACCTCAAGCCAACCGCTGATACCGTAGACATGATCGAGATTCCTCGATCTCTAAGCGGGGTAACACAGTAAGACAATCCTATGCAACCATACGGCTGCTGTCGAGTGAACTTCTACATATTTGCTATGAGCGAAAATCATGCACCTCGAGTTTGACGAGTTGTTTTAATCCATCGGCCTCCGCTCCAGTGACATCAACTGTGATGAGAGTCTTCGAGCTTGTTTGAATTTGATTACCGAATCGACGCGAGATATGGAGTCGGGCGTCTTGCAGGACCATGACCGTATCCCTGGACAATTAGCAGAGGGTATATATTAAATTTTCCGGGCTGACCCACAGACAACATTTAACGTCCGCGGTACTGCTTATGAAGCAATGCCGAGAGGGTATATATTAGGGATCATTTAGCAAAACGCATGCGTCGATCATCGCAATTGATGAATTCCAGCAATTATCTGTTATAGTAAAAGCGTTGCTAATCCCTTGAAGAAGCAGTACCGTCGACGTTTAATGTTGGCTGAGAGTCAGCCCGAAAACCTTTAATCCTCTGAAGAAAACCAACGTATCGCACTATTGTATTCGGTAATTTAAAGTTGAACAGACTGAGTCGCCACCGGGAATCCAATCACTGACCTCACTGAGTTAGTCTGCCGACGACCTAGGACCCCGCCCCGCCCGACCCGAGCCTAGGCCCCCCCACCTTCGCGACACTCAATAAATCCTCTTCCTTTCCGTAAAAAATCGCCAAATATTCAGCCGCCGTTCTAATCGCATGGCAAGCACGCTGGAAACAGCTATTGGCGAATGGTTAGCTGGCTATTGGCGCATTTTTTCCTGGTCCAAACTCACCAGGCGACAGATTGCTCCTTGACGTATTGTGCCATGTCGCCCCAAAGCGTTAACAGTATTGTCTGCGTGCTTTGATCGGCCAGCTCGAGGGTCAATCGCTGCGTGACACCGCTTCGCGTGGCGACATCTTCTAGCTGACCTATACCCCAAGGACAAACGACAGGATGGGCAATTAGCGTGAACGGGCAATTCGCAAGAAGACACACGCCTACGTAAGCAAAACTTCAAAATTTACGCGGGATACAAATCGAAGAATCGCGATCATCCGCATCGTGTACTAGAGTAAGTTTTCCGGGAATGGCCCACAGCCGACATTCGGACGTTCACAGTACAGCTTTCATAAGGCGGATTTCCCATTTTGCAATGCGGACGTGCAACGGTGGTAAAGGTAAAGGTTTATTGGTTTATTGAAGGAGCTGCAATTTTACAATGCTTAAGCTCTCTTTTTTTATGTCACACAGCGGGGCTCGAACCTGCACCCTCTGGCTTCTGATAGCCAGAGACTTAGCCGTCCAAGCCACTGCGCTGACATGGGGGGTGCATGTGCTAGGTAAGGCAAGGCAGTCTGAACTTGGTGACGTTCTCACCAATATCGACGACAATGGCCATTATCGCATCAACGCTGCCAGCGGTCTGCTTCTCAAGAAGCTCCTTGACGGATGTTGCGCCGGCCGATAGTACAGGCGGTGAGTGCAAAGCTTGCATTAGTCGATGGACATTTCGGGGGTGGACGACCTCGACGGGTGGCCGGTTCAGCGATGCAGGTCGCTGTAGCTATACGAATCGAATGGGAAGTCAAGCAAAAACACGGTTAGAGCGGGGTCTCTTTTTGCGAGTTCGAGCTGTTTGATAGGCCTACAAGTTTCAATATGTTTGTTTCGGTTACTTCCTTCTTTCGAGGAAGAGATTACTAGCCAATTAGGCTGATCCGCGCCATCGGGGACAAGCGCGCAGGGTCTTTCCTTCTGCAGCGCCTGTCCCTCGCTGTGCAGAGGCAGAGAGGCAATGGCATCGCCTTCCTCGGGACAATGTCGGCCTCGGCCCCCAACCAAAAGGTTTTCGGGCGGATTCTCAGCCAACGTTTAATGTCCACGGTACTGCTTTTAGCATTGCTTCGTAAGACGGGCTCCAACTAATCCCCCCCCCCAAATAATCTCTAGAACTAACTCCTAGCTATTTTAGGTTTGAATAAATGATTCACCCAATGAAATATTTCCAAAATCGAGTTCGCGGCCCAACAACGGCCCTGTTCAAACGGTTCTTGCGCACCTGCGCTCATACGCGTCCCGGTTACGGACAAGCAAACCTACACCGGTAGGCGTACACACGTCAAAGGTTCGTTTCAATAGCGATAGTTAGATGGCCTAACGTGGATCAGCGAGATTGTTTCTACACATTGGTATGGCACAAGCAATTAGGTTGCTCGGCATACAAGGCCGGCGAGCTTACCTCGAGAACCATTGAGCACGTGCAGTGCGGCCTGAAGATCTCAGTGCCCCTACGGGGGTGTGTGGCCCTCACGGACGGCAGACGTACCGAAGCGCCTATTGAGCGTGGAGATTTAGGTTTTGCAGGTTAGGTGAAAAATCAATTATTTGAAACTGCAACCCTGCAGCGTTAATGTACTTTGGGCGATTCCCCCTTCTACCATAATGCGCTATTAGGTGTGATCTTATGTGATTTGTGAATCTTTTTCGCCATACGTCGAAACATGAACTCGAAGCGGACCACCATTGAGACACATTATTAGCCTGTTGGTTCGCCTCGAATAGGTTGTTTGTGACATAATTACGTGATTAATAATTAAGTGTGTGGATGCCACTGTTGACTTCATAATGCGAATATATGATGTACCAATAATATGCAGTGTATAAAATGTGTTCGATGTATTGGTACAATACAACCGGATGGAAAACATCTTCACTCTGACCAAACAACGCCTCGGGCTCCGACCAGGGTTACGAAACGTGACCCTACGTAACGCGAGACGAACTATTCTGTCTAAGAGAACATTTTAAGATTAAACCTTCTTTGTTTTCTTCGACCTCGTCATCTTCGTACATATTATGGCATGAATGTATATTTCGAAACAACCGAATAAAAGGGGCAAAGTGCAATGTGATATACGTGCAATGTTTAATGCACAAGGCAATAGGATATCCCTATATTAAGCTCCGGTGGTTGGTCGACACCGTCTACAGGACGTGTCTGTCACATATACGTGTTTGCAGGGTGCGTGATATTTTTTTTTAACAGGTTGACGGATAAAAATCTTTAGAAAGACACCACAGCTTCACGTCTTAGGTATTCGCTGTGATAGTGCCGGATTTTTGTTGTTTCGGGCTGTTTTTATAACACTGTTTTTATAACGGGACTGTTTTTATAATACTTCGGGCACAAGACTTGCAGGGTGCGTGACATGCGATTAGAAAGGCGGCTGAATATTTGGCGATTTAGTACGGCAAGGAAGAGGATTTATTCAGTGTCGCGAAGGTGGGGGGGCCTAGGCTCGGGTCGGGCGGAGCGGGGTGTTAGCTCGTCGGCAGACTAACCCATAATAGAGGCAATAATAAAATGAAATAATTAAAATGTTATAAAATGATAACATTTTAATTATTTAATTTTATTATTGTATCTTGTAGTGAGCCTGCGTTTGTAGCCGCAATTATAACAATAATGATGATGATGCAGTTCTAAACCACTGCATCCGTCCGTTTACGAGTCCGTCGAAGGAAGCAATGTTAGAAGCAGTTGTACCGTGGACGTTAAATGTTTAAGGCTGAGAGTCAGCCCGAAAACCTTCAACCTTTAGTTCTAAACGACAATTATTCATTAGGTAAATTTGTCGACGTACTTCGGCCAAGACAAACTTAGTACATAATAATATCTAATAATAATAATTTGTGTTTGATGAGATCAAACGAAGGATTGGCAGGCGAGACGTATCTGCAGAGGTAAATAGCCAGTAGCTATGCTATCCCTCTGGCTGGTGACTGATTCCCATAAACCGACAATGAACGATTTCGCATGGAAGTGATCACACATACATATATATATATATATATATATATACATATATATATATATATATATATATATATATATATATATATATATATATATATATATATATATGTATATACATATATATATTAGGGGGCACAATTTTCTTTGAAAAGTTTCAATGCTACCAATTTTGCTCCATGGTACTGCCTTCGGCAGTGCTTCTATGGACCATTACATATATAATACATTTCGACACCAATTATCACCATACCAATAGGAAGGAGTGACGATACTCGGCGTACGTAGCCGGGTGTTCCCCAGCAGACCACGTTCGCGGTGTCGCCCATGACATCTTTGACGACAAAGTTCAGCACCGCGTTCTGCGTATCGGCGAAACTCATGAACGAACGCGCGGTATACTCTCTCACCGGCTGCTTCTGTAGAACGCAGACCTCCACGGTGACGTTGCTCGTTTGCGGATGGATATCCGCAAGAAGGTGGATATTGTCCACTAGTCGGTGAGTCCAGGGGTTATGGAACGCATACAACAGAAGGGGTGCCTTTGCTTATGTCCTCTACCTCGCTCGTGTCTAGCAAAAAGAATCCTCAGATAAAGAAAGACGATAAAGAACTCCAAAGATCCCTCCAAAGTGTCCGACAACAGGATTTGACACCCCAACCCACACCTCTCCCCCGGGGGTCGATGTGGCAGTCCAGGACGCTAACGGCTAGATGACCCCCCCAGGGGGCTGTTTATTTTAGCGTCGGCATGAGATTGAATTGAAATGGTGGAGAACATTGTTCACAGATAAGGGACGCCCTTTACGGTCACAGTGTGTTATCACCCACTGTCACATCGAATTGATGTAAATTTCTTCCGAAATTCGCACCCATAGCTGAGTAATAATGTCCCTGAATAATAAGTATAAATACATGAACTAGACGTTACTTGGCCATTTTCAATTAGATATTATTATTATTATAACTGGCAATTTTTCAGTATATTCACTAGGGCCTCTGGTGGACAAATAATTATCCAAGGGGATCATCTGGGTGGATGCCGTACGTCGATTTGACTGGGTGGATTTGATTGCCACTCATTTTTTATGATATTATTGCACCATCTATTTTAGATTCTTAATATAAATAATAACTCGTATTTATTCATTTATTTTGATGTTACCATCGATAATTGAAATTGTCTCTCTCGTATGAACGGTCGATTCAGTCACTTCCGCCAGGGATCCACGGAGGGAGTTGACTTTTTTTTACAATTGTCTCCCCTCATAGCGTGTTCATAGATTCGACGCGCATCAACGACAGCATGCTGAACGTCTAATGAATGTCAGTTCTGATCGATTTAAATTACTATTTCCAAAGTGACTAACAGAAACGGCACTAGAACTATGATAGAAGGCAGAATTAACTCACTTTTTCGAGCGGACAGAAGGTGGTCGTTTTGTTACCAATCGCATGAGATGTTCCCTGTTCAAGTAACATAGACACTTATATCCGCTCGTATCTTTATACCCGATGAACGAGCACAGAGAATCTATATTTGTGGTTGTCATGTAAATAGATGAATGAATGGATGTGTGATATATTCCCGCGGCCGTAAACACCGTACACCAGTCGAATCTCCGTCACTCCGCTCGATCTATGTTCACTTAAGATACAACAATGGCTTGGTGAGCATTTTTCTCTGCTGGCGAAATCGACACTCCAACAACAATAGCAACAATAACAACAGCAGCAGCAGGAACAACAACAACAAGAACAATGACAATAAAAACAACAACAAACACACACACACACACGCTACGAAGCGGAGCAGTCGGTCATATCATCTGTTTCCATGAATGTACCGGATGCACTCCCGTATGATGTGCATTTATTATATAATGGCCACACACAAACACACACTCGTCAATTCACAAGTGAGAGTTGTTTTTGGAAGTCGCTATTCGAGAAGGCATTTGTGACACCGCCTGGTGCGGGTTCATTGCGTCAAAGTTCGACGGTTCCCATCGGGCGTCATATTCGAACTCGTCATTTGATCACTGCAACCGATCATTGCTGGTGGCTGTTGCGGCGGAAACTACAATGTAAATAGCTTCTGTGAAACGTCAGCTTAGCTCGAGAGTCTCATCTCTTGGTCGGAGGATGTTTTAGTCCGGCGCATAATGTGTTGTGTGAGTTATACGAATTTCGAATCGGCTATATGATAATAACCGATATATATATATATATATATATATATATATATATTATATTAGGTAGTCCCCAGCAAATTGTCGCGCCTTTCGGATGGTGCACAGCCCGAACTACGCCACGCAATGCGTTCATTTTTGGAGTGGGCACGTGGTAGGAACGTGGCTTCCTTTCGAACACTGAGTGGTTTCGATACGATCAGAAAGATGGACGCTGCAGCAAAAAGTTCAAATTCCCCCAAAAATCAACGGGAAATCATCAAGTTTTTGTTTCTCCAAAAACACCCTCCAGCTGAAATCCATCGACAATTAGTGAACGCGTACGGCAGGTCTGCCTTATGCCTGCGAACGGTGCAACGTTGGTGCGAGCAATTTAACAGTGGAGATATGGACACCGATGACCATCGAGGTGGGGACCAGCAATCAGGTGCGACAAGGGACGAACGGATTGACAGAATCAAGGCAGCTTTTGAGCAAACTAGAGCTTGGTCCATGAGGTCTTTGTCGGCTGAAACTGGGATTCCTCGGGTGACATGTCATAAAATTGTCACCAATATACTGAAGATGAAGATAATCAAAGGAAAATGGGTTCCCATACACTGAATGCTGGGCAGATGAAAATGCGTGTGGAGTGTTCGACATTTAATTTGAAGACTTATACGCAACAAACCAGTCGCTTAGAGCACACCGTGTCGACAGACGAGACATGGGTTAGCCTGGATAGACCCCCTGAGAACGACCAAGCAAAACAGTGGCTCCGACAAGGTGAAGCTGCAACGTCTGTGGCAGTGCCAGATAGATTCGGACAAAAGGTGTTGATGATACTCGCTCTGGATATCAAGGGTGTTTGCTATTACGAAATATTAGCGGCAAACGAAAAACTCAATGCTCCCCGATATCTCGGCTTCTTGAAAGGATTGATGAACAAATGGCGTGGGGATCGACAGCACCGAGTGTGGTTACTCGACGACAACGCAAGACCTCACCGCACTGCTGAAATTACGACCTGGATGGAGGGGAACAATATTGAGCGATGGCATCAACCCCCATATTCTCCTGATTTAAGCCCATGTGATTATGGTTGTTTCCATGCATTAAAAAGGGCAATAGGTGGGGTTCCATATGCAACCGTCGAGTTACTCACAAAAGCAATAGATAACGAAATTATATATGGAAACGCAAATGGTAAATATTTGGCTATTTCAAAACTCCCAGAGCGCTGGAATCGGTGTGTCACTAAAGCTGGAGAGTACCTCTAACTCATACCAAAAGATCTTTGTTCTAACTCATTTAGTTCAAAAGTTATTGGCATTTAAAGAGGCGACAGTTTGCTTGGGACTACCTAATATATATACACGAGATTGCCTTATCTCGAAATCGGCGAAACCGACATTGTGTTGCTCACAATTCACGGTTGAGTCGCATTGAGTCGACGCTGAGAACCCAACGACTGTAAAATTGCAGCTCCTTCAATAAACCAATAAACCTTTACCTTTACTGACCTGGGTGAAGTCTACCGGTGAAGTTTAACTTCGCATTTCGGCCCCTCCCGCGCGTCAATCTTCTCTTCTCGACGGCAATAAATCCACCACCGATGGCCGTCACTTCTTCAACCGTCGATTTGATCATTTTAGAGCGTGGTATTGTCTACGCCTACGATACGTGTATGCGATACGATTGATGCAAATAAAAACTACTACAATTCTTATTATTATTATTACCACTATTATACTATTATTATTATTGTTATACACTAAATTATTTTATTGTATTTAAAATGGTTAGCTATTCCTTTATCTATTGGCTATTGTTCTTTAGCGGCTAAACTCACAGAGGCAGGCACAACATTCGACGGAGCTTCGTGCACATAAGGTCATCATTCGTGTTTCTTCAGTCGAGGAGACCTCTCGCTGTTGGCATATTCGTCGGAACCGAAACACCGATCCGGGTGTTTCCTCTGCGTTCATCGCTCACCTCGTCGGAGACGGCTGCTGGAATCAGCACAGAACCGCTAGACGACACCCCCAACCCTTCCTGTACCAGTGGTCCAATTTGACAACATCGTCCCAAGAGCAATAACATGGTGGACTTAGTCAGCGATTGTCGAGAAGGCCTCCCACTTCAGGTTCTATATTGGACGAGCAGATCTAAGCGCTGGTACAATATATATATATATATCTTGCATCGATATGAGAGTGTACGCAAATCTTCACAAACGTTTCGAGGGGGAATGTCCAGATGCCCCGGTGCCCCCTATGTTTCTACGTAGTAGCCCCGGAAATCTGCCAACGAAGCAGTAATAAACACAGATGAAAGCACGATTTGAAAAAGTCTCTCTTTATTTCATTAGATGAAATTCATGATTTGCGCTGTAGAAACTATTTACACGGGTCGGTACTCCACTCTGTCACATTGCATATACCTACCTACAGTCGTGTGTGCTAGTAGATGAACCAGGTGAAGAAGTCAAGTCTCGTCATTAGCGACGGAACCTCAACCTGAGGTTCGGTAACGTAACTACGTAGAACAACGTAAAAGGGAGACAAGCTTCTCTCTAACCAAACGGAAAACCAAGAATAATTCTTCCACCAACGAAGTTTCTCGGCGCCGCGGTGTACTCGCGGCTCGCCTCGTGACCCCGTACACTCGTACACTGGGTTAGTTCTTTGCTATGCTTTTCATCACACTCGTGCACACGACGACACTGCGCGATTCTACAAGTTGACCACGTGAAACTAACGACAAAAAGTATAACGGCATCAACGATCGAGGTGTGTGTTCATGTCACACACAGATCGCGTGAACTCGCCGTTCACCGTTAACGTGTGCCGTAACGTGATTAGCCTTTGGTTCACTAGCACCATCGAAGCTTTACCCCGGAAAACCGCATATGGTAGCGTCTCTTCCGGGACCTCGTTAGACTGTATGCACTCGTACTGGATTAGCGGAAGGGGGGGGAGATAGGAGATTGAGAGAGAGAGAGAGAGAGAAAAACGCGGTGGGAATATCGAAATCTTTGCTGTTGATCGACCAAGAAAACAGTTGACTCTTGAATGAACTTGACATGGTGCCCGCGTGTCATTTCCTTGGCTGGGCTTGGCTGACCTCGACAGAGGCTACGATATAGAGGTAGGAAGGGGACTGATTGTCAGAGGCGAATCTGGTATTTAGGCGGCGTAGGCTCCTGCTCGTGTTTGCGTTTAAACAAGGTTTGCCAAGGCTATGAGAAGAAGGTTCTGAGCCGGATTGACGGCCACCCTCAGCCAAAACGTGTGCGGCCGCAATATGTATTTCAGCCTCGCGTGAATTACTCTTGGCATGCGGGTTAATTTATTTTGCTCCGAAGGATTTATATATATATATATATATATATATATATGATAATTACAATATTATTTGATCGAAAAACCGATCCGTCCCCTTTGTGAATTCACTATCAAGCGTCTTTAGGTGGTGGACTCGTAACGGCGCGATACTCTCAGCAATTGCGGGCAAAATACTCTTGACCTCGAAAATAAGGTAATTAATAATAATAATAATAATAATAACCGTAATAATGAATAGAGCAATATAAGAACGAAATGAATATCGAGACTATTATAGTCCACTTTTCAGATCGTCTGATCCCATGGCACCGTCACACGTAGTCTGTCACATATCACTAAAGTCCACTTAGTAATTAGTTCTAGTTCGCAATTTGCCCCTTTAACATTAGAGGGCCTTCAGACGCTCGAGTTGCTTTTCAAGATCCTCATCCGAGACCTTCGAGGCTCCGGGAACATCACGTTCAATCGCGGGCGCCTCGCTGAGCTTCCCCTTGATTTCAATGCCGATCTCATCAAGAACCTTATCCAGGACATTCTGGCTCTCTTCCTCATCGCCGCTCTCGTTGAGGATGTCGTCCAGCGCATCGTTCACTGAAATAGGCAATAGCGAGTCAATCAGTTTGTTAGTTACCGACGATCCCGACGATCTTCTGCCCTCAACCCCCAGGTCATATATATATATATATATATATATATATATATATATATATGACCTTTATTATTTGTTTTGTTAAGGCGACCGTTTGCCAACTGCAAAGAGAGGGAAGAGAACAAGTCCCTTCCGCGATCTGTGGAGAGCAGCAGTAACGGTCATTCGTGAAAGATCCGTGTAGATGCCGTGAGCGTCTTCGACACGCTAGACAAGAGGGACACATCGCTCTGGCTCAAATCCTCTCGCCAGACGTTCTGGAGAATCTTCGGATTTCTTAATCACGCTTCATCGTTATCTATGGATTCTTGCCTGGTGCGACAAATTTGAAACTAAAGCAAGGGTGGCCTGATGTCCTGCTAGCAATATCCAATGGTTCAGAGCCGAGACCTTCCTCATAACAGAGCGGAACAGCTGAGAGGGCATGAGAGTCAGTCATTACTTACTGACTTGACTGACTGATCAATAATGATCAAGTCAGTAACGTCAGTCAGTAATGTCTATAGTATTCGCCACCTATAGTGCTAATGCAGCCCTACCAACAGAGACAATACACTACAGATTGTGGCCTATTTTGCTGAACTTCGATTTCACCAGCAGTCCATGTAGCTTAAGTCTCCTCTTCATCTGTTCAGTGTTCAGGTCTCGTCGCTGCTCGAACACATAACAGCAATATAATATCATACTTTTTGTGAACAGTGTCGATTATAGATCTAATAGTTCCATGGGTGTCGTGTTTCTGTTCGAGCGCATGTTCCGATGACGACTGATCTACCCATGTGGCGCATGCTGACACTAATCGTATGCACGGCATCGACATAGAGGCGCCGGTAAAGGAGAAGCTTTATTTTGCTTATTAAAGGAGCTGCAATAATGCTTCAGCTCTCTTGTACGTCCTCATCACGTAGGCAGTATCGAAGATTGTCATCTTCGGTATCATACGCCACGATGGCCGTACAGCTAGTGAATAGTGGACACGAAATTGTCAATTGCAACCACCCGGCGGCGGTGGCTTCGACAGCTGGTGTCGCTGGCTGAAAGTGTCCGAAGTACTTGGTTCCGAATCCAGATCGAGGGCACATAAACACCGCGATTATTTTGACTTTTTTCTTTCTCCCAACCGTAGGGTAGCAATGCAGAGTTTCGCTTTCAGTCATTCAAAGTCGTCACACTTCAAGAATATTCGAGGAATATTTGGTTATCTAACTCAGATGTAGAGACATTTTATATTGAGGCCGGTTGGTGTTTGTTGAACACAATTGAGTTATAAGATCGTTCTCCTACAAATTTTCTACAAATTTAATATTTCGAAGGACTGCCGTCGTTCTTCTGAGCAGAAATTCATTGATTGGGCATACACTCATATAGTTTACGTGTAAGGTTTTGATCAAGAACATTTCATTGGGCTATCAAAGCTTTTCTTTTAGCTCATGTAGCATTTGATATTGCTTGTCCTAAAAACAGCCCTAAAAAAGACACAGGTTTTCTATAATCTTCACGTCTGGAAAGCGTGCGGCGGGCCAGCTCAGTAACTGTACGTCTCGAGTTCCGAAGAACTCCTTAACTGAACTGCGCCGTCATCCGGCCGGAAGATGACTCTTCCACCACCGCTTGCCCCTCGAGTGATTTCCAAGTTGATCCACCAACATATTGACGTAGGCATGACCATTAATGCGTCCATCAACGAAGACCAAATCGATCTTTCCGTTGTACCCAACACCGGCCCAAACACTAACTGGCCTTTTGTCGCACCCTCAAAACGACCATATCAAATCCCTGCGGCAGAGTTCGATAGACAACTATTCGTGGAGTGCTCTCGAAATGTGATGACTTTCAATGACCGAAAGCCAAACTGCATTGCTACTTTCGTTTGAGGAAAAAAAGTAGGAAAAAGTAGGGGGGTGTCTTATCATTTTGTCGCGGCTTGTATCTCTCTCAACGAAACGACCCCGTACGTGATCAATGTGGCCACACGGCGATACTCAGCGGTACCCAACGAACGCCAACTGTCATACTGAACATGTAATTATAAGGGGACAACGCTCTCTCTCCGTGTATCGATGACAATTTCATATTGGCTCGGACGTTACGCGCTGGCAGTCAGCTGGATCCGACATTGAATATACGACAATCCGAAATCTTACTTATATCCTCGGTGAAGCCCATCTTGTCCGACTGCATCTTAAATTCGCCGAGAGTCTTCGCCAGCTGCTGGCTGTTCATCATCTCGTTCATGCCTGACATCGCATGGGTTGCACCAGCCACCGTGTTCGCCAATGTGACATTGGCTCCCATCGCTTTCGACTGGTTTCGAACGCCGGACACCTGCGCGAAATTGGATAAAACACGGAACAGAAGAGGACAAAACAAAATGATCGTATGCATTTTTCGTTACAGGCAATTCGGCCGGTATGGGATGCCGGGATATCAACCAATGGGTTGATGTTGGCCAGCGACCGTCACGGATTCTATAATTGGTTCGAATACGCGGATGGGCTAATTACTCGAGGCGCATATAACGTCTCTTTTTTTTTGTTTGAGGAAGAAATTTTTCTTCAAACACACGGACACCACCAGAGACATTTCGATCTCTCCATTAAAGAGTGGGCCGATCCAGTGCAGGGGGTTGACGTGGATGACAAAACGCCTCTGCCAGCTATAACCACCATCCTCACCTGAGAGTGTATCTCTTCCCCAGAGTCGACTTTACGCTTGGCATTACTTCGGTCTCTGAGGCGCATATAACGTCTAACTGACGGCTGCTGTCGTTGCAGTTTGCTAAGAATTAATGAGTGTCAATTAATTAATTTGATGAAGTGTCGCGACGAGAAAGCCCGCGATTTTACCTGAGCAGACGCCTGTTTTGTTCGCTGTCGCTGCTTCCGCACCTGGATCAGCTGTTTCGCGTACATCTTGCACGAGTCATTCTGGCCGAGTCTTGCAGCCTTCTTGATCTCTAGCTCCTAGAAGAAGGAGTGCATACGATTCGGAAATTTGTAAAGTGACTTGCTACAGCGAGCTTTTTTTGTTCGTTAAGCCATGAGAATAGTTAGTCATTTTGTCTATTAGAATATTGCCTGACCCATAACGTTGTCGACGCTTCCGCAAACTACGCACGCCGCTGACATGGTATATATATATATATATATATATATATATATATGAAGGGGCAATCATCGTCCAGCAGACAATGTTAATCGAAAGTAAACTACTTCGCTATATCCTCATAGATTCTTAGCTAATTTTCCAGATCTGAGATAACGAGGCACGTGGACGAGTCTCACAATTTGCTTCTCCTGTCGTTCGAGGGCTCGATCCTCTCGCACGAGGTCTCTCTCCGATTTCCGGAGATCCCTGTCAGTCTTTCGGAGTTGCTCTGAAAGGTGGTCAAAGTAAAAACGGAACACGGTTTTTAAATTAAACGTGTGACCTCTGATCATTTTCTCACCTGATTCAAATAAACTCAATGCTTCCCTTCTTAGCCTCACTGGTGACCAAGTGTATTAATAGCATATGGATATTAATTAAAATACTAAACAATAGATAAATACTAATGAACGGGTTAACAAAACGTGAGCGCGGGACCTGTCGCCGAACCTCGAACTGCTTCGAACGATGAATCATATCGGGTTAAAAACCTTTTGCATCTGCCTTCTGCGTGTGCGCTGTGACGAAGCTTAGAGGGATATTGTCAGCATCATTAGGCTCATTGTCCTAGAGAAAAAAAGTGACCACAAAGCGCGCCTTTGGCCCACAAATCGCGTCATCTGCCGTCACATAACAGAATCCCAATAGGCTGTTATGAATCGGCGAAACGGCCTTGATCTCCGAACGTCATTCGTCCATACAGCAGACACCCGTCGGCTGACTGTCAGTCAAATTTGCTTCTAACGTTGGACTTCAACGGTGAAACATGTCTGTGATTGTTCTTGGTTTCGTAGCGACCCAGAGACAAACAGACTTGCTTTGCCCTTGGTGGCAGGCCAGTAGTTGTCCTTCTACGACGAATATCACTGTTCACCTTTATGGGGGGCAACTTGAGAGCATTGTGAAAATTCTAGTTCCTTCACTAAAAATCAATAAACCGCTGCCTTTACCCCACGCGTACACGGCCTGTATTGTGTTAATTTAACACTGTTCCTTCACAGCCGTAGCGCGTCCCCCTTCAGCCCCTCAACCATAGAATATTTCTTGCAGTTTTCAAATCCAGCTGTCTGCCATAACGCTACGGCTGTGTGCCCCTTTGCGTTGCGTCAAGCGGCAGAATAGAAAACAAGATATGTTTATCTCGCCAGTGAGCCAAAAAGCGGTCTCGTTACGAGCGAATGGATTTGTGCCACATAATGCCGACGGTGACTGTTCTGCATTGTCCCGTACACTATGAATTACTCACGCCGGCCAGTGAGGCTGGGTGGGTGACGCATCGCCGCATGCTAAAATCGTCTAGAAGGGATTGCGCCACTTGTGGTGCACTGAAGTTTCTTGCGGGAGAGTATTTCGTCCATTGGATCAGCTGTTGGTCGTTATGCAATAGACAACGAGACGTGGGGTAGCTGAACCCATGCAATTCGATTCCGTATGGGGTCCGGAACTCGGGGGCTCGCACGGCGCCAATTGTCAGTCGCGCTTCGCCGGATGTATTTTATGCTTATCATTGGTCACGTGCATCGAATGGATGCGTGGCTGCTCATGCTGCGTGATTCGCAGTTAGTGTAATAGAGATTGGCAGGCTCTGGACCTATGGGCTAACCCGCGTATGAGTTCCTCTCGAGGTACAGCAGGCTAGGTTATTCGGCTAACTAATTTCCTCGCACATATTGTGGAGATGAAGCCATCTTGCTTAATCAAACTTTGAAATCACTGACCCCCTCACTGACAGAACTGGCCGAAGCCAGTTATGCTCAATATAAACCCGGGAAGGAGGCGGGTTACAATACAAATTATTTATCGGTAATTAGCTGAGATCATAACCTGATAATAACCTGCCGTCAAACAATCATCTGACACCGGTGGTGGCGCGTTCACGGCCACAGAGTCACGGCCGAAGCCCAACGTAATCACATGACACAAATCACAAATGCTAATTGCATCACCGATCCTGCTCTACGCACCTTTCGTTGAGGGTTTTTTACCAAAAAGCTTATCCATTTTTTCCTGCTGCTGCTGCTGTCAACAGCCACTGCTCACTTTCACCCGTACGAAGACACAGTTAATTATTATAGTAATAATTATCCGATGAGTACGACGTCGGTATCGACTGAAATTTCGCCCTCCACCAGGTGGTGTACCTTCAACTGACTCCCTACAGCGACACCTCAATCCGAACGATCGAATGACGCTGGTCAGCCTATGGACTGCTGCCAGCCAACACGGCGAGTGTGGCTCTATCGACAACGGCTGTTGTCGGCAGTCAGCTGTGAAATTACACAAAGGCGCGCGGCCACACACACCCGGCAACACCAGCACGAACAGCTCAAGGCACAGTCAGATGCGGGGTCCGGGATGTGACAACAAACAGGCGGTAGCCGAGAGAGAGAGAGAGAGACCCAGAGAGAAAGAGGGCCCAAAAGCCGATCTACAGGAAACGGTGCTCGGCGCCAAGAGTTGATATGCTGATTACTTCTTTCCGCGCCGCCCCCCTTACTACTGCTGCTGCTGTTTCCAGAACCCAGAAAGTCGGATAGCCAGATAGATTATACATAGATAGGGCAGTGGCGGTTGCGGCGTCCGCCTCCTCCGCGACGACAAATCGATGCCACCAGTCGGACACCCTGTCGCTCTAGTTATCTTGTCGCTGACCAGCACGCAACGCACTGGTTGTGCGCTCAAATCATGCACTAGTGTCGAATCTAGTGTATGGTTTAGCGGGTGGAGGCGTGGATACGTGCTGTAGCTGAATCATAGTACTATTATGTGGTCGTACACTGCGCACAAGTGCTGGCTACTGGCCCTGGCTACTGTACCCTACAGAAGCCGTCCGTGTTCTATTGTGGTGGCCCAGACACGCGCACATCCGTCATAGTGTTTCGCCGCGTCAATGGGATGCATATGCGGAACGGTAGAGCCGCCAACGATTTTCTCGTTGGCGGCTTAAGACCCGTTGGTCCCGAGTCCTTCGACCATCAGAAGGGCAACCTTTCGGCACGCATCCATATAGTGATATCCATATAGTGATACTATCACTAGATGAGCGGTCGGGAGTTCGAAATCAGCCGCCCACCACCGCAGTGCGTATCCAATGTGCGTCTGCAGATGGCGCGAAAAACAGCGCGACGCTGGCACAATTTCGAATCGGGCGCTCTCCCGCGCCACCGTAGCGCTTCGCCCTTCAAAGGAACTTCGAGGTTCTTCCGCGAGCCGGGCTATCATCTGTGTTTTGGTGCAAAACACTGTGCACCCGAGTACCCCTTAAACGCTGTTAAAGGTACGACGTCTCGGGACGAGTCGCTCGTACCGTATCTGTCGCGTTCAGTGACAGACTCCCTTGAATGTAACAACCCCCCCCACAAGTGAGTTTTGAAGTCCTTCTCGGCGAAAGCGAATTGCGTTAGCAGTGCGAACGCCGAACGTCGAACCAAGATGATCGGGTCGATGCTCCGCGTCGCCGCCCCGAACGCGGTTGCGCGTTCCCACCAGCTACAGCTGGCCGGACGCCAGATCATCCAGAAGCGGAACGGTGGCCCATGGTACTACCGCACGATGCCGCCGCACAACAAGCGGCAGGAACGTATGAGCCAATGTGAGTGGATGATCCTAGCCGGCCATCTATTGTATCACCTCCGTCCCCACCCAGAAACGCCACCTTGCGAGTGCGATCTCGGGGGTGAGAGCTTGCCACAGGCTCGGAGCTGCACACGTCTATGATCTACATATATATATATATATATATATATATATATATATATATATATATATATAGATATATATATATATAGTATTAGTTCAATTGTAGGCGACAATGGGGGCGGGAAATAATCGCGCCCACCACCGATTTTAGCATGGACACATGTGTGACCGTACGAAAGACGTTTTTCGAACTGACTCTGTTCACATTCTCCCATGCGTGAGCTCGTATGAACTGACGTTGATCTGCGAACGAAGCAGAACAAAAAATAAATAAATACGTGGACGTCGATATTGGACGAGTTCGAATCATTTAGACCGTGAAATGCCGAGATGTCGCTGGTGGTGATCGTGAATTTGAAGAAAATTCCCCCCACCCTCCCGTCAATAGAAAAAAATGACTGCAACGAATAATTCATACGGGGTTGTGTGTGCCAGTGAGCAAGTGATGTCCAATAGCTTAATCACGATTTAATTAGGTTAACTTTAACTGTCTACAACATTATATGATGTGCAGCATAATGGTGATGATGATGCTAATGACGATGATCCTTGATTCTTGTGCTCTAATTATAAGACAGCGTGATACGTAAGATCGTACTGAACGTATAATCATTTGATAATTCAATCACGTCCGCCCTACATGGTGCCATCGGTAGCCATGTGTAGCCACATCTAAAACAAAGTAGATTTCCAAAATGATGAATCCACATGCATGTGCTGAGAGGCGACTTATCGCCCAATTACAAGCCTGTAATTAAATATAACACGAAAGCTATAGCTCTGGTGGTACCCCCCTTCCTCCCGGGAAGACTTTAATTAGCGGAAATTCGTTCGATTGTCACAACGTCGACCTGATGCAAATACGTATGTCTCGTACATGTCATTCTTGCATGCTTGTCGCCTGATACATGATAGCATTTCTAATCATATCTTATCCGTCATTGAGATAACAAATGAGTTTTAATTACTGTCTGCTGCCTTGTTGCCGCTTTCCGATAATACCGATTTCAGATATGATGTGCGCCGTGTGGGCTTGGGTCACCTACCATTGCTGTACCGACTACGGTCATCTGATTGGCCACTATAATGTTCCGCCACTGTCTTCGCTGACAGATGAGGAGCTCGGCGTCATTCGTGATTAAAGTTTGTCGATTGACATTTTTATGATGAGATATAATTGTACTAGTGTAAATAAAATGAGATGAACCAAGAAATTCACTGGAGCCCTGTCCTCTTCTCGTTAGCCCTGTCCATGGTTGTTGTTGGTTGTTGTCGTTTATTACTATAATTACTAGCAATGCAGCGACCTTTTTAATTAGGGAACGATTTTCATTATTTGCGTCGGGAGTAGGACGGGGTGCTGGGCATGGTTTTGTTTAGTGGTAGCCGGTGATTTAGTCACAGATTTGGCCGATGGTAGCGGTTTTCTGTCCATAAACAATCACATATCATTCGCTGAATTGGTCGCGAACAATTGTTGTTTGCACGGACGCCAAATGGCTTCCGGATACCGATCAATATTTGTATGACTTCTCGACGCGGGAGGCGATCGAACCGGACTGTCTTGTTACCGGTTGAAATGGGCCGGGTTGCGGAAACGCAGGCGGTCGGATCGATTCACTCGATCAGCCGGTGCGAGTTTTTGAATACATTTGCCGTAGAGTACAATACAGGTTCGCGTTTCATACAGACGGCAGGTTACTTACCGCCGCCGCCGCCGCCGCCGGTTGAGCTCGAAGCACGGCCCACATTCGTTCTGGTAGAAAGTTGTGCTTCGGGGCCCTTCGGCGAGCGCTTTGTTTCGGACTAGCGATATTGGATTTCGACAACTAGCTTCTCCTTAAATAAGCCGCTGCGAAATACATCGAGCTGGTGTAGGTCGATGAATACGTCACCGGATATTGTCCGAGGGATAGATAAATAGATAGAATATTATAGACATGGATAAATACGGAGAAGAAAGCACAGTGTTGTACCGGTGGCTGCAGCGCATCCGCCGCACCTCGTATAGAGCCCCCTGTTCAGACAAAATATACGTTGGACGTTGAGGGCAGAGGTAAGGCAATGACCGACCCTGGTGAGAATTCTGCCGAGACGTTTTTCAGTAAGAATGAATCAGTTAGGAGAGAGAGAGAGAGAGAGGTTGTCGAGCCCGGTGGTGCATTCGTGTGCGCCTCAGTGCAATCGGAGGAGACACGTGGGTGCACGGGTGGGATCTCCACCGTTGCACATTTCCAGTTGAAGGGGTTGTCCGCCTTAAAAGCAGTTGTACCGTGGACGTTAAGTATTTAAGGCTGTGAGTCAGCCCGAAAATTTTTAGGAGAGAGAGAGAGGTTATCATACCCCAGAGAGGTCACTGAACCCCTTTGATTACAGGATAGTCATCGATATTACGTCGTCTCCACGGAATAACCCCTGCAGCAGCTATGGTCCCATTCGTGTGCGCCTCGGTGCGTCTCTCGGAGGAGAGACGGACGTAGGTGCGCGGTTCGATCCCCACCGTTGCCCACATTTGCATTTTCAAGGGGCCCGTGTCACGAAGCAAGCTGCTAAAAGCAGTTGTACCGTGGACGTTAACTAAGAGTCAGCTATGGTCCTGCATGACCAGCGATCGTCCGCGATAGATCGTCGTGCTATCGTCGTTGCTGGCATTGCTAGAGCCACCGTAAATCGCCAATTTTTTTTCTCATTGTGGAAAATAACAATAGGGCCATCGTCATTCACTACATGACCCAAATGATCACTTTGCCGTCCTCGTCACACCTGCTTGCCACCATGACAAATAAGCATTTATCATCTGCGAGGTACGAGGAAGGGGGAGCAAAATAAGAGCAAAGGTGGCCCCGACAGGTCCTCCTCATAGTAATACCTAAAAGGTTAAGAGCTGAACCCTGTCAGATAGGGGAACAGCTGAGGGGGTCAGCTCGAAAAACAATTATTATTATGGCAAATAAACATATAAACAATACGACAGATGTGACGTTATTAGAGATAGATGGATGACGAAGATAATACCATTACATAGGATAAACTTTTTGGGGCTGATGCACAGCTAACATAAGATAACTGTATTTATTCAACCATACAATAATTAGGAATTATTTCTAGGGATTCTTTGGGGGGGATTAGCTGAGGCCGACATTGCCGTCCCGAGGAGGGCAATAGCATTGCCTCTCCGCCTCACAGGGAGGGACAGGCGTTGCAGAAGCAAAGATCCTGCGCGCTTGTTCCCGGTTACGCGGATCAACCTATCGTAGACCCCTTCGAGAAAGTTCGCAGTGAGGGGGCCGTGCCCGCCTAAGGCTTCAACTGCAAGGGGGGTTGCCTTGTTGGGTTGCAAGGTTGTTGTTTCAAAAAGAGGTGGGTTGCCTGGAGTGCGGCGTACTTCCTTAGCTTGGCCCGCTCCGCACGCGCTACCGTGTAACCGGGGGTGGTTGCACAGTGGTTGACATAAGAAGGTTCTAGAGTGTCAATCACCGTGCCGTCCCAAACGAGGTGCTGGCCTCGATGGAAGCGGATGAGAGTGAGGCCGTATAAGATAACTGTTCTACTTGCATAAGCTACAGCGTCAAGAATCCGAGAAGGTTTGGCGCTAGCAGTTTTCGCTCGCTAATATCTCATTCAGCGTCAACAACAACAATCCGATTCGGATAGGGACACAAACGGGTCAGTCAGACGGATCTGCGGGGGTAACGCACCCATCGTTGTGCTAATTGGCCCTCGGCTGACGCGAAAATATCGCGACACCCTCTGGCGAGGGCGCGGGGTCTCGTTGGTGTTACAAATGCGCTGGACGGCCCGAACCGTTGTGGAGGTTCGCGGCCATGTGATATGAACGCTGTTCGGGGCCAGACCTGAGGTGACCTGACGTCGGGCACCGTACCGTCAGCGCGGTGGCTTGGACGGCTAAGTCTCTGGCTGTCGAAAACCAGAGGCGGCGGGTTCGAGCCCCGCTGCGAGATGACACATACGAGAGCTTAAGCGATGTGAAATTGCAGCTCCTTTAATAAACCAAGAATACAGCTTACCTTACCTACGGGACTATCAAGGAAACAGAAAACTTGCACAGACACAAAGCTGAACCAGTGACAAATACCCACCTATTACGGTACAATAACGACGTTCGAGAGTCCCGCCACCGCCAACAGAGGATCAGCTGACGCGCATCGAGGATGACGCTTGCCAGCGTTGTAATATTGTTCTTATCGTCCATAGGCGCATGGTGCGTGGTCGTCCGTGCCTCCGAGGAGGTGTTTCCTATACATCCGTATACTGATCACATTCTCAAAGAACTGCGCCAACAGGGCCGAATCTATGGGGCACGCTGGTTGACGGCCCTCGCCACACTTACGGTAAGGACACAGATAGACAGCGGCGGCTGATAGCGGGCGATTGGCGTAGTTCGAAGGATAGCTGAACCCCCTCCCTGGTAAACCGGTTTCGGGGTTTGCATTTTGTCTCGTTTTGCTTGCTGATTACGTTGGGCATGAATACGCCTCTCGCCACCTCTGTCATAGGAATAAGCGAAGGTTGCCGTGAGAGTTTCGGACACCACACGCATCCTATCTATTCGAATGCATAGTTTCTTTGCTGTACTGGGCAACGTAGGCTGGCTTGTTGTTGTTGTTTGATCCTTCGTTCAGCGATACCATTGTAACCGTACAGAGTTTTGTAGGCAACATCATCATCGATGATGATGTTGCCAATTAAATGATTCAAGATTGTAATGAGAGATGTCTGAACATCGTCTTTGTTCAGGCTGAACATTGAATTGAAGGGCTTGCCAACATCCGAAGGATCTTCATATGCGTACTACCATGCGTGTCGATACTCTATTTACAGACCGCTTGTCACCCAATGGATGCTAGTGGTTTGACACATACGGCATTGTCTCTGGTCAATCTTCGGAGGGAGTTCCTCTCAGCCTCGGTAATCAGGTGCGACCCGAACATCGACATATCGTCTTGTGCGGCCATCGACAACCTGGACAACGCCAGCTTAAAGGATTTGGTTGAGATTTTCGTCAAGCTTCAAGCGATCTGCACCACCGTGGCACACGGCCAACGAAGCGGAGCCTCGCAAAAAGTATATCGCAACAGTTTTCGTAGGTGTTCGTGCGCGATCTGAGACAGCATCAATGTATTGAGGATAATATTGGTAAAAAAAAGAGCAGAAGAAATTAGTGTTGTGTAGGTAGAGAATGTTGAAGCAGCTGAGAGTCAGCTAACCACGTCACGTCCGCACGGTGAGGAGGATGTGTGGTGCTCGTGGCTGGGCTTGTACACATCTCACCACCCTTTACTGAAGAATGCGATAAGCGATACCGGGAAGTGTGGTGCTGTTGAACATCGTCAACAGTTCCATAAGGGGGGGCGGCCATGGTGTTGGCATGCAGTAGCATGCCAACACCCCCCCCCCCTAAAAAAAAGAAGGTAGAGAATGTAGGGTCGAAACGACTGCGTAGCCGCTGAGCTGAAATTTCCCTTTGGGAATAACCATTCCAATACAAAGGGGGCTTAGGAGTATTCTTGGCACACCCGAGGCTCGGTGACCGCGAAACTTCTCTCATTGCCTTTACGCACACCTTGGGTGTTATCGTTGTCGCGGCCACAATGTTTGACAACAATTCACGGTAGAGATGTAGAGATGGCAAACGAACAGCGTGTGGATTGGGTGTTTCTCCGTCTCGATACGTTACCTCGGAAATCTGCCCGCACAGGTGGTCGACATGGCCTCAGATCTCAATGGCGAAATTCTCACGGAGCTCTCGGCGTTGAAGTCCGCTCTACGCCGACATGCTGAGAGTGTGCACACGGAAGATCCCGTACGAGCCATGCCCGATACGGCTGAAAACCACCGCGGTGATCCTTCGAGACCAACTCCGCCCCCGCTACCAGCGCCACCATCTGCCGCCTCGCTGACGGACATGTTTTCCATGGTGGCCTCCCTGGCAAATGACGCCTCGAAGGCGATCAAGGAGCTTATGAACAAGGGTTCATGTGAGTTGTGTATCCCTCCTCGTGTTTCGTAGCATCACAGCCTGGGTGGCTAAGTCTGACTGCCGCCGATGCCGGAGGTCGCGGGTTCGAATCCTGTCGTAGGCGTCTGGGCCTTTATAAGTATAATAGGTTAGCCATCCAGGCTGAGGTCTCGGCTGAAGGATGGGTCTTCGCTAAGCCTAGTCTCTATCTCAGGCTGCAATAGGCCAGGGGTCGCGTATTCCGGTGGAACTAAAGGTAAAAAGCTTTATTAAACGAACTGCAATTTTGCAATGCTTAGCAAGTTCTCTTATATGTCCTCATCACCTGGCGATTTCAGTTCGTTGCACCTGACGAATTCAATTTTCAGACTATCTCTGCATATCCTATATGGTAATCACCTATGTGACCCTGCTGATGGCTTCGCACTGGCTGACCTGTCGTCTCCTTCGAGGAGCGCGTCAGGCATGCTTTTTGATCGCCTTCTCGAACTGCATCGTCCACATTTGGCTGCTCCGCAAGAGCTATTGCCGAACTAGAGACCACATGTAAGCTCGATGTCGGGAGGGAGGATGGGACCGACACTCGTGTACTGTCCAACTGATTATAGTATATTAGATATACGGCGTATATGCGCATGACAATATTTCGCACATGTGTATGTCGACACGATGCGGGTAACGTCTATATTAGGTTTCATCGATCAACACCCACAGTTCAACCTACTCTGATAGGGTCGAACGAGAGTTATTATCGTAGGAGAGTTTTATTACGGCGTTATCTGACAAGCTGCTTTTTGCTGGTTGATGGACCAGATGGTGTACATTTTAAGGCACATAATTAACTAACTGGCGGGACTCTTCTCCCTCACGGGTTGGCTAACGGTCATTGCTTACATCGAGTATTGTTGGAATATTGTCCTGATAGCGAAGCTAACTTCAGCTCGACAGATGGTCTACGAGCTTCAATACGGCGTACATAAGTGTCACTTAATCCGAAAGTCAAACAAATGCAATTTTAAGTATATTTTTTCGACTTTCGAGACAACGCGTAGCATACCTAGATATATATAGGAACAGTTCACCATGGTACCGCACACGAGTTCATATATACGAGTTTATAACATTGCTTGTGGCGAACGCATGAATCAGATTGTTTTGTGTGTGCCGTTAAGTCACTATAAAAAAAACTAACTAGCTAACATATTTGAATCTGCATATGTATGATCGATTTGACGCGTTGCACGATTTCAAGCTCAAGCACGCAAATTTTGCAACACCTGACGACTAGCTTGTACCGATAATCTTGCTTCAATGCATATGATCTTGCTTGTGAATATATATGTTGAATTTGATTTGATTTTTTCTCTGTGGATAAGGTAAGATAAATGTTTATTGATTTATTAAAGGAACAGCAATTCTGTTTTTACCAACGATAATGTCTATGTCATGAGTTTGTCTTTGTTCAACATGTTGGCTTCGTTCGGCTGTGATCTATCCTTTTTGCCAGCGACATAGCTTGGCTCACCCCAAATCTCACCGATAGTACGCTACTGCACTGCGTGGTCCTGGTGATCATCTTAGCCTTTACGGCTATCCGCCGATATGACACCCGCCTGAAGTATCTACACCACATCGACTTGCAGCACAGACAAATTCGTCAAGTCATACAAGGCCTGGACAGGGCAGGGCGATTGCGAGCGGCTTAGGACGACGAGGGGTGGGCTCCCTGTTCCCCCCGAATCTGCCTGGTCCCTACGCGGTGAGCATCTCTCAATTAGCGCTTGCTCCCATTGGTCGTCAAACATGCATCAAGTCCGATATGGTGGCATTTTGTAGTTTGTAGTCGTCGAAGCCGACAACTGAGATGTGCACGCATCGTGAAACGTTTAGTGTTTCTTAAAATTTAATTACATTTTCTTTTTAATCCGATTACCTGTTGTCTCTCTGTTGTTGCTAGTGTTGTTGCTGGTGTTGCCGTATCTGAACAAGCAGACATGACAATGTCAGGACAAATTCGTTGTGTACTTGTCATTCGAATAGACGTTCACCGCTCCTTTGTGATAAGTGGGATTTGATCGACTTCGGAGCCAGCGTCGCTTGATGGGGAGCTGGCGCCTCTTTAGCGTCGATGATGAAGCCTCTGCGGGGTGCTTCCCGACTCGATGTGTTTTTATGCGTTCTGGCTGATCTGGCAGCAGATGACAATGGAATGATGACAGCTTATATTCATCGCCTACAAACGGTAGTCATCGCGATTGAAGATTGAAAAGCCTCGGCTCACTTGAGCCATCATATCATCGACTGTCCTTGTGGAAAATCCCATCACTGCAGACAACGCTTGTCCTCAATGCCTGACTTCATTTAATACCTAGCATAAGATAAAGGGCTAGATAAAATATCTTATCATTCAGTAATTAAACCACATGTTAATTTCACAATGTTCAACGGAACTCGATCCCAGTGAGTCAGCACTCAATAACACAGTATGGCCTCGGGTTCATAGCAAGTCGCATTCGTTCCAGGGACAAGTCTCGCTTGGCTTATGGAAGCCTCAGTTCGGCACCCGTATTTATTATACATGATCAAGGTCGCGCGCCTGAGTACGTTATGATTGTGTCTTCCAAGGGTGTTCCGCATAGGCTTGATTCTCCCTGAGCTTGTTGCTCGTTGGGCCTATTGTGGAAGTAAACTGCAACGATACCCGCCGTACTGTCGAATCAACGGGAGACGCGGGCGAGTCACCGACCGCGGGGTCCTAACCGTTCATTGGGTTATTTTACGAACATGTGGAGGTTTCTTGCAAGCACATACATATATAATACAAGACGATTATGATGGATGTTATCGTATAGAAACAGTTCGCCGTTACAAGAACACAGTGTACATCTAAATGGCGGCGGCAGCTAAGTGGTGACCGTGGTAATATAGACGTGCATACATAATAGTATGGTCAATACAGCTGGGTTAGAGTGTTTCGAAGACTTCCGAGTAAAGTCGAGTGTAATCTCTTCTGGGACGGTGTCGCGATAGTCACATTATTTCCACGGACGGTTGACACGGGTAGGATACAATACATCAACATCTTTTAGTCGAAGGGATTTCGCGTTACTTCGTAGGACTCGGAACCTGCGTCCTCCGCCTTTCGACCAGGGATCTCGAAGCCGTCTCGCGGATTCACTTAAGGTAACAACACCGCGCCCTCGTGATCGAGACCCGTAGTTCACGCTGGCGTAAATCAGTGATTCGGTTGTGCTAAATCGAATATATTCATAATGTAAAAACAAACTGGTTAGTGTAGACAAACTTCTCTTTCCTCTACAAGCTCCGCAACACATATCTCAGTCAAGTGGATACCCTGTCATATCTGATGTATCTGATATATCTGGGCGAAATGAACACACACACACACATACACAACAAACTATGTAAACTATATGTCCATCCAAAACAATATGCGGGCGTATCTTCAGCAAGTCGCCGTTCCTGTATTCCTTTGTGAACTCGCCCTCTGTTTCGGATGCTAGATCAATTGAGCCAACTTCGCTTGGTGGCGGCTTCGAGCTTCTCCACCATGCCCACGCCCGGTGACCCGGTTCGCTGTTGAAGGCCCAACGCTGAGGGCTCGTCACCTCATCGCCGAGTCGGGCGTTTTCCATGTCGACTCAACGGTTCACCTTGGTGCTTCCCATGCGAACCGTGGGAACAGCAGCGCTCCCGTTCAAACAACACTCTCGTATCGGCTATCTATGTTCCGTTGACGCCTCCTCTCAACAGCCGCCATTGCGCCCACCTTAAATACGCACTCGACACCTTCGCCCGTTCGCGCACTGCATTCTACGTATCCTAGAGCGTTGAGCGCCGCAGCTTCACAGCCATCCTCGATGCTCAATGGTCGCTCCCGAATGGCGGCCAACTCGTTGATGGTTCTGGCGTCGTGGCGCAAGTCCTTTTTAGTGGCCACGAGTATGATAGGAGCGTCTGGGCATAGACTCTTCACCTTTGGCTGCCACCTCTCGAAGACGTTCGTCAGGGAGTCCGGCCAATCGATTGAGAAGCACATAAGGAACACGTCAGCGTCCTTGTAGATTGCGGGGCACAGGCTGTCGTAGTCGTCCTGGCCAGCCGTGTCGTACAGATCGAGTTGTACACGCTGCCCTTGAACGGTGACATCTATCGAGCACTTGTGGTATCGGGCCGGAGCATCGCTATCGGGCGTCTGGTTCTGGCTTGCGGCAATCAGCCACGTTTTGCCGCAGGCTCCGTCGCCGACAACGACGGCCTTGTATGGGTTCGTACCCATGTACGCGGTGAGGAGACGATGGGCCTAATTGATTCTTGTGCTGTAGTCGGGCCTGGAGTAGGCAGCCTTCGATGGGGCAGCGACGGGTACAATTCCGGGTGAGGCGCCTTACTTGGTAGATCTTCCCTTGGTCCAATCAGTTCGTCGTAGATCGAATGTAACAAGCGGAAAAGACGCTACGCCTGTGAGCGGGCCTAAGACGATATCACCATCCCGCCATCCCAAAGTTGCCCGAGACGCTGTCCAATCTACGGCGGACCATTAAACCAGCCGAATCGTATCTCATCGCCACTGTTAATTCCGTAAGTCCACCCTATCACCCTTCCTCTTTCACGAGTAATTCCCGAGACCGTTGAGTGCGTCAGTCAGTCAGTCCGTCGTATCTAAGTCGTACTAATCTGCCTTTGGAAAGCTCGCCAACAAACGCTACAGCAGTTACCACTAAAGTGTCTAAATCTAGAAACAAAGCATAAAACAGCGCCGGGATCATTTTCCAGTATCTATTGACTATAGGAGCCAGTTCCCCGTAATGGCTGCCCAGTTCCCTGAGCTAGCGGAGTTTAAAGGTTGCCACACGAAGTTAGACGCGTTACTGCACTAACTGCAAAAGTCTCCAGTGACGCATCGCTAGATATCTCTCGGAAAATGCCTCCGAAAACCTGTGTATATATACAAGAAACTTTCTAAGCGTCACTTCTTCTGGAGTTACTAGGATTATCATGATTTGATATTGTATAACAGTTAAGATGAATGACGAGCCATTTCGCGCTAAGCTCAGCTCAGCGAGCTGTTCGCCAGGCAGGGGAGCAATGCTCGCTACGAAGCAAGCAACGGCGGGGTGTTTTCAATTGTAAGTGCGTATAACGACCGCCGTCGTGATGGACTGCCCTCTGGCAGCATTTGCATGTGGCCTCTGCCGGACGGAATCGAGTTTCGATGGACGTCTGGATGTAGTGGAATACGTTGATTAGCCGATAGCAGTAGGTGGCTCTTACTAGTGTAGGCGAGAGGCGTTCTGAAAGTGGCGAAATCCTGCGTTACGCATGTAAACATCATAGATAAAGCAAGGCTAGGGTCGGGGATGGAGGGCCGCTCGAGTTGATGGTCATGTCCATCAACATATCACGTCTCCCTCCCAGATCTGTGAAAATCTTCATCGCCGCCTACAAAATGTGTTCCTCCCAAAAAAGACAGGTCATTCCACGCACTCACCGCAAGCACATTACCGACACGTTTCTCGGCCGCAGTGAACAGTCCACCGGCCGTTGATATTCTCATCGTCGATGCCTGTTTGTATATGTGTGGTGTGATCGCTAATTTATTTCCGTGAATATAATAAATATGATTGCAAATGTAAATAAATCCCCATCGGGTCATCCACATCGCTACTTTTCATTTGTATTCCCTTTCTACATTGTATTGATTGAAGTTCGTACCAGCGCCTAGGGTATAAGGCTCATTCTCTTCTCAATGACATCGTCAACCTCAATAGGTCGTAGGATAGGAGCGTTCTTGTCGAACAGAGAATAACAGTGATCCATTTTATGCATCAACAATGTAGGCGCGCTACCTTTGGCCAGAGGGCGATTCCGATGTCTCCCCTCGCAGCTGGCGCAATTGGTTGGCCTGCACGTCTTCAGTGT
Organism: Stratiolaelaps scimitus; assembly: GCA_019614645.1. NCBI lineage: Eukaryota > Metazoa > Arthropoda > Arachnida > Mesostigmata > Laelapidae > Stratiolaelaps > Stratiolaelaps scimitus. The sequence goes on along the minus strand of JABWDB010000091.1, from coordinate 298,271 downwards.
CGTCTCGTAGCTGCCCTTGCCGTTGCGTCGAGAAGCTCTAGGACACCTGTCCTAGTTAGGCCTACGCATTCGATGTAGTCCATAGCTTGAATTTTGTTCGCCACGCTCTCCGCTTCGCCGCATTCGACTGGTGCCTGTCCGACATTCGCCAGTGACTCGATTGTTGTGGGGTCGTCACGAAGGTCTTTTTTGTTTCCGACAAGAATCACCGGAACCCCCGGACAGATCCGGCTGATCTCTGGTTGCCACCGTTTGACGACGCTCGTCAACGAGTTCGGAGAACCAATCGAGAAGCACAGCACAATCACATCAGCAATTTTGAATCCCAGCGGCCGTAACGGATCGAACTCTTCGAGCGACGTCGCCTCTAGGAACGTCAGCAGCAGCCTACTTTCGGCGATTTCCACCTGTGTGAACACGTCCAGGTGTTCAAAGAGGGTGGATTTGCCGCAGGCTTCATCACCAACGATGACCACGTCTACCTTAATACCTTCCATGTTGAAGTTTGCTGGCTGTCCGTCGGCGACTAACCGAGCACGCGTCCTTGGCCGCCGTTAGTGGACTGCGTCCACAGAGGGAGGTCTGTCTCTTGACTGTTCCACTAGGCCTCACCGTTCATCCGTCCATGATCGAGCCAGGTGACCGCACTATCGGCACCAGTAGGGCATGGCGTCGCGTAATGGTTTTAACAGGTGGCCCCGCGATGACCGCTCGCTAGTAGTGTTCTGTCGGCACACGTCACCCGCTGTACTGACTGACATCATCGAGCTGGTCAAAATTCGCATGTGATGTACTTGTTGTGTTCAGCTGAATGTGACAGGCCTAGTACGATGACAGTCGATTAAATGAGTTAGACAACGTGCCGTCTCTATATCTGGCAGCACAAAGACACCACAACGGAGTGACTCTAGCGCGTTCAAAGTTTTCCATCAGTTGTTCCAGAGTAAAGGGCTCGGTTGGGGTTGATATCTCTCGTCCTGTTGAGGGGACGAGGCGGCGGGGCAAATTTGTTGCTTCCAGGGTTAACTGCTGGCTCCTTCGCATCCCCTGGTGACTCGGCCATACAGACCGACCCCGGGGATAAACGATAAGATAATGAGATCATACGATTTTTGTAACACAATTCAATAAGTGGCCATGGATCGATCGGTGTCGACCGCGGTGGTACACTCGGTGGCATACGCCCGGCTTCTTTGCCTCCCATATAACACTACCCAGTGACAAAGTTCTTCAAAAGAGACGGTTAAGAATCAATGCTCACTCAATCTCGTTGTGTACTGTCCTTCGTCAATCGTTGCTGCTTTCTCGTAGGCGACCTTTACCACAGCAGCTATGTATCTAGCGAGTGTTGTTCAGCTCAAGTGGAGCCAATGTTTGAACATATTGCACATATTTGAGTGGGTGATTCAAATTCGTCAGATCTGGAATCATCTGATCATCGCCGAGCATCAGATGCTCAGATGACACATTTTGTAAGGAGATCTCAGGCAAATAGGATACGTTCGCTTGTTCCCTGCATTGATTGAACCTCCAGTTGATAACATACTTATGCATGATGATGATTATATGACAGGTCGCCGCAATAGATCGACGATTTTGTTGCCGGCAACCCGCTGGCACAGTCGCCCTTATGTCCACCTAGTACTTCGCTGTACAGGTTGTATGGTAATCCCAATCATTGCGTGCACACTCGGAGCAACCTACATTACAACACAGGTCTTGTACCTTTCGCGCCCAGCCTTGCTCGAGGCCTTCGGAACGATGGGCAACTTCGCGGCTACCTGAACCAGCTGCTTTATCCCTTCGCGCGTTCGGGCCGAGCACTCGACATAGCAAAATGCGCCAACCTCGTGCGCCATCCTGTGGCCGTCCTCGACACTCACTGGCCTCTGATCGATCTTCGACAGCTCGCTGATGGTCGCCGGATCATTGCGGAGATCATTTTTGGTGCCGACCAGCACGACCGGTACGTTCGGACAGAATCGTCTCACCTCCGGAACCCACCATCTCTGAGCGTTCCTCAGCGAATCCGGTGAGTCGATCGCGAAGCACACAAGGAACATATCCGCGTGCATGTAGCCAATCGGACGAACGCTATCGAAGGCCGCATCTCCCTGCGTGTCATGAAGCACAAGCCGGCACTGTCCTCCGCCGGTGACCTCAACGTCGACTTGGTCAACGCCAAATAGACACGATTTCCCGCTGTCCTCATCGCCGACCATCACCACAAACTTCCTCGGGGACGCCATCCTATCACAGGGGGGGGGGGTCACTCTGCGTTCGATGAGTCAACAAGCGGAGAAAACTCAACGATTTATTGCCACGGCTGTCACTCGTGCTACAATCACCTCGTAGCACTATGATGCCCGCTGTTGCTGGCCGGTGATCGTTCGCGGACCGTCTACGCTACATAACGCTGGCGTCCGCAACTCGATAGCCCCCTCGGTAATCCTGGATGTTCGCCAGGTGGCTCGCGGCAAAGCGTCTGTCGCCCTTCCAGAAAATTCATACCTGAAATCGCGCCGTGACCTAACCCAAAAGCCATCGAATGGAGGGCGCACGCGCGGTCCCTCTGGTGATGTTATAGTTCCAACAAATCAATTTTCGTAGCCATTTAGTGATAGGGAATATTACGCTCGAAAGTCGGTGACCGTCAATGGGCGCCATGGTACGCCACTGAGCATTCGGTTTATCGTGTGGCGAACTGGTGGAAATACGCAATCCCGTGATTCCGTCCCCTCCGTTGCGGTGTGATATACCTGCTAACATCGCATCGCTCAGTGGGCCGATCTCGTACGAAGCTTTTGTTCGCCACAATCTCTTGTGCACATATATATATATATATATATATATATAATATATACATCCATAGGTACCCAGTAGAATGGTGCAATGGTAAAGCCGGTAGAAACAGACGACGATACGACGTGCAGGGGGTCGGGTCGTGTAAACAAAGCATATACGTACACATCGAATAATAAACATGTTTAGGGTTTCGGCCGGTTGTGACCGCCGCATGTGTGGACAATTGCTCATCTTAATCGGCCTCTCAAGAGATACCCTAGGATTGTGTCACTGATGTCAATCGCTGTAGATCCTTTACAGTAATATGCAATCACACGGATGTCCGGAAAGCGGGCCGGTATTTGAAAACGCACCGGAGTCATTTGGTGTCTATTTACGTCATTGGGTGTCCTGGGAACAGCGGGCTGACTACCTATCAACGGCAAGCTACTTGAATATAATGCAGATTCAATTCTCAACGGAAGTCAGCTATGACGCATATTGACCTCGAAACTCGGGGAAAGCCGAGATCTTTTTAGTTGCGCGATACTCATATATTGTATATAAATATCTAAAGACATGCTCTTGCTTAATATTATGGTGTATATATATATATATATATGTGCGTATTAGGACACGGCCTTTCGGTACGTTGCGAATCTCTTGAAATTCGAAACTCCACGCAACACTCCACGAAATCAGTATTCATTATTATAGTTAAAAAATCCTACTTATTTATTGTATACGAAAACTCGATTGGCCGTTCGATCTGTAACGGTATCTGATTGAGTCATAACTCGACCGGACAATAATGGACAACGAGTGAATCGTGCGCTGAATAGGGAACACCTATTGAACACCTCGGAAACTCCTCGAATTAAGCACCAATACGCTGCGGTGCCTCGAGTTGCCTTGCGGATTGCCGGATCTCCTTTACGCGATTCGCTTTGTTCGTGACCGGAGCACTCTATTTTTCAACGCGTTTCCCCTTCAAAAGAAACGGCTGAGCGTCGGAGAGTCGAGAAGCGGCCCCGGTGGCCAACGACGAGCCAGCGAGTTCGACAATTTGTGCAGGAATATTATGTCATCGTGACGAGATCTGACTACGATCTTCTGCGTATTGGCCACCGTTGTAACGGCGCCTTGCTCGTTGGACTCAGCCAGCCGGACGGTGGCAGGGCGCTTATTATATTATTATTCGAAGGTATAGGATCGAGTCGTGCTTTATAGTGGTCCCTGCTGCAGTATATGCGGGAAAACACATGTGCTGTGGCAGGTCCGTTTGAGCGGCAATGGAATGGCACCACATTGGCATGCGGAGTACGTCTACGTCATATAGTATCTCAATGGGAGACATACAAGGTTTGGCTTAAGCGATCGCTGATGGACAGCCACTTGAGATCCCTCAGCACGATGGCTTGGAGCCGAACAGACGATTTCGGTGGCTTACTTCTCATGCAAACCCACGACCTATACGGCGGCGTTTCGGTCGAGTTACTCAATCGCAGAGGCAGACTCGCTTTGAAAACGTCGTCGACATTTGCAAATTGCAGCTCCTTTAATAAACCAATAAAACCTTTACCTTTACATATAGCCGCCCCATGTCAAAACGTATGATCCATCTGATCCTGCTCCTCAGCCGCAAAAGGGACCTTCGAGACGAGCCGGATGTTATCGACGAGGCGGCCAAAGTCACTCGCAAGATCTGTCGCAAGTGACGGGGCCACTCTAGAGGCAAAAAAACATCCAAGCATTTGGCTATATCGACTGCTCCTCGCGGACGGATGTTGGAATACAAGAACTATGCGAGCTGGCGGATAGGGTGACGCTTCGACAGCGACCCGTGACCATCAAACATAGGCGTCGCGTTGTGGTATAAACCGCACTGTGGTATATTTCCTGTTGACGATATGGCCTATTTGAAGATACATGGCCTATTTGAAGATACATGGCCTATATGAAAGGTTTTCGTTAATTGTGAAATATTACTTTATTGACGAAAATAAACGTAGATGATGACGATACAGTATTTATTTTTCACTCGTTCGAATAATATGTACATTCACAGCAAGCGTATATATATATATATAGCATTTACGCTTTTAAACTTTAACCACGTCGGATTTTATGGCCTGAGCAACTCGTAAAGGTTTTAAGGTATTTTGGATATCTTCGTATAGCAGCCCTAGCTACTCGTGTTTGCCATCATAGTGGCCGTAGTGTTCAAGATGTATTCCGTTCGTGGATCGGTCTGCGGTATTCGGCACGGAACGGTGAGAGCCCGTGGACTCTGAGAACCTGATGACTCTGTGTAACTGTGTCAGTTCGTTGGCTCTGTTCGGTTGTTACCGATTCATCCTTGGCCTTTGCCTATATAGAACGCCGGCTCTGCATCCTCTATTTCTAGCTTTTTTTTTCTCTAGATAAAGGCAATGTGTGATCTTTTGTAGGTCTTTGTCGGTGTCCGAGTTACAGGGTACACGAACGCGTGGTCGAATGGAGACCCAGCATGTCCCTATCGAAGGTGGTCTTGTTTGTGGCCGTCAGCCTTTTCCAGACTAGTGGTAGCCCGTATGCAGCGGTCAGTGCGATCTTCAGAGTGAAGATCAGAAGCCTCGTTGGCTGGCCGCCGTCGCCAATGAGGCTCCTGATTCTGTGTTAGAAAATCCCTGAGCCCTATTGATTATTGGTCTGCGGCGACTGTCGCCTTCCTGCCGACCCTCGCTCTCCGGTGGCTTGCGCGAACGATTGATCCGTTATCGTTCGTGTCAGGTCGAGATATGTGAAGGAGTCGGCAATTCTTAGGGGAACACCGCCTACAATAAAATTCATCTGAGTAGGCTAGCTTTCCCTATTCCTGAGCTCGTGATCTGGTATTATACAGGATATAGTCGTTCGGATCAACTGATCCGACCGTTCGGATATTCTGATTCTAATATTCACATCGTTATTTATACAATTGTCTATTAGTTCATTCGTGTGACTATCCACGACATGAATTGAACACCATGTGATTGATTTTTTCGGCGCGAGCTGGCCACCCTAGGCCAATAAATCCAATCGCCGACGATCCGCTTCTTCCGCGCGAGAATCACTCCTACGTACGGCACCAGGCTGTCTCTTCGAATGCCTGATTCTTCGAACGTGGAATATGCAGCTGTTTGTTGTCCTTGATCGTAACGGGTAGAAAACATCGTTCTGGCATCGCACCGCAGCGCGAAAGAGACCCCCCTCTTTGTTGTGTTCGTCTCCAGGGGTCCCTTCCTTGCCAGCATACCGGGTCAAAAATCCTGTTGTCCTGAATAACGTCACTGCGAAAACCTAGGTTGTCCTGAATAACGTCAGTACGAAAACCTAGGTTGTTCTGAATGACGTCAGTCCGAAAACTTGGGCTGTCCTGAATAACGTCAGTCCGAAAACCTTGGTTGTCCTGAATAACGTCACTGCGAAAACCTAGGTTGTTCTGAACGACGTCAGTCCGAAAACCTAGGTTGTCCTGAATAACGACAGTCCGAAAACCTAGGTTGTCCTGAATAATGTTTGTCCGAAAACCTAGGTTGTTCTGAACGACGTCAGTCCGAAAACCTAGGTTGTCCTGAATAACGTCAGTGCGAAAACCTAGGTTGTTCTGAATAACGGAAAATGACTCGTAGTTTGTTCTAGGTACCCCCCCCCCCATCTCCAATGAAGATTTCTTTCTCGCTGTGTTCACACGATTGCCAGTGGCTATTCGGCTAAACAGTACCTACATGTTGAATCTATACGAATGGCTGCTTGCTCCCCGCACACCTATGCGAACTCTAGTGGCAGCTGGACATCGTGGACACGTCTCCCGTGTACTTGAGCCATTCGAAGACTCACACATATGGGTCTCTTCGATAGGTTTGACACGAGAGATTTTAATAGATGGGCTCGACATTATAATTCCTTCCATATCGAGCTCGATTGTGTTGTCGAAAATAGAATACACGACACGTCACTACGCCGCACGCATCGATCGTTGGGGTCCGCAGACGGACCGGTCGAGTATCACTCGGCTTATGCGACGGTACAGCATTTTCTCGGCTGTTTATCCCTCCGCAACAGAAGCATTGCCCTTCCCGCCAGCTCATACAGTTCTTGCATCCCATCGCCAGTTCGCGCCGAGCACTCGACATAGCCAAACGCGTTGATATTTCTCGCCACCAGAGCGCCCTCTTCACTAGCGACCGATCTTCGGCTGACTGTTTTACCCGCCTCGTCGATGACGTCCGGGGATATCTTTGCATGCGCGCCACGGAGGTCCTTCATGCAGCCAACGAGTATGATCGGCACAGGTGGACCATACGTTCTCACATGGGGCAGCCATCTCTCGACGACGTTTTCAAGCGAGTCCGCCGCAGCGATCGAGAAACAGATGAGAAACACGCTTGCTTGCTTATAGGTTTGCGCTAGCATCAGGGCGCACCACTTGTTCGTCAGCGAACCCTGTCTAGCGGGATCAAGCAGGGGCAGATCGAGGGGCTGTCCATCGATGATGGTCTTCGCCATCCCTCGCTCGTCGTCAATAGACTGCTCCACAGAGGGACACTGGCTGTACCGCACAGTTACATCTCCACCGGAATCTAGGCAGGCACGCCACAGCAGACGCGTCTTCCCACACTTGGCGTCTCCAAGAATGACCAGCATCTTTTGATGTACAGCAACAACAGCAACAGCAGCAGCAGCAGCAGGCACAAGAGCGCGAAACAACAACGCCTCCAACGCAACAAACCCTAGAGGCCAAGAGGAAGCACAGCCGTTCGATAGCGTTTCGCTTAACGAGTGTCGCCGGCGATCGTGCCCAGACGGCTGATCCAACACGTACCGCTCCTTTGGAGAGGAGACGCTTGTGGCGAATGGGCATATGCAACTCGATTCGCGAAAGGAACCGCCCAATAGCGATGTGTGTATGTGTATGTATGAACAAGGCTGCGGGATCCGTGAATTGACGAACTCTGATCGCATCCGGACAAGCAGACCCGATCGGACCAGACCGTCTTCTCGCTCCTCTGACTGGTACTCAGAGTTAGTCAGCCAGTCAGTCAGGCAAAGGAGCAAAGGCCCAACCGGTTGAGATTGCCGGAGCATCCTGGAGTGGCGAACGGCACCACTCTCTCGCAAGGGATTTCTTTAACAACTCAGATCGATTCGTGGGCAAGCCAAACAACGCTGTGAGCCTACCGAACGTTTGGTAAACTATGGCACTGGGTCTTCATTGCTTTATTTCATTTTTATTGATAATAATAGTAATAAGGATAATAATAAATTGGAGACGCACATACATTTGAAGATATCCGCCACGAGATGGCCGGTTGACTTCACGAGCAACTGGGAGCAAGGCATATTTTTCTGTATAACCACAATCGATCAAAAAGAAGAGCTAAAGCGTTCACATTCTCAGTTACAGTCACAAGGCAACTTCGATCGCGGGGCGGCCGAGTCGGCCAAGACAGGCTAACTAACTAACTGACCCGAGAGTTTCCGCTATATGTTAGGGTGCAAAGGGGACTTGGCTTGTATTTGCCGATTGTCATAGAACAACGTATATTTACACATGTGCATATTGAGAGACATAGATCTGTTTGTGTGATTACGCCAAATGTCTGCTGGGCGATACTTCAATAGTTATTCTTGATCGCTCCAAGCGGCACACCGACGCTCAAATCATCGTAGTCTGCAAACGTAAATATATATATATATATATATATATATATGTAGATAGATAGATAATATATATAAAATAAATATATACATAAAATACATTAATATATGTTTTTATTAATTCACTGTTCATCTATTTACACACTCATCGTTTACTCACGTTTTATTGGGGAATAGTATTTACACTCTTTTTCCTATCCGGCCTTCAACACAATTTCGAACCAATGAATGTTGTCATTATTACACAATTATTTATTATCATTATTATAATTATTATTGTTATTATCATTACTATGTGTTTTCCCATACTGTGTCACGTGTGGTTTAACTTTACTGTTAGCGTGAAATACGTATGTGAATTTGTTTGTCAAATGTCACCTGAACTTCCGACCTTCGACGAAATAACTAATGAAGATGCAAGCGAACCTTTCTTCTGTTGCTATGACTTCAATTTAATTATAGCCTATGATATGTACAATTAAAAGAAAATACACACACACACACACACACACACGCACACACATTTTTCAATCAAGAGACATCGTCAAGCGAGCTGACTCTCTTGCAAATTAGTCTGCAAATGTGCCTATATGGCCGGCGTCAAAAAAACACGAGGCCGGCGATTTCCTATTCAATCTGTCCGCCGACTTCGTTCTCGTATTTGTGCGCTCCACCGATCTCGCCACGGGCTGAGCGGTTCATCCACAATATGCCATATATCGTAACGACCTGCAGCACTCGTGCTGGCTTCTCGGCTTCGAGTCGCGAACGCTGTATACCAGGTATACCCACAAAAACACGCACACATATATCTATGTTTTCAGTCATTATAATAACACGCATATCCACGAGAAGCAAGCTACTGTATGATACAGCGTTTCCTCTTTGTCTGTCTGTTGCGTTTCGACTCGAGCGCTGCCCAGGCCACAAGCTCGAGTAGCTCCCCTACGCCGTCACCGTCTCGAGCGGAACACTCGACATAGCCAATTGCACCGATTCGTTCAGCCATGAGCCGGCTGGCCTTGCTCGTCACCGGCTCCTCCTCCACATCGGTCGTCGTCGTTGTCGTCCGTGCCGCGACCACTCCGACATCATCGCGGAGGTCCTTCTTGCAGCCACCGAGCAGAATTGGCACGTCGGGACAATGTGACGCCACCTCCGGGTGCCATCGATCGAGCACGCTCGCCAGTGACGCCGGCGATCCGATCGAGTAGCATATGAGCAGTGCGTCGGCGTCCTTGTAGGTTAACGAGCGCAGCTCGTCGTAGTCGCGGCTGCCGGCGCTGTCGACGAGGACGAGATTGACTGTCTTTCCGTTGACCACCACCTTTTCGGTGACCGGAGGGGCGACGCAGGGCACGCTTTCGTTCTGCCAGTTCGGCGTTAGGCCGGGATACCTCGATAGGGCTCGGTGAATCAAACGTGTTTTTCCGCACGACGAATCGCCAACAACGATCACCACCCGATACGGGATCCAGCCATCCATGGCTCAGAGCGAGACGGGGCTGACACAACGGCACATCGCACCTCGAATTCAATATCGTATCTCGTTGACGGCCACGGCGAAGTGCCACGCTGCCGATGAACCTGGCGAGGAGATGGACAATAGTTGGACAACTAGTGGCCTTGGCGTCACCGTTGTCATACAACCTCACATGTGATCACCGCCAGTGAGACACGGACGCACACGGCCCCCAGCGTTCGAATTCAACGAACGGTTCCAGCCAACAGTTAAGCTGGAACATCTGCACGACTGACAGGCCCCACTGTGGAAACTCCGTCCTTGATGCTCGTTCACAACCACCACGATAGCGCTGCTGTTAATCTCTTCCGTTCAGCGCGCGCGCGCAGCGACATCCTGCTGGTCACCACCATATTCAATTGTATTAATTAGTCGTGTACACTTAATGAGGAGATTTTAGCCGTTTCATGGGTCGCGTGACAGTTGCCGTGTTGCGACACAATGGATCCCGTTATACACCCTCACGACAAGCCGATAATATATCAAAAATGTTCCTGGCGTAATCTGGCCACCAGAGAGCTAAACTTCCTATGGTAAGGGCTTTTGGCGAGGGGGTCCGCCGGAGAGCTAGCCTCCGTGTACGAGCGAACTAATAGGAACGGGTAATCACACCAGCGAACAAACAAGACTCAGCTGTTATATTATTATAGGATAGCTTACGCGTTGACCAGACCTTCAGTCATTCGGAATTAAAGGAAAGCACCTCAACCGCCCTGAACTTTCAATGCCGTTGACCAGCAGCTTCAATGCTGTGGTAGCACTATTGGTGTAATAAATCTAGAAATAATCATACGAAATAGCTCGTCCGTATGTAAAATTTACACTCGATTCCTCTTTTTCAGCTTTTCGTGGAAATAAAGAACCCAATCTCTATTATACAAATTAAACTCGAAATTCAGAAAATCGGAATGCCATCGTCTCGTTTTATAGATTCGAAATCATCCGCTTTCAAGTGAAGCTAAGAAAATCAGCACTTCTCACTTGGCCTACCCGTTATTTCCAATGATCTCCACCGCCATCTGGACGAGAGATTTCACCAAAAAAAAAACAGAAGAAAAAAATTACACCGAAAAGTATTAATGTGTGATACTTTTCAATATCACATTTACATTTAATATTTGTGTTATTATTGAGATTATAGGACACGCTCACGTTCGCGTGCATCACAGGCTCTACCGTCGCGTAACTGACTGCGCAGGCATGTCGATCGTTTTGCCAAAAATTGTCCTCCTCGCCACGTCATCGGGAATTGTATACGCGAACCCAAGCACCAAGTCGCTGAGTGACGGCCACTTGTCGCAAGCGAGCCACAGCCTGTTCAGGAACTCGTCACCGCCGTAATTCAAGATGAGAAGACACTTCAGGAGCTGTGGATACACGGGGATGAGGTAGGCCCACACCTCATCGTGGGTCCGCTCAAGTAGACGCTCGGCCAACGTGACAACGTCGCTGTCGGACAATGGCCGCGAGTAGCGAGCGATGCTGTCGACGAACTCGGCCGGGGGCGTGAGGCCGGCGTCAATGTATTGCCGCAGAACGATCGGCAGGGTGTCCCCCTTAACAGAGCGTTTCACCAGTTCGGGGGTTGTCGGTGAGCTGATGACGACTGAAGCGGCCTTGAGCAAATTCGCCTCGATGAAGCGATTCGACTCCGGATCGGCGTCCGATCGTTTCGAATGAGCTCGCCCCCAGAGAATGTACAGCCGGAGGTCGCGTGCCTCGTGCCGCTTGGCCGCCTGCTGCGCGAACGTCACTCGAGATAGGAGGTTTAGACAGGGCGCTAGCTGCCGCCGGTCCTCAGCATCGAGGCACTGTGTCAAATCATCAATGAAGTTCAATGGAAGCCTCAGCTCCGCAGGAGGACAACTGCTGTCCGCCAACCTCAACAGCTGAATCGACTGCTTACGGAGTCGATCAAGAAGCGGCTGCCGATGAAACTTCTGGGCCATTGAACCCCTTATAGAACGTGTCCTCAGTTGAAACTTGCTCCTAAACGCACAACGGTACACATCTTGCTCGTGGTTGTCCTTTCATTGTAGTGGCACAGGAGTAGTTGCCTGCCTAAGAGAGTCGATACATGTATGTACATATACAAACATATATACATATATATATCTGTCTATATTTCGTCTACACAGCGCAGATAACAATGGTTATCCCTCGTACGTCTAGTTCTATTTCTTGTTTGTCGGTTCTCAAAATCCATTGAAGGGGAAACAGTTCACAATACTCGATTGTCGTAGCGTACAAGGGTAACCGATAATCACGAAGAAATTTGGCGCCATCCCGCTTCCGCCGCCGGCGACGAGTTCGTCTCTATGCGGTAACAAATTTCGGCAGCCAGCTTGTCTATAGGAGAACATTGAACGTCTGTAGCGATGAATGTCACCGCATTCGCCCTCATTCGTCCGTCGGGACGCGCAGCTCACTTAACACCGTCCTTGGGTAGAGATGGCGAAATACAGCAATGCCCAGACTACGGCCATCTGTTAACGGTCTGTAAAACTTCAACGGACGCTCTTCGGCGAGGAGCTCTTCGCTGAAACGGAACCATACAGACACGACTAATCATCGCTGTCTGTTTAGCATCGCAGTCATCTGTCGACGAGAAATTGCACCGGCGCTCAAGAACGAAGCCGATCGCACAGCTGGTTTGTATCGCATATCGCACTTTGCGCGGGCATGCGAACCATTCGGGCGTCGTTGGATTCCACCCTTTCCCGATTGTAGTTGTTGGATGGCGTTGTTGGTTAGGGAGCGCTCACTGTGCCTTCACGAAAGGCCGCTTTCGGTTTTCCTCTGTAATTTCTTTGTTATGCCATACGATAGATGAGTGCCGAAAGGAATCAGATTGACAATTCGGACGGCGAATTGACAATTCGGCTAGGCCACATTGTCTCCGTGGCCTGCTCCTGCTGAAGCGCTTTTTCCGCGCGTCGGCCAGGGCTATTTCTCGGACTCGCGCTGCTCCACCGGGTCATTGTCTCTTCGTCTAGCAGCTGTTTGTTTTGACAGCGAGCCGCTTCTTATCGGCAGACGGCGAGACAACGGTCGTCTGCTGTCGTGTTTATGCCTGCGTGTTCGCCGAATTCAAGGGCCCGTTGTCTCGCGGGTAGTGGACTGTCTGATTGAGGTGGCTGTCGGAGGAACAGCGCACGGGATCGTGATCACCGCCGATGAAAGCATTCGTCGACACGGAGCGGTGAACGTCAACAACAGTCGGGTGTCAGGTGGTTATTCGCGTAGGAGCTCGAACAGCAGCCAGATGTCGAGATTGTGACAACGTCGGAGTTCGCGGTGTCGTTCGATCCGACCGACACAAATTCCCCGCCACTCGCAATCAATGTTCGCTTAGTACAAAGGCGTGAGTGTCTAGTCCGGACGTCTGGATGTGTGCAAGTGTTCTTCGTACGCGACACTAAATAGCGTCAACGTATTTGAACGTCGAACGTTAAACAGAAGACGGTGGCAAAGATTAAGAGGTATAGTGGTACGGGACAGCGACGTCTGACAGCCCTGGAATCTTTTCTAATACCTGTTGTAGTGGAATACGAGAAACCGGCAAAGGGCTAAACGACAATAGACGATACATGGCACTCGTAGCAAACTCTCTGCAAACTCGCTGACAATCGACACTCGTGTAAAACCGATGGAATCATCGAGCGTGGAGCGACAGAGGGACCTCGAGCAGATGTCTCAGACGCATCATCTGTGTTGACGTATCGGAAATTGGGGTCTCGCACGCCACGCAGGCATGATTACGTTACCCCGTTGCAGGGAATAAGCATGCGATTAAAATCAACGTATTTCGACGTCCGCCTGCAGTAGCGTTTATGCTGAACACGGTCTCAGGCCAGAGCGCACTATCCAGATTATATAATAGTATATAATATATTATATAATAATAAGGGTCGTACAAGCAAAGCAAGAACGTCCAACGAACGTAATAATAAATCGCGTAGCAGATTGTTGTGTGTCGAAGAGCGTTCAGGGCACGCTCAGGTGGATTCCGTCCCAAATTGAGGACAATAGAACAATTCACGCTGACGACGACGCCGCGTGGCACTCGGGTGACTCGAGTCGCCGCTGACATCCCCTGACCTGATTGATTCGCTCGGACGTAAATATGGACAAGAAGGATACTCGGCTTCTCGTTCCGGATATGCACGTAGCTGAGCAGATTCGTTCAGGTAGGAACAACGACAAATGATTAGTGTTTCGTATCAGCCAAGTCGGTGTGACAATAATTATGATAGCAGTAATAGTAGTAGTTGTAGTAGCGGCAGTATGAACGAATTAACTAGCGATTAGTAACTGACGAGAAATGTGAAATGGGTCAATTTTGCACCTCCCGTCGAAATTGATGAATCGAGGTCCATCATGTTTGATTGTAGCGGCTGTCGCTTCAAGAAGCGAATGTCGTGCACTCACGCTGTCAAGCTGTCAACTAATCCTCCACTGACAGACATATTAAGATGCAGAGCAATTTTCTATGGCGAATATTTGTCGGCGCTATCCACAGGCCCCCTGCCTACAAATGTAACCAGTAACTATAGAATATTGGTTTTAATAATAATAATATTTCAATATAATAATAATATTTTAATATAATAATAATAATAATTTTGTTGGAACACAAATAGCTCCATACTATTATTACTATCATAGTATTAGAGTTATTATTGTTATTCTATATTGTGTGCCAGTCATTCCGTGGCAATGCCACGATGAACGTGGCAACTTGATCAGCGTCCATTAAGCATAATGAGCCGGACATTTGTTTCTCGCGTAAACATTTCTGCGCTACACATTAAGGTCCTGCGCAGGCCGTAGCATCCATGTGACTGCAGGTCCCAGTCGAAATTCGACGTGGACTAACATCGCGGGGAATCAGCAGTGATTGAGTGCCGCATGTGGCCTTATTGCCGCTCGACTGACGGTGAGCGTCAAACCACCTGGCTAAAACGCCACCGCCAGACGCCGCTTGCCAAATTACCTCCACGCCTCTGGACGGCCGCTCGACGAGATCGCGACGACGGTCGATTGCTGAAACAGTCGTATGCGGTGCGTGCCTGCCTGTTGTGTTCGCGTCGGGTGGCGGGGCGGTCGTCTCCCGTGACCGATCGTACATTATGCCACAGCATCTGTCTCGGAACAGGTGCCCGAACAGGAAGAACATTGGCTGCGTCGGACGCAAGGCTTACCTATCCCCGGCAGTGGCTACGAGGCACCCGTGAGGTGGACCGATCAATTCGCGGTGGTTGTTGTTCAGCGATTTGTCGTGGCGTGTCGCCGGGACGATGAACAACAATCGGCCGTGAATCCGATGTGGCGCATCGTGAATATCGAACGTATATACAGTCGTCAATACACCCATCATCAAGAAAATAATGCGGGGGTTGAAGATTATCAAAGCGCGCCCAGTTTACGCGCAGCATCTAGTCATCCCCGTTATTCGCTGTATCCGTGCCGAATTTCCAAACGGACTCCTCACGTTGTTACCCGTTGTTGAAAGTGGCAGGCGAGGTCGTTTGTATCTCGCTCAAGCATTCGCCGGCATGGGCGAAGCTCTAAGCGCGACAGAGGACAGCGTAACCCGCCCAGTGATGTCGAGGCTGGACGAAATTTACTTGCGTTGCCCTGCTGCCAAGGTTCACGGTACAACCGCAAAATATATATGAGAGCGGCAATGCAAGTTTATTCTATGTTGCGATTCTATATATATATATATATATAATATATATATATATAATATATATATATATATATAATATATATATATATAATATATATATATATATATATATAAGCCACCTGTAGGTAAAAGGTAATTGGTGTTATTATCTCTGTAAGGGCGTCGGCCATTCGCTCACGACTGCCTGTTGCTGTCTGTCTGTTCGGTTTCAGGTACCCAGAACACGTTGAAGTACGTGTCGCTGGTGACGCTAACGGTGCAGAATGCCGCTCTCAACCTGGCGATGCGCAGTTCACGAACTCAAAAGGAGTTATTTATTGCCTCAACCGCGGTCGTCATGGCTGAAGTGATCAAACTTGTGACCTGCTTGGGTATCATCCGTTTCGAGGAGGGCTCGTGGTCGAGAGCCATCAGCAATACGCACAGAACCGTTTTTGTTAACTTTTGGGATACGCTTAAGGTAGAGTGTTATTGTTAATGTGGTTCTTATTATTATTTTTACTATTATTATTATTATTATTATTATAGGTGAATGTCCTCAGTTGCATACGGTATCACTTGCTAATGCAGCTGCAACTGAACGGACCAGCTGAATCAAACTGAATATTCACTTCCATAATGAGAAGCTTACGCCGTTAATTACTTCAGTATACATAGACAGCGCTACAATAAGTAACTCTGCATTTGAGTTACGGGCTAGATACGAATCGTACGAAGAGCTAATCACCCCGAACGTCCCCACCCGAACTAATTAACTAGACAACAAACGAATCGGAAGTCGGAAGTCACCTACGTGTCTCAAAGCAGCACCTTACAATTTCTGCGTATGCAGGTGGCCGTACCGTCGTTCGTATACACGATACAGAACAACCTTCTCTATGTTGGGGCGACCCACCTCGACGCTGCCACCTGTCAGGTCACGTACCAGCTGAAGATACTCACAACGGCGCTGTTCTCCATAGCATTGCTAAGGAAAAAGATCTCAGCGATCCAATGGGTGGCTCTGGTCATGCTGTTCATTGGGGTCGCTCTCGTACAGCTTGCGCAGCTAGACAAGCCGTCGATCAATCCGGCCGGCAGGGAACAAAATCCCTGGCTAGGCTTCATGGCGATCTTTATGGCCTGCGCTCTAAGCGGGTTTGCAGGTTAGTGTCGGGTCGAGGCGGCAGACGTTTACTGCTCAACTGAGCCCTGTGGAGGACCGCTGATATGATCGTGTCGATTATGAACGCGAGCGGGTGTCATAACTAACCAGACAACGTTGACCGTTTAGCAGTTGACGAACAGACAGTCCACCGACGTCTCTGGGCTCCATGTACCACAGATTTACGGGCGGAAAAATTAGTGTATTATTCGGCTGGCCTGAGATGTTCGAGCTTGTAGACGTGAGTCACGCAATTCTAGAAAATTCCGCCTGTTGGCATGAGGGTAGACAGGATCGGTGTTGAGAAACACTTTTCAATACACAATTTAAACATGTGGAAGACATGGCCATATGAATACACAATGCATTTTATTATCGTAGTCGCTCTGTGAGAGTCGTCGTCTAACCAGGTCACAGGGACGTTCTCGGAATAGCTATTTTAATTGACGCTGCTTGCGTCCAGCTTGATTGATTAACCGGATCAATAGCGAACGCTCACTCAATGTCTTCAAGAGATCTAAATTTTGCTCTAGAATTTTCGAATTTTTTTTAATCGACACATCAGAGACATCCCAAACGAATTTGCCACCTATATTTTATTTCAAAGAAAAGAATCTATCTACCCGAAGCTAACCGAGCTAACTCCGAATGTCTGCAAAGCTTGCCAACTCACCAACAAATTTCTCTACACGCTTATTAGTCAACATCAAGCTTGCGCAATGAACCCCGACCGAGTCAGGCCAAGCACGTATACTCACGCGTTTCTCTTTCCTGATACGTGTTCACTCTATACAGGTGTGTACTTCGAGAAAATCTTGAAGGGCGCAGACATCTCGGTATGGATGCGGAACGTACAGCTCTCTGTGGTGGCCATTCCGATTGGCCTGCTGACGACGTTCTCCTACGATCTGACCGAGGTATCGGCCAAGGGCTTCTTCCATGGTTATAACGCCATCGTCTGGTCGGTCATTTTGCTTCAGGCCTTGGGTGGCCTGCTCGTGGCGATGGTCGTCCGATACGCTGACAACATCCTTAAGGTTTGGATCTCGTAGAATCCCCGAGTGCTTGCTTGTCTCACACTCGCGTAACTAAGCCAACCTGCTGAGTCGATGCTGCAAGCCAATATCATACTCAGCACAATACGATATATGCTAATTGTACACGAGAACACCTATTCCCCCTATTGCGGATGTAGCGGACACGATGACAAGATCGTAGCTCGTGCGCTTGAGCTGTGTGAGCTGTTCTGGTACGAGAGTTTGTTTGCCACAGCTCAACCACAGTCCTTTTTTTTCTAATCACGAAAACGGCTGATACCATTCCTCCCACCCTCCACCATGATTCCACGGCTTATTTCTTCAATCTCTAAGTGCTTGTGTTCCATTTTTAATCAAAAGTAGGTGTTTCCGCCAAGTGTTCTACTTTCAAACAATGTCGCCCCCGACCCCCCGCGATTGGAGCTAACTCCAGCGGAAACGATATCGTCCTTCATGTACATTACGACAACATATCTGCCTGTATCACAGTAGAATAATATTATATGTCCGAAATGCATCATTGTATATATATATATATATATATATATATAGAGAGAGAGAGAGAGAGAGAGAGAGATGCGTACGACAATTATTCCTTATAGGTCATAAACATGGTAACGTCATTCCCCCCTGAGCTAACCACTAATACAGTTCCCCTATTAATCACCAGTTATCTAGACACGAACGCTCGGCAGTGAGCCACGCCGCTACACGTATTGTCGCACTTCGTCTGTCACCGATGCGATACACAAGTACCATAATCAGCCGGGTGGGCGAGGGAAGGGGTCAGCGCGCGCTCAGCGCTCACAGAGACACACATTGTTTATTCGTTGCCGCTCGCTGTTGATTCTGGTGATTTCAGGGGTTCGCGACGTCACTGGCGATCATCCTGTCCTGTGTCGTCTCGATCTATGCATTCGGCTTCATACTTACGGTGAATTTCTGCCTCGGCACGATGCTCGTCATCTCCTCGGTGTTCCTGTACTCGAGTAAGATTCAGCTGAAGTTCTAACTGAAGCTCTGCTGGATCGCTGCCGCAGTGCGAGCTCGTGACGGGGCCACGAATCTCGGCTAGCGGCGTTTGCGTTCGCGCGAATGGTGATTTTCGGTTGGATTATTATTATTATTATTAGCCAGCCGCCGCAATCATGTTTTCCTATTTTTACCGAGGGCGGGGGAGTGATTCTATCCTCTAGCCTAGCATTCACCATGTGTCATGTTGAGATCGACTGTTGATTAGTGCGTAATTATCAGTGTGGACGTTGGCAGGCAATGGCGACTCGAGCTGTGGCCAATGTCCGACCGCCTGCCGATGGCTTCGATGGCTATATATATCATCGATATCGTCGAAGAGAGTGTGATAGACGATATATTTATTAGGAATTCTAGCTTCGCAAAACGACTCACCCTCAATGAGCGTGCATGCATGTATGAATGTACGTGTGATGTAAACGTCACCCTGCGAGCGTACAGGCGGGCATACGGTTGAAGGACGAATCGCGAATCGGTTGGCCAATATTGATTGACCAGCTGGTCACTGTAACATAGGTGAGGAGTAGTAATTTGGCGGGGTTTGGCGAGGTTTACAAGCGATACGGGGTTTTTTTTTTTACTACGTGTTCTTATAATGCATTATACCAATCGCCGTGTGCAAGTCTGCCCGCCCGCCCGCGACACGGTTGTAGCGACTTCCAATCTTGCCTTAAGGATCAGATGTGGTGGGGGCGGCCAGGAGGTGGTTTTGGGCTTGCTCCTCCAGCGTCACACCCCCGTTGAGGATCTGCCCGGGAACTTCGCTTGGTGGTACTTTACTTACATAGATTTATCCGATATCGGTACCAACGATGGCGAACAGGCGGAGAGAGTTGTATCTTGTAGCTGTTCTATCTAGCAGTAGTAATAGTAGTGGATACGTACTTTTAAAGATTTCTTTTGCTGCCCAAATAGATCTGATACAGTGGCCACCTGCACATTTGCCATAGTGTCTTCTTAATTACTTGCTTCAATGTTGGAATATTTGTTGTTGCTGTTGTTTTTTTTTCAAATTATTTTTGCTTATTCTCAATATTTGCTAAAAGCGTTGCGGACAACAGTCTCAGTTGGATCTGCACGCATGACCTCTCGAACGTAACATATAGCACGTCTGCGGTTATAAGAAACAGTGAGAGCTAGGATTTGTAGACTGCTTGTATCGATTTGATCACATTGACACCACGCTTTGGTGATTGCTGGTCTAGCCTGAGCGGTTGATTCGAATAGCTCCGTGAAGCCTTGCCACAGATAGTGAGTATGTCGAACCCCTGCAATCAAGCCCTGGACAATAAATTGGCCCGTCTCTCCCTGCTGCGACAATGTCTGGCCGAGTTCGACACGTCGTTCGTGCGACTAACTGATTCACTAACCGATCGATGTCCTTAATAAGTAAGCCTAATGGCAATTCGGGCAGCTGTAACATTATAATTTAAAAATTATAATTACCATACTAAATGATTTTAAAATTTACCTATCAGCTGTATAAACCCACTGTTAACCGAAGCATAACATTATTTCAAAGTTTGTAGATATATATATATATATATATATATATAGAGAGAGAGAGATAATTCTGGTGGGTGTTTTTTTTACTTCGTCACCATTCGTCTGTCCACACGAAAAAACCTCTCCGCTGATGCTCCATAGATCTCTTTTCGAGTGATCCGCCATTGGTTCTCTGTTCCTAACTAACCTAGGTCTCTCTGTTTGTGCCTAGTAGGGTTCGATGTCCGGCCCAATTTTGTGCGTGTCGTTGCCTCCCATACGTTTGTGTCAGGATGTTCTTCAGCACTCTGAGGATGTGTCCGCGAAGACGCGCTCGCGCAATGTTAAAGGGGTGCCAATATCAAAGAGGCCGTAGTCCGATGTTTACCAGCGGGGGGGGGGACGGCAGAGGCGCAGCCTCGTTCGCAACAGAAACAAGGACAGGTCGACCTGAGCGAGAAATTGGATCCATTCGTTAATTGACAGAGAGATTTCGTGTTCGTTAGGCCGCAACGTCGTCAGGCCGACTGCAAGGTGAACTGGCCAAGTTGACACAATTCGTCAGTAGATTAGAGTGGAGAGCCGTCAATGCGGTCGAATCCTTATGGTAACGCGCCTTATATAATATATATATATATACCGATTCGTGGGCTATTTTTATAAAGACCCTGCACACGAACGGTATTCACATTATTTTAATCATCATATATTATTGTTATAATTAGCACTAGTATCCATCTTCGATAAGGTGTTGTGGATAGGAAGTCATTATTATTATTAATTATTATTATTTTGCGAAAATGCCGAGAACCACCGATGTTCATATTGTTGTGTCGTCGTTGCCGTCACTGTGAACTAAGTAGATCGTTTAACGGAGATTGACAATAGCCTAGTGTCATTGTACAGTTGCGGAACAGCCGCGGAAGGACATCGCCCATTTATATATTTATGGTAAATATGTATAATTACAAGAAGAAGAAACCGCAATGCATCAAAGCTTGTACTGATCGTACATTGAGCAAATAGCGAACGCATGCATCGACATTGTCACCACGGTGACAATGTGCCCTGCGTCGCCGCAACCGTATCAACCGTTCACGTTGAGACGCGACGCGGTCCGAAATATCTGAACATCGCACCCCGAGCAGAGATCGCAAATGACATGACCGGCTATAGCGTTGCGCGATCAGAGCGCGAACACCGAGCGCTGCTCGCGATCGATGCAATGCTCATGTTGCCGTACACCCTCATTCGCTTGAGTCGTACGTCGACGTCTGCCTGTGAGCGCACACGAATGTCTCCCGAGGTCGGATCCGAGGTCTGATCGCCGTTCACATGTCATTTTCTGCCAAGGCCAGTGCTTGCGTTGCATGTGTCTGTGTGTGTGTGTGTCGAAACATTGATGGTGGTCGTTGCAACAATAGGAAATATACACGACCAAGTGAGATGGGTGATGGTAGCGATGCTAGAACAACCTAGAAACAACCTAGGTATTGACGATGAAATCCGACGGATGTGCTGACCGACCGATCAGAACGTGTGGTCAGACGTGGATCGATTCAGAGTGACGATGCTGCCATGCTGCGGGTAACAAATAATATAAAGGAATAGCAGACATATAAATACATAATATATATATATATATATATATATATATATATATATATATATATATATATAACCCGGTGAAACGATGATTTATACAATAGAGAAATAAACATTTGAAGTATTTTGATTACAGTACAGCGAATATGTGTCTCGTGATTCGCCGCTCTGAATGAAGGTAACGGAAGGGGAAGGATTAATTCGGGAACGACTTCCTCTCATCACCTGCTTTTACAGATTTCCTGGTTGGGTGTATCGATTTTTTTCCATGGTACAGCTTCCCTAGGCTACTAGATGCTTTCAGTTCGCTATTGCTGCTGCAATTTTGGCAAATGAGCCCCTGCGAATGTCCCTGAGTGCGAATGAGAAAGTATGTCAACATTGATACGCGACTTTGGTCCCTCAAAAACATGTACTCCTCTCATACGCCTATTCTTCACTTCAGTTTGCTCTCAAAACAAAAAATTATTATATATTATAATATATATATACATATATGTATAAATACATACATACATATACATATATGTAGGTATAGGTAGTTGTTGTCTACAAACACAGAGAATTCAAAATTGATGGGCCGTACCGAGCGATCGCGTGCGGCTAGTTTATAAGTATCGAATATTAAAATCAATCGACCAATAATATCATTCCCGTATCCTATTACTGAGCTGGTGCGGGATTGCTTGCTCGCGGGTAGCTCCCCGAACCGCACACGGTCGTCAGGATTTATCGGTACTTCCGGTAGGATGATAGGTTTCCTCGCGCCGCCTCTCGCCGCCTGTTTTCGTGGCGTCTCCGAATTTCGTTGTGTGTTCATCCATAAATCTTGGGGGTAAAATGCTCAGAACGAGGTGATCATCTGGTATACTGCGTATGCTGCTGAGACGGGATGCCCGGACCGTGGTTGATTACTTGTGATAATAATAATAATCATGAGAGACGTGTGAACCTCTCGCCTTTCGTCTCAACCACGGACGTGTTCCGACTGCTCACGATCGTACGACTGAAGGTGATATGAGGCGTCAATTGTTCCAGCATCATAGCCATTATCCTTATACATAATATTAATATCTCTAAAACATACCATCCTCGTAGGGAGCCGAATGATCGGAGTTCAATGGCCAACATGGCTATTTCACACGGCACAAAATAAACGAGTATATGTAAAGCAAACGAATTCCCGTCGCTGACCCACAATAAGATTCACAAGTTGCGTCCACACAAAAGCGTCTTTGTGGCGAATTTCTTCGTAAAAACGCGCTCGAACCCGCTGCCTCGCATACTACTCAGCTCTGCGGTATAAATGTTTTTCGACTATATATATATATATATATATATATATATATATATATATATATATATATATATATATATATATATATAACCAATTGCTCTTTGGCACGTTATTAATGTAAAATCCTCGTCTACAATGCGAGTAACGAGACAATCGTTGCAATGGGCTTCGCCCTCTGATCATGCACAACTGGCTTGGTAAACACCCGAGTTGGAATCACTTGGGTCAATATGGTCTCTTCATCGAATAGCTTGTGAAGATTGTTTGCTCCCTGGCCAACCTCACGAACCACGCACGATCGTCAGCATTCATCGATTCCCAGAAGTAGGACGCTTCCTCGTGTAGAACTTCCATATTTAGACGGCGTCCCTTATCTCTTTGCCTTCTTTCGTAGAGCTTGTAGAATGCCCAGAACGCGGAAAGCCTTTTGCCCATATTCGCGTATGCGAATTTCCGACAAATTGACGCCGCGAACCTGCCAACAAAGCACTAGGTGTACAATACAATGATAGATCAATGAGAGATAATCCGATTGATTGGACGAACCCAATGTGTGAAGTGTTAGCCGGTAATTGTTTGTTCTGCATCATTAGGGAAATGATCCGATTTTGATTGAAGCATGCTGCTAATTACGGCTCACCGATACTAACACCACATAATTAAAAATAAATATTATAATCTATATAATGTATATATGGTAAGTATCTGATCTTCATGCTGTCGGAATGGTCGAGTTCAAGGTCTCGAGGCGTACTCACCCCCTGGGAGCAAGAGAGTGTTTGGCTGACGATAGGAGACCCACTGCTTAGCGCCGGGTGATCCAAAAGCTGATCATAACAACGCGTTCGCGGCAGACTACCTGTAGTGACTGACGTGGTAAACGAATTACAGGTCAGACACTTCCAGCCGCGCGTAGAGCCTGATTAAACGCTTGATTTCATGAACGTTGCATGATTACCCATGTGTCAACTTTTGTTTGCTGATTTGGCAGATTGCTAACGTCGGCACTACAAGAAGTGGCAATTCATAATAAAATTACGCTCATTACGCTTTCACAAACGGGCGAGCAAGTTCATGCAGCTGGCTTCCTTCTCTGCATACGTCTCATAGCGGTAGAGGAACGAATATCAGCCGACATCCATTGGAGAGGAGGCACACACGGCACGGAACGTCAATCCATAAACCTAACGTCAATCCATAAACCTAACGTCAACCCATAAACCTATAAGTTGTGCACGTCCCGAGGCGTTTGTCGGGGAGGCCGTCTCGCAAAGAGAGTACACGCTCACCATCCGAAGTAGCGATCATTGGCGCACGCACGACACGAGGCGGGCGATGTACTCGCATGTGTCACGACTCGCCGAAGCCAACGTCTCTCTCATATGACTGACGAGGGCGTGTGAAGAGCCAAAAGTGACCAGTAGTAGTCACAGCGGCGAGCAAAGAGGAACTCGATGGAGTTTACAGCCCGGCCGACTCGACACAAGGATCGTCGGTAAAAAGACGGAACTCGATTACAGAGGTAAAGGTAAAAGGTAAAGCTTTATTGCTTTATTAAAGGAACCGCATGTAATGCTTAAGTTCTCTTATATGTCATGCAACGTTATATATAGGTAATAGATATATTTATATATGTTATAATATATAGTATATATATATATATAATATATAGGTTATAGGTGAAGAATTGATGACCCCTATGACAACATCCTTTCCGGGGGGTTTCGGGCTCGGTCGACAGCTCGGTCATCGGAAGTAATCGCTGACTATGGCCTGTGACGACCATGTGTATATTTGCAAATCGAGATAAAATAATGATATCTATAAGAAAATCGGACACCTTGGACATTGGGGGCTCGCCTCTGCTAGCCTGATCATGTCTAGCCGACACCGTAACCGCGGTATGGTCATCTGGTCACGCTGGTCGAAAATAAGTACAAAACAACAAAACGGTCCGCGAGTTCGTACATCGGCAAATAATCATAGTGATAGGGAAAGTTTATGAAACTGCGGTCATCTTCGTAGAATTTATTGAAATAAAGTTAAAAAGAAATAAAAAGAAATTTACGCCATAAACATCGATCTTTTATTAGGAAACCCGAAATGTCGCATAAACAATGTGCGTTTTTATAGTTAGAAAAATTATTATTAATTATTGTTATTATTATTATTTCTATGGCAGTAACTCGGAAATTTGCTCTAGAAATAATAATAATAATAATAATAACAATAATTTTCATTGACAAATATACAAATGAATGACCGCATCGGTTCGCGTACGCCACCACTCTGTGGCGGCTCCTAACCCGACTCCTGCGGCTGGACTTTGCAACGAGAGATGAAAGGGTGTTTCAGAACGAACTCGCCATTTACGAACCTCGATGGAACGGTGGAATCGCTGTATCCCGTTTTGCTGCGGCAATGGAGGGGCCAGTCGCCCCTCGCCCTTATCGCACTATGAAGAATGACAATCATCTGCGAGAGAGAAATCACTGCAAAGCAGCAACACCACCCAGACTAAACGGTGTCGTTGGAAGAACAGAAAAAGAAAAGTATTATACCTCATTGGGCCGCCGTCGTGCGTGCTGCGGATTGTAACCCCGTTAAAGACCTGTGGGGGGGGGAGAAGTCGGGATTATTAAAAACCAGCGATCTCTGGCAAAGGAGGCAGTGTGACTTAGGCAGCCAGGTAAGCCTATTTTGTTTCCTTGGCAGACCTTCAGCGTAGTAGGACGTCCATGCTAGTCCCCGGCTTCGGCTGTGTAGTATTGCTTCCAAGGATCTGCCATGTGGCCTGAACGGCGGGCGGCATTCGGCCTTGTGACCATTACTAAACCACTGTTTCTGCCTTCTATGGCAGGGGTCGCGGGTTCAAATCCTGCGGCGGGGAACGTGTACGGCTACAGTCTTCCGTAAAGGCTATGCCACTCGACGAGCGTAATGGTATTCTCGTTAGTCTACTCGCATCGAAATTCTTCTCGGAAAACCTCCATTCGGAGCTTTAGCCTCTGTCAATCGTTGAGAACACGAGCGCATGCATGCGCAAGCCCACAGATTCGCGCTCAATCCCACCGCTGTTCCTGAGCTGTCCCGGCCTGGTGAGCACATAAGAATAACATCTAAGAAGCATAGAAAAAAACGCTGTCAGCGTTTCTAACCCTCAGCTGTTCCACCCACACAGAAGAAACACTGAAGGTTAGAATCACTAGATGAAGACTCGAATCTCGAAGGCGAGACGGTGAAAATCGCGATTATGCAATCGGGCATCGCCCGATTATCCTCGTTATCACCGTCGACGCCAGCAATAACTGACAGCTGGCCGCGGGAGCCATAGCTGATATGAGTTAATAAGGCCTCCTAAAAGAGTGGCACAAATATTTGAAGACATGACACACAACAGGCGACATGATTTGAAGAACAAGATATGATATGAGGCGATGTGGGTACAACGGGTGCGAAAATTGCGGGTTGCTGATGAGCCTCGCCGTTCGACATTCGTCTATCACCGCGACGCTAGCAACAAAGGGTCACTAACGGTCGAGTCCGCTGTCGTGGTGATGCACTCGTCTGCGCCCTGCCACCGGAAGAGGGACACGTAGGTGCGTGACCACGATTGCACGTTGTTTGCCTTTAGGGGTCCGTCCTACGGAGCAATGCAGAAAGTAATTCTGTAGCCGATAGAATGCTGCAAGGCTGAGGGCAGAGCCCCGAAAACATGAACGGATAGTCACTAACCCGTCGGGAGTTGGACACTCGGCAAGGCAAACCAGATTCGATTCAACTGGGCGAATATGCGGGAAAATGGGGTTGGTGATTAATTAGCGTGGGATATCGTTGAAAAGGCTCACAATGCATGTGTGCCTATTGCCTTTGAAACAACGAAATTTCGTTGCGGCGACGCCGACGGTGGTGTTTGCGGCTATAATTACGATTGAGCACGCCATTCGAGCGACATTTCGATCTGTACAGATACCACGCCGCGGGTGGACGTCGCGAGACAATGGCGAGCAATCAAAATTCATCAACTAGTCAAACTCGTGAAACGGGCGATAGCCCACAATGGTCGACATCGAGACGGCATTCTGTGCCTCGTAACCACAGGCGACGTAGCCAAAGGCCCATCTCGCCACAGCAGTACCACCTACCCGGAGCATTCACCAACGATGGTGAGCAGCCCGGTGGCGAATGGCACAATGTCAACCTGCCACAGCGTCAGCGTAACGCAACGCAGGGCTGGTACTCGACGGCCGACGTGAAACGGGCGGCGTGTCGCGGGCCGCGCAGGGCCGCGAATGCACCAAGTCGCGAACGTCAATCTCGCATCTTCTCGCCGAGCCGATCTCGGATCCGACGGCGCGTTGGCCCGCTTCTTTGCGGAGGAGCAACATCGCCGGCGTACCTCCGCGGTGGGGCTGCGGCTGGGGGCGAGTCTGGCGGCGATGAGGAGCCGAGCGCGAGTGAGTCCGCGGCCGACTCCAGCGACGGCAAGGGTGGGCATGATGCGGGAGCGGCCGACTCCAGCGACGGCAAGGGTGGGCACGATTCGGGAGCGGACGGCCCCAGCGACGGCAAGGGTGGGCACGATTCGGGAGCGGACGGCCCCAGCGACGGCAAGGGTGGGCATGATTCGGGAGCGGCCGGCCCCAGCGACGGCAAGGGTGGGCATGATTCGGTCGACCTGAGCGAGGAGGATGCCGGGGAAGATGTCTCCACACAGTCTCGACGTACTTGTGATAACGGCGCTACGAAGAGGTCACCGCCGAGTGCGCTCGTCGCGGGCGAAAATTTACCGGAAGACTCCTGTCGAGTTAGCGTGAACGTACGGACTGTCCTTAAGCATGATCCAGCTCCTTCCGGTGCAAACGTCGGGCCGTCTTGTATTGATACCCAGGTCGCCGTCAATTTAGCCGTTGGCAACGAGGGTGAAATCGGCCAGGCCGTCGATGAACCGGCTCAGCCCAGGATTCTAACAGATGCGGAAGGGCACTCAATACTTTACTATCTTTGGACACATAAAAACTACTGGTATCGTCAGACGTTCAGCTTTAGACCGCTTACGAGTTGCTGCCCGTTCGGCTTGATTCAGCTCCTCCCGGGGCCGTGCGGCGTCCTGGCAGCGCTTCAAGCGCACATCATCAAGCATCTCCTATGGCCAGGGGGAAAATCGCGCGATATTGCCAATCCAATGGATTTGTTGGAGAGAATCCGTGAAGGGGACCGAAATCTAGCTCTCGTTGAAGCCCTAGTCGAAATCCTGGTGCGCGCCTCGAGAGGTGACTGGCCACTACGCGCTGATCGCTTTAGATACTTTCTAGATAACAGGCTGCACGAGTTCAATAGCGAGGAAGACTTGCGTCACTTCTTGACGCAACGCCTCAGCGACGTCATGGCGGGTGGCGTCTCGAATCTGCTCTCGTCACTGATATTGTCGCGCGGAAAGATCCGTCTTATATTCGATGGGGGGTTATGGAATCAAGAGGCACTTGTTAACGCCGCCTCCCAAGTGTTCGACATTGGCCAGGTGGCCACATTGGGTACAAATGAGGATGTTTTCCGTATGATTGAAACATGCGATTTCATAAATAAAATCCACGATGGCACTTTTATCACTCGCGAGAAATCCACAGACCAGCGAGCTGTCAACTTGATCTTGACGGGCCGGGCTTCGTCGGCGCTAACGGACGAGACCGAGGCTACCAGCGCCGGCACCGAAACCTCGAGGCTCGTGCGGGAGCGCAGCCAGTGCGGGTATATCCGAGGCTCGCTGGTGGCCGCAGGGTGGATTGGCTCGAGGCTGTTGACGCCGGTGTTCCCCATATGGGTGGCTCATAGTGGTCGTGGAAATCAGGCGCACTACTTGGTCGTGTTTGGCACCTCGGCGAGCATTATGGACGATGCGAATGCGACGCCCTTCGATCTGTACCTGTACGACAGTTATGGCGACAATGCCATGAAACGCCTTAAGGTCAATCCGATGGGGCGCGAAGCCACAGCAAAGTTGACGCAAGATTTCGACACTATCGATAGCCGTAAGTACGGCTTCGTCTATGGTAGATGGCCACGTGCGACCGTTGTGGAAGAAATATTGTTCAGAAGGGAGAACGCTCAAGGAGAAGCACAAGGAGAAGGAGAAGCACAAGGAGAAGGAGAAGCACAAGGAGAAGGAGAAGCACAAGGAGAAGGAGAAGCACAAGGAGAAGGAGAAGCACAAGGAGAAGGAGAAGCACAAGGAGAAGGAGAAGCACAAGGAGAAGGAGAAGCACAAGGAGAAGGAGAAGCACAAGGAGAAGGAGAAGCACAAGGAGAAGGAGAAGCACAAGGAGAAGGAGAAGCACAAGGAGAAGGACAAGGACAAGGAGAAGGATGACGTTGAAGGAGAAGGACAAGGACAAGGATGACGTTGAAGGAGAAGGACAACGTTGTCCTTCTCCTTCAACGTTGAAGGAGGAGCAGGAGAACGTTGAAGGACAGCAGACGCACTAGAGAGCACGCGTTCCGGGCGAGTAAAATTCGGCATCATGCGTGATATTAAAATTGCAACACCAACTAGATTTTTGCGTAATGTGCGTAATAATTTTGCGTTTGCCGAGTCGTGGGCGGCGGGATCAACAAGTAGATGCACTGTGCGTTTTCTGAGAGCTCTACCGATAATGGGTTGTTGCGTACTCCGCTTATGAGCGGTGGCGCCATCTCTGTCACATTGATGATCCGATCCGGTCGTATCTGGACTATGAATGATACATTTGTACACGCACGCACACACGCCCAGACACGGAACTAAAATATAGTTCCGTAACCCTGGAACTATATTTTAGTTCCAGGGTTACGGAACAATAACGTTCGTCTCTCTGCAAACCTAACGTTCGTCTCTCTGCAAACCTAACACCTATCTACAACCTACGACCTACCTGTATATCTACATTGGCAGGTAGGTTGTAGGTTGTGTATGTGCGTGTACAATCTAACAATGTATCACTCGATCATTCGAAGTCCAGATATGACCGGATCGGATCATCAACTTGACAGAGATGGCGCCGCTTAAGTTGTAGCTTTCTGTTCGGTTGTAGGTTTCCGTTATATACCGGACGTTTATACTTTTACTTCTCTAAATTCACTGC
Organism: Stratiolaelaps scimitus; assembly: GCA_019614645.1. Lineage (NCBI taxonomy): Eukaryota > Metazoa > Arthropoda > Arachnida > Mesostigmata > Laelapidae > Stratiolaelaps > Stratiolaelaps scimitus. Next base: position 267,870 of record JABWDB010000091.1, on the reverse strand, counting down.
AAAGCGAGCACGTCCGGAGTTCATACCTGAAACAGTTTGCTTATGTATGTTTTACGACGAAGTAAGAGGCCACAGGAAACGAGAGCAGGATTATCAACCAGACCATCAACCAACGAGGAACGGTGGTTAACTTTGATAACGAACGAGACTCCAGCCTATCAAAGCACATGCGGAATCTTGCCCTCCTTAATGGGACCATGTGTGTACCAGAGGCGAAACAGAGGCTGTCAGGAACGCCCCAGCGGAGTGGGATGATAGCAAGAATGGAAGACTCACACCTTCACGCGATCGTATTGAATTGATTTCCCCTTCTGGACGTGTAACACACTTCTTCAGACTACCGTTGTCTCTGAGGTGTCTCTCTCGACTACGTCGGCGTCTACTCTCACTAACGGGAGAGCGGTTAGAGTGCTATTGAGATAGTAACGTGCGCCTTTGTGCCACATCCAATAGCTTCGCTTACAAATGGTTTAGTGAGATCATCTGAGTAGATGGGCATGTACTCTGCACGTGCTTGTTTTGCAATGAAGATCAAAATTGATCATTTAGAGGAATTAAAGTCATAAGGTTTCCCTTACATATATATATAGCTATATATATATATATATAGCTATATATATATATATATAGCTATATATATATATATATATATATATAGCGGGTGTGTAGACCAAAGTGAAACTCGTCTCACATAGAAGCGCACTAAAACTATTTGAGGTTTGAAATTTCAATCCGAGAGCCGCTCAATATAGGGTATTCTTTGATCATTCTATGAAGATCGCTGGGTGTGGTTCTACGGCTATTAAAGCCGTTCACAGTTTTGCACCCACACCGTGATGTGATAATCCTCTTTACTATGCTTCCTTTTTAACGAGAACTTAAGCATTGCAAAAGTAAAGCAACAGCCCTCAATAAACAACAATTAAGCGTTGTACCGTGTATGGATGCGTAGACATTGTAACCACTATCTCATAGACCCAATGATCGAATCAGTATAATCCTATGCATTCAGCTAAAGATACTATATTGTTATTAGTTGTTGAAACGATTTCGGCAGTAGACGCTGTTCTGGATCAGAGAGGGTCCTTGGATATGGTGTGCTACACTTTGGTGCTTCGTTCTTGAACACTTGGTTCTATGGAACATATCGTATCGGATCGTATCTGCCAACCCGCTGTCTATGATCTATCTATGTAAGAGATAACACAGTTCTTCGATGCGTTCTCTTCCGCTCGTCAGCTGCAAGGGCTCTGACCTGCACAGAGCCGGGAACGTCTACTGTATTCTCGCACCAAAGACACAAATGACGAGTGAATAGCGAGTGTGTTTAAATGTGTCAAAACACTAATTATGTTCCGATACTGTAACTCAAACGCTAAGAAACAATAGGATCGTTATCATTGTCGTAAATCGAAAAAAAAATAGTAGAAACCTCCTGCTCACGTGCAAGATGTGAACCGCTACTTCACGCTGGGCCATATTTGTAGTAATAAATATTGTCGCAAGGAAACACATCTGCTGTCGTCTATGAGCCACTTGGTAGCGGTAACGTCAAACGCGTTCGTCAGCGTCGATTTGACGTCCCGGGAAATAACTCCGCTGACCGTGACCCGGCTTCGACGTTCACCAAGGCTCGTGCACTTATGAAGTTCATCTTAGCTCTTTAGAAATATCAGCAGGTTTGGGAATTGTTCAAGAATTCGTAGCAAAATATCGACACTCGTCCTTTCCAACGTTTCTAATATTAGCTGATGTCATTCGACTTAGCCGCACAGACTGTGGTCTGTGCGAAAGGATGTCTCTTTGTGAACACGAATCGTAGCAGGGACAAATTACTACGATCGGTGTGATCCTATGACATCATGGAACTGTCGAAAGACGCCCCACTACCAATTGGAAATTGAAAAGGAGTGCACATTTAAAGAATTCATTTGAAGAACGATTACGAACTCTCAAAAGGAACACCACGAAGCTGAGACCAACAGACGTCTCGACCGACTAAACCAATCGAGTGTCGATTGTAGCATACATATGCGAATAAAATTTCTCCTCTTAATCCTCCCCTTGCGTGGGGATGTTCCAACGGGAACTCCCAACGGTTGAAATGCTCATTGAGACAGTATAAATGAAAAAGAGCAAAAACGGAAACTCGATAAAATGATTCCAGCTAAAAAAAAGTATGAAACAAGATAACAAAACGCATCCAGACCCTTCTCCGAGAAGCGTGTTCATCTGCTCCCAAAAACCCAATTTCTTTCTGTATCCAAGTAATTACAATGGCTGCTGTCCAAACACATCCGATATACCAAAATAGGATATCGTCCTCAAAAAGGCTCTCATTGCAAATGAGTGCGTAGAGCGCTTCTTCGTCCCTTACTATCAGGTGGACTTTGTCGGAACAATATATATATATATATATACCAATAATAAATGAATCGACATTCACTCGTTATTTAGTTATGTTTTATTTATGGATCAGGGTACAATGGTAGTAAGGCGTGGTCGCCTACTGACCTCAAGGGGGGACAGTCAAATCCGAATCAGTGTTGGGCTGGACTCCAACGGTAAATGGTAAATGTTTATTGCTTTATTAAAGGAGCTGCAATTTTACAATGCTTAAGCTCTCTTATATGTCGGTTAGACGTTATCTTCACAATTTTTCACACCCGCCTTCAACCTCATGCAATGAGCTACCAGGAAGACCCTTAGCGGGTAAGAACTTTCTCAGCTATTAGTTTTCGCGTCTAGAATACAGCTCTACAGTGTCACAGTGGCCCGGATCGGTTCATCCGAGGCGTAAATTCGCACCGAGGCTACTCTGGAACTCCACTCTGATATCTCGACTCCATGTTTTAACCTGAGCAAATGAACAGTATGAATCGTTTTAAGGACGCGCAGAGGCAGATCCGTGGAATTTCTTATATTTTTACATTGAGATATACATTACATAAAACAGACACACTTTTTATACTTCTTTTATTTTTTTTTTAAAAATTGAAATTAAAAAAAAACGTCAACGAATCATTGTGTTATACATCTCCCAAAAAGTTGACCAAAGTAACGTGACGAAATCAGATCGTTCTTTATGATCTATATAATATTATGCAGAGCAGGCCCGCACCAGCACATCTTACTAGAAGGAATTTTGTCATCCTTTACACAAGGCTATTAGTCGAGGTTAGCCAAGTGCAAAATGGATATGCGGTCGTTAATTCTTCACACCAGAACGCGTCCTGATTGGAAACGAAAGCAATTTTTTATAAAAAAGAAATTACTTAAAAAAAAACTCGAAAAACAAAATTGATTTTCATCATTGATCATTTTCAAAATGCATAACATCGATCAGTCTCAATAGGCCAGGCACGCGCACGACCGTGTAGCCACCTTAAATACACGCACACAGCAAAGTGACGTGCCCATACCGTATGCCTCAGAAGCGGACCCCGAGCTCAGTGCGACAACCCCCCGAAGCTTCAGTGTCTCAGTTACAATGATGTGCCGATGTGACGGCAGCGTGTTATGTGTCAGAAACGTTTTTTGTCGAGTCGCTATGAACACGCTCTCTCCATTTGCTCTCATATTGGCATCGGTTAGTTTGGGCCACTCTGCGAGATGTGCATACACCTACAACACAAGGATTTTGCTTTATTTAACGGAACACCGCAGTTATGATTGAACCACCTACGTCTACGGTATGTGTCGTAGCCGGACTCATACGAATCTATCGGTAATTCCCGAGCCCGAGAACAGTGAGTTGCAAATGTATACATATTGGTACGTTGTAATTTTACTCATTAGCTAATTGTGAATACGTGTTTCAATGCAAAAAAATACAAGTGAATGCTTTATCTACTTTGCTTGTGAGTGTATCGTCAGTTTTTGTTTGGCTCAAAAAAAGGGTAATAACACGTAATTCGATTGCTGATTAATAACAATAATACTAATAATAAGAATAATTGGACTTAATGGTATACATTCGACATAAACTATGTGAAATATAGAGTGGGCACAGTGCATATGTCCCTTGTGTTTTGCATAATACGCTGTCTCGTCGGCAACAGAACGCAACCTATAACCTACATGAATAACCTACTCGCTCACATAAATCACACTAACAAGTTGACGTGCTATGAGCTTATGAAATATGACAGCGATTCGAAAAGTTCGCGCCACTGGGTTGGAAACACCTGATGGCCACACACGACTCATTGCAGCAGGGCACCACCACATGAGCAATGTCGTTCACCGCAGAACGATAGCCTTTCGAAGCAGGGCATCACCTCCCCCCACATGGGTACACGCATCCCACTCGGATATCAGCCTCAGATACTCCACGTTCGGCGTTCCGTCTCGAAATCGTCCCCCGTACCCGTTGTCCTCCCTGTCGTGAACGATGTTCCGAAGCCGTTCCACCTCCGCGCGAGGCGACATCTAGTCAGCACTACTTCGTATTTGGAACACGTCACCGGGGCGCAGGCATTCGGTGTCTCATCTGTTACGAGTTTGTGTCGTTCTACGCCGCCGATCTCTGTGGGCTTGTTCATGACATTCGGCAGTATATATCGAGCTCACGTCGACCGCGCAGAGACTTCTCATGAGGTTTCTCTCACCTGTGCGCTTGTTTTCAGGCGACATTGTGCATCAGCTGGTGTCGTCGCCGTCGGAAGTGTGCGTGTGACCGAAGCAACTGAATGATCTCGGCATTTGCTGGAACAAGGAAAACGGCACCGGTCCAGGGGCAGCTTTTTCCTCGGTCGAAGGAAGATTCCTCGCTGCGTTGCCGTCGGCCCCCTTCGACACGATGGTGCTAATGACAATGATTGCACGGGCCAGCGACGGCATGCCGCTGTCCGCCTCAGTTCAGGACGACGACGAGCTCCGTCGGGTGAACACCGAGTACCAGAATCAGGCGAAGATGCTGTGCAAAAAGTTAGGCGCAACAGCCAATCACCGTTCGACGATCAAGACAGGCAACTACTATTTTCACTATCTGATCGAGCACGGAGTGATCTTTCTCACGTTGTGTGAGCAGACGTTCAGCCGGAAGCAGGCGTTCGCCTTCCTTGAGGACATCTGCCACGAGTTCCTGCAATACTACGGGAACGGGGTCGCGAACGTCCAGCGTCCCTATGCATTTATCGAGTTTGACACGTACACGCAGAAAGCGAAGAAGAACTACCAGGATTCGAGGGTGCGTCGAAATCTCGCTCAGTTAGGAAATGAGCTCCAGGACGTGCAGCGGATCATGGTTGAGAATCTGGACGATGTCCTACAGCGGGGCGCCACCCTGAGCGAGCTCGACTCAAAAGCGACAAACCTGAACATGCTCAGTCAAAAGTACAAAAAGGACGCGACCACCCTCAATATGCGTTCGACCTACATGAAGATCGCGGCCGGAGCCACCCTGCTCACAATTCTGTTCGTTTATTTCTATGTGTTCTGAAAAACCGATAAGCGGCTAGGTAGGCTGTATAGGTATCGTAACTATGCGTATAGGGGGAAAAAGACTCTCGGAACACGTTGCACCTCTGGCGGACAGGAAATATAATGATCGTTTTATAAAGCTAGCTAGCGTCTGTTTTGCCATCGACGGTCTGTGACTGCTTGATGACTATGCTGTCCGAATGCAATTTACAGTAAGACAGACTGGATGAGACTTTCGGTATATATGAAGGGCGTACGGTTGAGCGGTGCTGATTTTAGAGAAATGAGATTGGACGTTAAGAGCAATGTTAGGGAAAATTGTAATGTGAAGTCATAGCCACCGGCATTCACAGCGCAACAGAATACCTGTTTATGTATATGAGCACAAATGCCCGACCTCGGCACAACAACAACTACAACAACAACAAAAAAAACAACAACAATAACAGAAGAACATCGTCGGTGCCACACTTTGATAGCGTTCCCGGTGACAGGAAGAAACTCGTCTCGACTCAACCTGTTCAGGTGGCAGTATGCTATGGGATTCGACTCATCGAGCATAGCGTTGCTTCCTTTACGCCGTTCCCGGTGAGCTGGACACACCCAGAGTTCGTTGCTCGTGTCGAAGCGAATTAACCGACCATTACACAACAATAAGCACACATCGATGATGATGATGGCCAAGCTATTTTTGTTAAAGAACAGAAAAATAAACGGGGTTAAGAAATATATGAGCTATTGACACCACGCTGTTTCCACTGTGAAATGTCCGCGTCGACTCAGGCAATCGATAGCGAACTAGAGGACGACAACGTCCGAGTCGAAGGTGATCGCCGGGGGTTGCGTCACCCCCCAAGAGAGAGATGGGGGGGGGATTCACAGCAAGACATGGGATGAATAGATAGATGACGGACGGACTGGTTCAAGCATGGATATATCCACAAGAATACCGAACTGTGGACGAACGAGGAAAATCTAGGTAGAGTGAACAAGGTGCGCGAAATGCAAAGCGCCTCGCGTAGGATGGACGCAGGCGACGAACGTAACAGCAGTCTGCTTGGATCCCGACACCCGGTTCTATGTAAATAAACGCTGGTGTAGTAGTAGTTCAAATGTATGTTGATGGAAAATGAAATTTCAATGAAATCTGATGAAAACAACCTCGTCCTCATTTGCTCTCCTTTCCTAGCTAGCACAGATATAAGCACTCGGTCAGGGGCACTGACCGAGGACAGGACGGAGGGGGTGCCCTCGTTGTTCGTCGAATCGACAATAAGTATCGATATTTTCTAGCTATTGGACATGTTAACGGGGTGTGATACCACGTGAAGTGCAATCTAGGGAAATGCATTTGCTCATTTGTCTCGTATAAAACCAAGAGATTTCCATGTCGTCGTGCCTGACATAGTTTAATTCGAAGGGGCGGATTCTCACCGCTGAGGCTTGACCACTCTGAGACTGAGTTCGTGTCAACAACATGTACGCGCCTCTCGGGCGTGTACCCGATCTATCCGGGCTACCAATGGTTTGTCGCTAGTATATCGTATTTCCACTCGCGGCGTTTGCCGGCCGATTACATTGATTTACAACATAATTGCTCAATCGACACATGTGGAAATCGTACTATTTCGATCAAACGTATGTACACATGCCCCGGGAGGATTATCCAATGTAAACCCCAAACCACACCTTGACCTACTTGTGATCTGACTTCGATTTGAACATTGTTACTCATCAACATACGTTACGTCTCATACCAGTGATTCAGGCGTATTGGACTGTGCCTGTCAGTCTTTCGAGTAAGTTTTTCTTTCTTTAACTAAGCCTGTATAAGGGAAATCTTTAGGGAATCGACTTGTATTTTCAGGTTAGTGCGTTGTTAGACCAATTGTTACAATCAATGACAGTTACATGAACGGCCAAAACCTGTGTGATAACCTATGGATTGACTGCCACCTCACCGTGTAGCCGCTTGTGACGTTCGACGCGTCGGCGAAACTTGCCCTCTATCAAATTGCCCATTGCCAGGTACTCGACACCGACTATTGCTGGTGAAATTGTCTCCAATAGTGCAGTGACGAGGTGGGCCAGTTAATTGTCGGCATTAATAGATCAGTGGATTAGATTTCGGCTCGGCGGAATTAGGCCCGCCTTAATCGTCAACAAAGATCCTGTCTAACTGGTAGTAATTACGGGCCAATTAGATCTAATAAGGCGACAATGAATTCTAAAGCTAAGTGCTGCAATCAGCTAGTGAGTAAATGCTATTCAAGAAGGTTGTCACACGTGTACTCATTAAACTCTAATGACTGTCTGCGTCGTGATTCACGAACGGTATTTAATTCCTAAGTGACCTTGCTGACGGATATCGTCACCACACACAAGCTGTATGCAGAAGTATCGATCATGTTGATTCTGGTTGATCGGTAAGACTGCACCCAATGGAAGATATCGGCTTTAGCAACGAACTGCACTCGTCAAAGCTTACGGCTATCAGAAGCAGGTGGCAAAAAACCTCTCCAGAAGTGAAAATTCGCTTATTTCAAGCAAAAACATTCCGTCCAGGCGTAAGAAAATCGATCTGCAAAATGCAATACTAGTATATATAACCCTTTAGGGGAGAGAGAGATTATTTGTAAATCTACGCTTATCTAACGGCTTTTGAACCATGTTCTCATACGATGCCTTATAGACAACGTGCACTGAACCTCGAGTGTCGTTTATGATAACAACAAAATGTCCACCTTTTTTTCTTGCATGTTAATGTGAGTCGGCACATCGTACATATTAGGTTGGACCGAAAGTTCTTTCTGTTTTTTGTACCAACCTTACGTTATAATTAATGTGAGCATACTCGCTTCGCAACGCAGTTAATCTTGGTTACGTGTGAATTTTAGATGGATAAAATATCGTCCGACATTTGCCTCTCGAGATGAGTTAGAAGGAGATGTTGATTTTGTCGACTCACCGCTCTTCAACACCGTGGATCTGACGCCACCCCGCTCATATATGTATTATAATTTTAGTTTATTAATCCTGGTCTGGTATACAGTCAACATATATATATATAATATATATATATATATATATATAGCTTCTATTATAGCTGTATTATTTTTTTTTATTTTATCCACAAAAGATGCAATTTTTTAACGGAATTGACACAACTGAGAAATTTTAATTTTGAGTTTTACTTATCGAAATGCGACTGGTCAAATTTCGAATCAATTACAATGATGGTAGTGCTGGTCCACTCGAATTAGCGCGAGCTGCTGTGAGTCAATATTAAATAGTTCACGAGAAAAATCCTCCGTTCATACATATAGATATATATATATATATATATATATATATATACAACGAGAAAGACGAAACAACAAGCAACTCTTATAGGGACCATTATCGATGGCTAGTTTTGATGATGATAACAATACGCTTCCAGCATTATCGTGGCATTAAGCCGGGATTTGAATGCTGAACAATCGCTAGATGATACAGAGAACCGCCGAGAGAGAGCGGGAGAGAGCGGGGGGGGCAGTGACGGTAGAGCAACGAATGACGAATATATCTCGGAAGCAGAAAGTCTACCGATTGTCGAGCAGATGATCAGTCGTCAGCTCCTGTGACCGAGTGATCCATCACGTGGGAATTGCGCAATCGGGACGGGCGTATAACATAACGCAATCGAATGTTGAAAGGCCATCTTGGTGCTGTAGTAACTCTGAGACAATGGCGTCCATCGGGGTTGACACTCTGACAACGATTCCGTATTTAAATGTTTGATGTGACGACGAGCACAGATCCGCTTAGGCTACAAGGGATTGAAAATCACTTGCTGAGCGAGGCGCAAACGCCAATCGAAATGCATATAACATTACCAGAAAAGATCACTGTCACTCTGTCCGTAATATTGAATTAGGGATCCACATTTGAGCCTGGCAATAAATTAGGTTCTCGACTGGTCGATGAAAGGCATATTCCGCATGTGCCCAATATACCCAAAGCTAGTTAAACACAGGCGCAATTCTGAGCCGTATCACCTACGTGACCCGTGCCCTCGTCTCATTCCTGGTCGACTTCCTGGTCTCCTGAAGCAACCTAGCTAGTCCTTTTTTTTCCAGGCTAACCATTATACTATATGCTGGATACAAACGTCACCGTTTAAACAGGACGTCCCATGACAACGTTTCGCAGTGGTGATCCAGTCAATTGGAATAGAGGAATAACGGCCCCCGGCGGTCGTTGAGGGCAATAGTCATCCTGGTCAATTTCGGATAGTACACGCCTATGCTTGCATACGCGCTGTGCTATGGGTATTGCACACACAGGAACAATTACGTTGGATGCAGTTTCTGCCTCAATCTGCGATTGCTCTGTGAGCGTAAAGGTCGCGTTCGGTCGACCCTTGCATTTACGGGCATAACATAATGGCGGTTCACACCCCGAAATCGGCAGGGTTCGTGATGGTTAAAAATGCAATTCGACCGTCGAAGTGTCCCCGAACGTGGAGAAGCTGCGCAACAGGGCAGCGTCTTCGAGGAAATTGGTAGGCCCGATACTTGTCGCTGATAAGTGAGATTCAGATGATTTCTTTTCCTATTTTTTTATTTCACGCACACCCTATATATCTATACGTCGCATCCAAGGCCCGTGAACGAAGCGCAATAAAGAAAAAAATGCATCATTGCAAACTGCTGCAGATTCTCGATCCAGACGTTGCTAGCTAGTTACATAAGTGTCTTCGAGTCGAAAATGTCTCATTTATCTGAGTCAGCCGTAATACCTAATACTTCCCCGTCGACGTAATGTTCACCGCGAAACGAGCGTCATTCCTCCAAGTGAGTTCTATCGTATCTCCTGCTCGTGTTAGCTTAGAGAGACGACGACGACGGCGGTGGCGGCGGCGACTTTCAGCCTCCGCTTGTTTTCAAGTGTTTGATCAACCGCGGGGCGCAATATCCATCTGCTCCATCCCCGGCCGGATTAATCCGCAGATTACTTTGCTCTAACCCAATACCAATGCCTCGAGCTAATAACTCGAACGTAATCCCAATTCGAACTCGTCGTGTCCAGGGGAATTTCGTGAGGTACCCGTCGCGGATTCTTAGACGGTGCCCGTTCTAGCTGTGATGAAGTGGACAGTCCAACGACAGTTCGATCTAGTCGCTCGACCAAAACCGATACGGGACAGACGTCCAACGTCGGGGGTCGCGGTGTTACTTCGAGAACTCGCCAAGGAGTAAACGGGAGAAGGATTGCGTGAGAAATTTTTGACGTCGTGACTGCGTCTGCCATGGCGTCAGCGTAACCTTCGCGTCGAGCGGAGAGGTGAGTTCGCAGGTATCTGAGAGAGAGCTTCAAGGGACGAAGGCGAGGCCAGTTGCGATTGTTGTTGTTTATGATTCGAGATCTATTTGAAAAAATAGCCTCGGAAGTCCAAGCGAATTCAACTCAAAGCCAATTTGGCGACCTATTTGGCGACTTCGAGAGAAACCTCAGAATCGGTGTGGTTTATTCAAATATTCGGCTCTGCTTGCCAATGCCCTTCTGTCGACACTGTCAAACACAAGGTCAATCAAGGACGATTGTTGCTCAGCAATATGCTGCACCAGACACTATCTTTGCACCATAATGTAATGCTTGTTACGCTCTGCCAGCGGCCTTAATTCCGCATTAGGCGCTCGCATTTCGGCATCTCCACGGGAGCCACTAAGATTAATACAAAGAACAATTTCCCGAGGAGATATCTACCATAGGACTCCCTGTACGGCAGGCAGGGCTGGCTCAGATAATTTTGTTTTTTCACTTGTGTTTTTGACTAAAATCCTTTATTAATTGTTCATGTTGCTACTTGTTCGTCACCAGCGATCGTGTCCGGAGTACACGGGCTCGCGTTGCGAGTGCTGTCAAGTTTGCGACCTTCTTCGATGGCGTCGACCAGGATCAGCCGGATGTCCGGCGGCCGCTTGAATTCGCGCGTGCGGGCCACATCCCTCGTATCGATCATCTCATTAGATGAGAGGTCGCACCCACTCAGGTTTGTGTGTCATGCTGACATTGTCTGCTGATCTCTGCACGATCAATTCAGTGCAACGCTTCGAAGCGACCGTTTGCATTTACATCGTTTGCTATTTGCAAACCTGTGAACCCTCATTGCCACCACCCCACCCTCGCCTGTACTTATACCCCTGAAGGCTACAGATGCTGGCGATAGTGCGACATGTGCCCATTTCAAGTACGGTACTATTCCGGTATTCGACATACGATAAAACAATAACAAAAGTGTGATATAATATTGCATATAATAGTATATTTTGGACGGCGTAGTCTGCGGCTGAGAAATAGATCGGAGAAGATCGCTCTCTGCCGAAAACCAGAGGTTCGCCCCGCGATGTATATATATATATATATACATATAGAATACATATAACAAAAATCATTCGAGTAATCTTCGAGTGTCGGCGGTGAGTCCGTCGCTCGCGCCAGCCATAACAGGCCATCATGGCTCCTTAGACGGAACTATGTGTCCGAATGGCTCTGAGTTCGTCGTAGCCAGATGAAACTTGGAGGGACCCACAATCGGAAACATTCCCGGTGATCACTGATATACTAAAGATGCCCTTATATTTTACATTTATATTTACACACCCTTTAACAGGGGGTGGGCGGCTTAATTCAGGTAATGTATCGTATAGGTCTAAAATAACTAGGAATTGTGAAGTGCCCTGGTTGTTCGTCATGGGCTGACCGAGTCAACCGAGCTGGGTATGGCCTTAAATGTTGGATTTCTGTTCTCGGCATATTGTCATCACGACCGCGGTACAAACAGCTCGGGAAAGGGTTTCGAGGATTAGATTCGTTCCGAGTTCACCACCATTAGAAGCGTCTTCCCAACGTGTATTCTGTCGATATATATTCAAACGTCTTAATTCACTGCGATAGTAGACAATTCACCAAACAAAAGCTGTCTACCATTATCCCACTGAGGTGAATGCTACCCGTATTCTACTCAAAGGCCAACTAATCAACAATCACGCGGCTTCAATTAAATCTTAACTCGACTTCCTTAAGATTTGCTTTCGGACAAGCGACAATTTCGCTCGCCTCGCCCCAAATTGATTTTAGCCGCCGACCGCCGATCCGTCTCGGCCTGTGTCCTGTTGACGTTTGAGCCTTTGAGAAAGCGAATAGTCTAACTGCACTTATAACCAATCAAAGGGAGGTGGCCACACCAAGAACACACGTGGCTCCCAGCATAGCCGAAGGCGCGGAGTATCGACAAGCGCGTAGTGTCACGGATCACGTTCGTCCGCGGCCCCCGCTGACATCGTAGGCGGAAACTCAGCGAGCTGCGATATCGCTATCAGGCGCACGGCAGTGATCCGTGAGCGGTCGCCAGCCAGAGTGAAAGGTGCCAGGCGAAATGTGAACTTTCGCCGCCCGAGGTCCCCGAGGCAAACCGAGCCGCTTACCTTCGATAGGGTGGACGACGATCTTGCTGAACGGAGTGCCCTTGACAAGAGGCGAATTTCGTTGATATCCGATTGGGCGGCTGAGCGGGAGAGATGCGGAGTGATCGGCTCTGGCTAGCTCTCTCAACACGGCCGCGTTCGGCCGACGACTGCGGTAACGGCGCCTGCTCACGGCCTGTCAACGGCTACCCCGTGTGCCCTGACCTAACCTGATCTCGCTGAATAGTCGAGAGATTGGGAATTGTCGCGACTGTCACGACTCGATGAGCGAGTGCATCGCTCGCTCGCTTGCTCGCTTGGAAAACGAAATGGCCCCGACATATTCGGTGGACTAGTATCGTGAAGGATAGATTGATGGCAGCTACCACCGCAGCGCGATTTGTGTTCGTTGTCGCGGACGTGTGGAGTTGTACTTTATGTTCATGGGCTTCGTCGGCGAGGGGTTCCTCTACGCAGGTGGCTGCGTGGAGCGGCAGTGTACTGGTGTCCACTACAAACACGGTTGAAGCTCGGACGCATGGGTCCGTCTGTGCGTAGAGGTGCTTTGAGATGTGTGCACGTTGCGTGCTGTGCCAAACACGAGAACGCTGTAGACGATTGGATGCCAGGATGAGAGGATGCCGTGTCCTTCAGGAGGATCGAAGCTGTCTTCTCATGGTTCAGTGCGGTCCATTGGACGTGGCACGCTGTAAGCGAAAGGCGCACCGAAGATCCTAATCCGGCTGTTTCGTTCACTATGTCGACGTCGGGTAACCATATGCGTGGATCCACCTTGATACGGGCACCATGATGCGATTTCAGCGTTGCAAATCTATGTTTGCAGAATCAAATATCCTCTGCAAACTCGTGCTTGTGTTTGTGATTAGCGCCGCGTACTGATTGTCTTTTGTTTCTTTGTGAAGACGTTTGCCACGAACGTTTGCCATTCGACCACGAAGGTGTACATGTATCTAGGACACTCGTGCGCAGTGGAGTCGCTGGACGCCGACATAAAAAAGGTCCGCCGGTATGGGAGTACCGATCGTCACGACGGCAATATGAAGCGTCAATCGAAACCGAGAAAATTTATGCGTGCTTCCAAAAGGCTTATACGGTAGAGTACAATTCGATTTTATGCGCCATCGTATTAGGTACCACTGCCGATTAGTGGTTCTGTGTCAAAGATCGATCGCCGGTGGCGTAACCTTCTGGGACGCGTGGCATCGTCAGTGGAAGGGCAGCAGTCATTAGCAGTTTAGCCTAACTAAGAAACAACATATATATATATATATATATATATATATATATATATATATATATATATATATATATATATATATATATATATATATATCTGGTTGCATATAAACATTTATGAATCGTCTTTTCGCGCAACGGTATGCCCGTTACACGGTTTTAATTAAAAGTATTCAACAATGTGTTCGCTGGTGAGTTTCGTCTTGGACTATTATTTCTTGTTTCGCTGGCTATAATTCTCGAATCCGGTCGAAGGGCAGTATAGACTTGCACCGATTCGAAGTGCTCCACAGAGGCTACCTATCCGCGGATCATAGCTTGATGATAGTCCGGAGACAAAGACGTCATATTGGCATAATGATAAAAAGATCTTTAATAAACCTTGTCAATAGATGTCGACTTGCCAGATACATGATGCTCTTCGAAGAAAATAAATATATATATATACAAGTGGGTGTACAAGCTTATAAGGTATATGGATAGGGCATGGATTTAAGCTGTGTCGCACCTCCCATGCTTGTAGTTCGAGCAACTTGACACTACTAGACAGCCTGGACGCTGGTTAGCAAACTCCGGGGCCGATTTTGATCTGAAGTCCGGCATATGCCCTTCACTGTCTCGAGGTTAAATAACCTCACGCGATTTACCACGAAATTAAAGTAGAACGTGGTAAAAAGACCCAACGCCACCCGACAACGGTTCAATTCGTTATGGATGTTCGACACAAACAGGGGTTGTCAGTGTCTCGACAGGGGAATGTTTCGACGCATTTAATAATTGTGCGTCATAATTCACATTATTCTTCTACGGTGTTCTAATGAGTGGCCTTCTTTTGTGACACAACGATCAGAAGACGACCTGTTTGGTGGCAGACTGTCAACCTGCCCTGCAGGACCCGACAGGTTAGAGAACATGCAATCAGAACCCCTGGCAAACTTGTATACAAGAATTGCTCGTATACGAGAACGAAGATCTTGTCTGACAAGAACGGCACCAATAGCGGCGTGCGCTTGGATCGGTGTTATCCTTACCCGATGGGATAAATGCTGCATACCGGCTCATGTTAACCCTCGACGCTTAGACCCCATCGAATCATAATGACAGAAGCTGGTGATGCCGACCACTAGGACCACAGCGTACGAATAGTGGCAACAGATGAAATAATAAATAGTTTAAATATGGGAGTAAGGAGAGCTTAATCTCAAAATGTTCTTCTCACTGGACGAGCAGGACCTAACCACATTAACGATTAAATTAACAAAAAACAATGATGTTTTTGTTAATTTAATTTAATTTTTGTTAATGTGGCGAACCGACCTTCGACAAAAACCTATGTATGTGAAGAGACCAGTTAGGGGCCGCGAGACGTTTCAGAACGCGCCTTTTTTGTGGAGAAGAGGAAATGCTTGATGTAGGCTGGAACTCCTTGTGCCCACTGAAACCTCTCTCCCGCTCCACCTGAGCTCCTAATTATCCTGCCGCTTCCTCAGGATTTTCTCCCTGACCTCCTCCGCCGTAGATTTCTCCTGCCGTCGTTCTGCTCTTTCGTCTGCCATCAGATCCCTTGGCATCGTCCTGGCAAGTACCAACACTGCCTCAGTAGAGACGGTGCGGCGGGCCCGACAGTTTTTGATGGTGATCTTCCGTTGGGCACGTCTCAGCTTTTGGCGTTCCTGTTCCTCTTCAATCCCTCTCTCGTCCACACTGTGAGCTTGTCCCGTAGGTTCTTGGCATCAGCCTGCCAAGGCTAGCAACTGCTATCGCAGCGTTGTCGATTGCGCGCTTCAAGTGCGGTGAGAAGGTGACCACTTAGTCCAGGACCACTCCTACTTGACCTGCCGTTTTAGCACTTCTCTGTGGCCCCTAAGCTGCACGTTCAGCTCCCTGCATTTCTTCCGGCCCGGTGAGGAGAACGGCTTCAGCCTTCTGCAGGTCTATCGCCAAGTGATGGGCATCCATCCACGAGGCCGCCTCTTCGACCGCCTCCACCGCCGTATCGTCGAGCCTTGGGTGATCGTTAGCTCATTGTATCGGTGGTCACTCAGTGTCTTCGTCCACTCTCCATTCATGGACGCGCTCCTTCGCCATCTATTTCAGATCGCGAGATCGATAAAGGGCTCGTGCCTCCTTCTGCTGAAGCTGGGGACCCTTCCTTCGTTGATGACGCAGAGATCCTTCAGAGTTATCCACTCCACGATCTCGTCGCCCCTTCGACCGTTTCTTTGTCTCCCCCAGGTCGCTGATGCCGCGTTGAAGTCGGCCGGTGATCACGACACTTTCGCGCCTCTGTTGGTCTATGGCCATTTGTTCAAGGCGCTCGAGGAGGTCCAGGAACTCCTGGGTTGTCCGGTTCGGCGAGAAGTGTCAACTGGAGTAGACCACTCAGTCCACCTTCTTCCAGACTAAGCCGTCCCTACCCCCTTCCGTGAGTCTGTCCCTTGCCCAGATACACGCGCCATTTCTCTTGCCCTTGAGCCCGTCCTTTTAAATGGTAAAGGATTATTGGTTTTATAAAAGGAGCTGCAAAAAAACCGCCTCACTTTTCTTACTTGCCACGACTATAGCGCGACCAACCCCACACCGTTTTGATTTCTGCGTTTTCTTCTTATTTTTCCCTCCTTTTGCGTTTTTCTCCAGTGCCTATTCGTCGCCGACAGGCGGGGGCGGTCCGAGACGTACTTCCGTTGCAGCACATCTACGGAGACGGAGCCGACACCGCGGAAGCGATTTCGAGCTCGACGAGGAACTTCGGCACAGGAAGACAGTCGAAATCGACTCGCCGCTTTCGCGACGTAATCATGTCTTTTATTTTACTTTATTTCATTTGTTTGTCGTTTCTTTTCGTTAACCCTGATTGTGTTGATACTCGGGCTATTGTTCAGAGCTACATTGCATATTGCTTTAAATCGTATGCTTCCCGCGGGATGCGAACTGGAGACGCTAGGGTTCCACCTCGACTCCGCTATCCCGCCTTTGCATCTGTTTATTGTACGCAACGTGACACGTCTTGTCTAATGGCATAATTATGATGAACGATTTCTATAGCATTTGATCGTAATGAGAAAGGTCAAAGGTGGCCGTTTTTACAGCGAGGTTATTTGGTTGGTTAAAGACACACGACTCGATGATTGAATCTGTCCGCTTAAAAGGTTGCAGTCGTGAGTACACCTTCGAATCGACACGGCGCGAAACCTCAATTTCATGTTCCTTTTTAATGAGACTAGCCTCATCAAGCTAGCTAGCAAACTGTGCCCTATACAACGTGTGATCAAACATTTCAATGAAATACACGCATGCCTTGTACGATGGTGTATATACACCACGTTGACAAGGCATCCAATCCGATCGGCGGCCTGATCGCGTCTGATCTAAGCCACCGGCCGAACGGACACCGTCACTGCCACGCACGCGTCCTGTTCAGATCCGACAGTTCGGTTGGACCTGAACCACATGGCATGTCGCTCGCAATCGATGATGGCCTGCTCGCATATACAATGAAACACCAAAAAGGGTTTGAGTGGACAGTCCTGCTCGAAGGCGGTCACCAAACACCGGACTTCTACGAAAGCTTCTCCGTGATTCTCCACAGCTGGCCGAGTCGATGAGGAGGCTGGCGCTGGTGTTGAGGTTGTCGGCGGAGTCGATTGTGTTGGTGAGGGCGACGGGGTTGGCCTTCGGGACGATGTATTCGGTGAATCGATCGACATTGCCGAGCAGCGGCATTCACCTGCCAAGACCAGTGCAAGCGACACCTTGGATTCGACTTCGCAGAACCCGGTTCTCGTCAGCACACTGCGGAGGTTCTTTTTCGCCAAACGAGGCAAGTCCACATTTGCGAGAGAGACTCGCGTAACATAATGTGTATCTAATATATCGTTTGTATGACGAGGATAGCAGTGCGTTGCCAATATTTGGTACGCCCGAAAACAGATTTACTTTTCACGCAGCTCATGAGTATAATGAGAATTGTCATGTTTATTTCATTCACTCGGCTTATCCATATATATATATATTATATATATGTGTGTTTGTATATAGGCATTGATGATAGCATGCACTGGTATCGAAGTATGGACGAGAGCGGCGATTCGAACTTGTGGCGGCGGGGTAAGTCGTTGGCAGAGGAGTCCAGGCCCCATCATCGCTTCATGATACACCCCGAAAGCGCGCTCAGGTACTCGTACATGGTATACTTGTTGTAAGGCGTCCCTTAGTTTTTAACAATCATAACGAGGACAGATAAAAGCCGGCTCATTAGCCCAAGTGTTGCCCATTAATATCCACATATGCATATAGCTGGTTATTTCAGCTGCCCGTCAGCTGTTCCCCCATGTGACAGACCTTGGATCGACTAGAACTAGATAGCACTAGCGCGCTATAGATCTATGCGCGCTTGTCCTGCTGTCTGTCCTGCAGGATGAGCCTAGCCCGGGCGGCCCGAATCTCTATCCGTTTGTTAGGCGGCAAAGGCGCGCGATTTGGTGAAGTTCACTGTTTGTCTACACGGCCGCCTCGAAGCAGATACAATTGTACATTTCTTTCAGCTCTCTGTCATTTCCTAACCAGCCTCGACCTTCTTTCGCATTTCGGTTACTGGCTGTGCCAACTGCAGGATCAATTGGGACATTTTCATGCTCTTTCTGCTCGGGATCAACATGATTCTAATTCCTCTCGATGTAGCGTTCTTCTCTTCGAGACGGGACGCCTTCCTCGTCGCGGTCAACGTCTTCAGCGATATCGTCTACGCGGTTGATCTCGTGCTGAATTTCCGCACAGGTACCTGGAACCGCTAGCGACGGTTCAAATGATTGATGATTGTTAACTTCGTGTCAACGACTAACCGGTTTCGAGGCGACATTTCGATGTCTACCTGGATAAATACAGTTAATATCTATAGACACATACATGTATATTCCCGCCTCTTCGAGGATAGTGAGTAACCCCTCTGAGATGGCCGATGATATGAGTGAGGCTGACAGTGGTGTCGATGCGAACTCTGCTGATACTTCGATACTGCAGGTGTGAAAATCTCAAAGGATCCCCTTCAGTTCAGCCTGGACCCGCAGGTTGTGGCCAGACGCTACCTTCGACGCTGGTTCGTGATCGATCTCATCTCGGCGATTCCGTTCGATGTCGTAGCCTTGGCCGTACTCCCAGACAGAGGTAAGGCTGACCATGCTAGCGACGAACAGCTGCCGACGACCAACATCATGTAGTTGAACATGGTGAAGATGATGATAATGATGCGGATATTGCCAGGCGTTCGTATGCTTCACAAATCGTTTGCGACTCACGAAATCGATATTGCGTTGCGATCATTTCTAGGAAAGGATCTGCAGGCGACCCTTCGACTTGTTCATCTGCTCAAGCTGATTAATCTGTTTAAGCTGTTGCGTTTCTCACGCTTGATCGGCTACTGGCACGGTCTTCAAGAGAACTACGTGAGTACTTGGTTAATTCACGTGGAGGGGGTGGGCGAGCGGGCTATGAATATTCAAATGAGGAAATTCCTGACACGCCCAACGAGAGCTATGACCTTTAATGTCCATATGAAAATACAGTGAGAGAAATGCTAACATTGGATGACGTTGGTGAATAGTAATTCCTCTGAAATTGAAAACCACCCCCCCCCCCGGCCCTCGGAGACCACGCGTCAACGAGTTTCACAAACGTTGGCCGTGACCAGTTAGATGAGCGATCACGAAATAAGGTCTCTCAGCGGGGAAGATACGGTCAGCAAATTTGTGCTGTAGCTATTAACGTATACTAATTCCGTTCCTGCATGTGCTTCTTTTTTTGTTCGCCGTCACCGCTAATTAGTTCCTGCACTCGTCGGGCGTCTATCTGCGAATTTGCAATCTCGGTCTCATGATGCTCTGCGTCGTCCATTGGAACGCGTGTCTGCAGTTTTTCGTATGCGTCATTCTCGATTTTCCTGACAAGTCCTGGGTAGTGAAACACAACCTTCGAGATTCTGCATGGTAATTATTATCCTCATCATTGTTGACAAGATCGTCGAATCGATCGTGTCCCACCCTGCTCGTGATTTCCGAGCGACATTACGTTGCTCCGCCCGATATCTCGGATCTCAAATTTGTCGACAAGCCGTCTCTTCTATCCAACCGTAGCTGGACAAAAAATCGAATTTGAAATCATATCACATCGAGTCTACAAATCACATGCTAAAAAGCAGACATGTTTGAACTTTTTCATTTTTCTTATATATATATATACCGAGATCCTAATCAGCTCTCAGTAATCGATATCGTCATGTCTAGTCGAGACAACTGATTCTAGATGCAGCTCACATTACGCATTTTTCATCTTTTTCACATGGAGAATTAGCGACGAGCATTCCTTCATTGATCGATAACTGTATCGCCATTTCAAGATCCAGACCTGACACAATCGCTCATTCAAACGCAATTAAATTACTAATCCTTAATAAGTTCCTGATTGATGCAAGCACGCCGTGTTAAGCAGAATCCAGCGCTGTTACACGGCGGCTTGAGGCGTATTTAGCTAAACTAATCCGTTTTGCCTCTATGAATACCCCATTTCCACAACCCCCACCCCCGTCCACCCCCACCCCCGGCGACAGGTACGAGCAATACATGTGGGCAATGTTCAATGCGTTTTCCCAGATGCTCTGCATTGGCTACGGGCAGTTCAATCCTGAAATAGCCTCGGACATGATCCTCACGATGATGGGTAAGTTGCTAGCTGTTCGCCACCAGTGCAAATATACGTATTCACCCGAGCGTGCTAATGATAACAAGAGGCTATTAGAAGATTATTATACCTGTCAATAGAGGTGGCATCCCTTCTACGGCTATGCGCTGACCCCAGCATCAGTCGGCCCTTCTCGAGTTTGAATAGCTGATAAAACAAGTTGTGTGTGGAGATGACAGGGGTCTCGGCGCATCCTCCCGACATCTCTCTCTTTCGTATTGTTGCTGTTGGACAGGTTGTAGCAATTTTGCCCAAATTCTATTCGTGTTACAACTTCTCATTATGTCGCACTCTGCCGGGCTAATACGGAGGTAGCGGTGTTGCAAATTCACTGGAGATGTTCGCCAACGGTTGTTCTATTTGATTGCGTTCTCTTAGGGATGGTTGTCGGCGCCACGTGCTACGCTCTACTGTTGGGAAATATCGCATCGCTAATACAGAACCTCGACTTCTCTACGCGACTCCGCATGGAACAGGTGCCACTAAACAGAACGTCTACTAGCTGGAACACGCACTCAACTAGAATATATATATATATATATAGTCTTTTTGTACTCACACGATATTGTGTGGTACATAACTAGCCGCGTAATTAAATGGTACAACATTGAGAGTGGTAGAAACAGTAAAACGTGTAGGGGGGTCAGCAGCTCGTCTAGACAGGGTAGATATATACATACAAATCACAGAATAAACATGTCCAGAATTGCTGGAGGACCAGTAACTGGATCAGTGAGATTGATCGTGTGCACTCTTGAGCGTGATATCCGGCGCAAACATTTGCAAAACACGAGTCCAAATCTGTCGGTTTGTTCTGACTGCACCCCTCCCCCCACCCACCCTTCACGTATCCCACGTAGAATACGTCGACGTGAAACACAACGACACGGTATCCTAATGTAATAGTTCGAGTAATAGTAGATGATAATTAAGGGCTGAAATATCGACCACGATATGCCTTGCTCGACATTTCAGCCCTTAATTTTAGTAATTAAAAAAATCGAGACGCCTATGCAGATTCATACGCGCTTGCCGTTATTCGAACGTTGCTCACATTGACGTTGATCTTGACGCCTCCTCCAAAAAGCGAACAAGCTAACCAGCTGTCAAATTGTAACAATTCCAATTTCCCCTGCGAACACTCGCGCGTCCAGATGCGCGAGGTCGAGGATTACATGGCGTACCGTTCGCTGCCCGAGGGGATGCGGCAGAAAATTCGAGACTACTTCGACAGGAGATACCGAGGGAAGGTCTTCGATGAGGAACGAATTCTCAACGTACTTTCCGAACCGCTCCGAGAGGTATAATGCGACCCCGGGTGATCTTGCAATTACTTGGCCTAATTGTATCTATCGATTTAGCTATATATATATATATATATATATCTATATATATATATATATCTATATATATATATATATATCTATATATATATATATATATATATATATATATATATATATATCTATATTAATTGACTTTGACTGTGTACACATCCACGGTAGTGCGTAGTCCCGCTGTAGACTAGTGCTGCTCTGTTGAGCTTAAAGGCGCTTTGTGCTTCGTGCGCTCTGTAATAGTGCACGAAGACTAGCTAATCGTTGCATTAGACGCAAAAAGCATGAACATATTATTTGGGCCTTCTCTTTAGCCTTTATCGCTGTCTGATCCCAGGAGCATGAATTCATTATTTCGTTGGGCTGGGTTTACGCTGGGGAGGATTGTTATATATATATATATATAAGGTATTTGTCTGGTAGTGTCAGACTCTTGCTGGCTAAACCCAGAATCGATTTTGACTTGGGCCACTGACCGGGACTGTCAAAAGTATTACTTCAGTCAGTGCCCTGCAGGGACCGCCAGTTGATTCCAACCATGTCCTATCCTTCACTTTCTCCTCCGGGGCAAACCCTTCCGCCCAGCCTCAGTGGGTGGGTTCCCGGTATATATATATATATATACATGTGTGTGTCTGTATCTGCGTGTAATGTTTTAGATGGTCATGCGGCAAAACTGTCTCGAGGCACTTCGATCAGTGCCGCTATTTGGCTGTTCGTCAGTTGTCGATGATTCCTTTATCACCGATCTGGTGACCCATTTGAAGTACGAGTTCTTCCAGCCATCGGATCTGATCATCAGGAAGGGCAGCATTGGCAACAAGATGTACTTCCTTCAGAGTGGACGAGTTCACATTCTCACCGATCAGGGACCGCTTTGGCTCCGTGAAGGCGCTTATTTTGGAGGTATGACTCTCACGGCTTCAGTTAAGCGAGTTTTGATGAAGACAATAGTATTATTATAAATGTTGTTATCATTTTTCATTATTATTATTACTATTACGCATCGTAGTGCGATAGCAGTTCAGGCAAGCCAACTAGAAATTTCCAAACATAATCCTTAACACGGATGCGTCCTTCGACCCTCTGTTATCTTGTCATATACACGACACCTCTCATTAATGTATCGTGGATACGTGCCATAATTAAAAAAATATTAATTAGCAATTATATACATACACATGTATATATATATATATGAAAGTAACACGGTGTCGTATGGATCATGCGCGTTCGATTGCAGAGATGTGTCTCCTTGTCCAGTGCGAGCGAAAGGTCTCGGTCAAAGCGGAGACCTATTGCGCGGCCTTTAGTCTCTCGGTGGACAGCTTCCACGAGGTTCTCGAAAAGCATCCAAGCATCAAGGTCGCCATACAAGCGCTAATTGATGATAACTTTGGAACGAAACCGACCACAATCAACTGACATGCTAATTGGGTTGTACAAAGACATCTCTGTACACTCATATTAGCGGCCACTTAACCCCCCCCAATAACATATATATATGCAAAAAAAATATATATATATATATAATTGAGGTATTTACCAAATTTACATCAAACATTGTGATAATGTAGCTAACTTTCGCTAGACTGAATACGAGATATTGTAATTCACATGAATAGGATATAAAATCTGTACATTGTTGTATGTTCTAGGATAATTGCATTGCACGTTACGCATCTAATCAATACTGCCGGTAGCGTTTGCCATCGCGAGTTCGCGAGAGAGGTTCACATATATATATATATATATATATATATTGCTAGAGAACACTGTTATGAGAACTGAATGAATATAAATAAATCCGGTGCAAGATTCTACTCCTTGGGCTTATTTTTCTTCAATAGTTGTGGGAGCTTTTTTTTAATGTTTCTCGTATCGCAAATCCGAGACCACGACCCTATACTTAAATGAATTGTCACTGCTTCTTGCATAGTGTCATCTGAACGTTATCGTTTATACGGCTTCAGGTCAGTGTTGTGAAGAGGTGTCTGGTTCGATCCATTATCTTCGTATCTTACCGTAAGCTGAGTAATTATATAGATTGATTCTGGTCCACTACAGTGAGCTGAGCTGTTTATGATGCTGAGTGTCCCTAGGCTCGATGGAGCTTAGGGACGATTTCGTTGACAGGCTAGAACAGAGGCAGCCTCTTGTTCGTGGTGAACCTCGGAAAAAGAAAAACATCTCTGATTAATCGAACTGGACGCATTCGGCGACCCGGACGGATGATAGCAAATGCATTGCCATTTGTCTGAGTATCCGTTCACGCCCTGAAATAATGATACAAATCACCTGCCACAGGCAGATGCTAGGCTAGACACGTTACGCCATTTCATCCATATCGGTGCCAATCGATGAAATCGGTATCTGATACTCGACGACGAATGTCAATTCAAGACGAATCGACTCAGCATGACTTCAATGGAGCAGCATTGATCAACTGTGGAAGTGGCGATTTCAGGACAAGCCTTCTCCAGCGCGAGCATTGCCAAACGTGTCCACAGTATTACACACATACGTATCATACACGTACATATCACTGGTATTATACATATATATATATATATATATATCGCTAGCGAATGTTGCCACTCTAGAAATAAATTGACTTGTCGTCTTGACATGGCGTCATTGATTAGAAACAGTATGACTCGGCTATCTCACGATATCTTGTCAACTACAAACAGCATTTGTATTGTGTCCCAGCGATGTTTTGACATGTTGTTTCAACAGCTCACGCAGACTATGCGAGCTAACCTGGCATCTCCCTTCTGATATCTGTACCACACATTTGAGTGTTGCATTTTCCAAGCTGACTCACAGACCATAAACGTTTAACGTCCACTGCACAACTGCTTTCGGCATTGCTCTGTTCGTACAGGTGCAGTACAGTATGTAGTGCGCGGGTTATGTGTCAACTGAAGTGAATTACTGAAGTTTCAAGGCAAAGCTTCCTCGAAGGAATTGCGGCTGTATCATTGGGCGACACGTTCAGCATTTTCTGGGCTTCGATATTCATTCACACTTCCGAGGCAAATTTCAGCAAGCAATATATATATATATATATATATATATAGATCTGTTCCTTCCCAGCCTTGGTAACGGTCATTTTGTCAAGGTTAGACAAACGAACGCATTTTCTAACATAGATCAATTCAATCATCCCTATGTGGCTTGGTCGCTGCATGCATAGCAATTTGTGCAGACCTCGTAATATTTCCTCTTTTATTCAACCGTTAGTACCAGATGTGAGGATCCCCGGGGACCAGTGAACTTATGCGAAATCAGACTGGGAGTTACTCGTAGAATGAACGAAAAAAATAACCCTATACTGATTCAGCCTTTAATGATGTAAGGATTGCCTCATTCTTACCCAAAGGGGTCTTTCAAGGGTCTCATAGGCGAATTCATATCGGGCTAGCCTCCGTTATTTCAGACCCAAACAAGATCTCTGCATAGATCTAAGCTGTACACCGTTGCAAAGCTTCAACTGCAGATTTCAGCGTGAGTATCCCGAACAGGTGAAGTATCCGGTACGTGGCCAAATCGTTCCGTCCCCCCGGGTGAGGTGATAAAAGCTTGAGATCATACCTTCAGCCTATCGAGCGGCTGAATATATATATATATGTATATAAAATTAAATTTTATTTAAAATTATTGTATGTATAATTATGGATTGAGCACTCTCCTATTACATGGTGTAGTACATATTTACTTTTATTTACGTATATATGTATAGGCATAGATGATCGCATGTATTGGTATCGAGGTGTTATAACGACGACTCGAACGCGTTGCGAAGGGGAAAATCGCTCGATACTGGATAATATTGTTTAGGTATAATAACTAATTCCGAGTGAATTCAGATCATCGAATGCCCTCGTCGTTTAGACCCTACTAAATGTTAAACGATTTTGAGAATTGGATACAACAAAGGCGAAATGGCCTCCGGTCATATTCAACAACATCTCAGTGTCTCGACAATTAATCGGCCCCCAGTTAATCTACATTCGTTTATCGCACGCTCTCGTTATAACGATCGTGCCTATGAATCTGATGTGCCGTGGAAGAATAATGAGTAAAATTGGCCGTGAGAGAACGCAACTGTGGATTCGTGAGCGAGACAATATCTTGTGTAAAGTATAAGAAAGAAAAAATATATATATATATGTAATATATATGCATATTATGTTGGGGCCTATATTTCAGATCGTTACCCCAGAGCGGTCTCCATTAACTGAATGTAGGGGCAGGGTCGTCTACTCGGAGTGGTTTAGGTAGAACCGACAAAAATAGAATTTGACGTTGTTAGCATTCTGCACACGTTGCATTGTGTGCAACGTGCATCATCAATTGCATCCTATGCCTGAGCAAAACCATACGTAAGATCCGTCTGAAAATGAGCAGAAGCTTGATTTGAATAGGCACCTGCCGTACGATAGCACCGCGACTATGATTTGATAATGATTATCTTCATCACGACCATCATTGATGGCTTCGGTTGCATCCACGTACGAATCGTATGTTGTACGATTCGTGCCAATTGACCTGACCACACAATGACAATGCAGTATTCATGCTTAGGGAGCAGTTGACATTTACACAAGCTAGAGATATCAATCAGCTCAATGAACGAATAATCCAGGCCAGGCTGTGTCGAGATTATCTGAATCAGACGAGATGTACTGCGGGCTAAGCTGATGATTACAGTGCCATGATACACAAGATTGCTTAATACTGTTGTTATTCATCGAGGGGAAATTTCTGGACGCGGCTTCAAAGCCGCTGCGTATACCGGAAACTCGACCCGTTCTCAATGACAGATTGTCAAGCGAAACAATAAGGTTCTTTTTATTTAAGTTCAAAGCCTTCTCGTGAACAAGTGTATTTAATGTGTTCTGTTACAATCTTAGCTTAGTGTTATATGACGACTCAATTTATCAGCTCCATCAGTTAAATTAGGCAGCCTAAAAAGCATTTTCATTAAACGAATCATCTGCTTGACAAAATTATTGACTTAAAAATTCAAACAAACGATCACCAAAAAAAAAAAAAAAATATATATATATATATATATATATATATACTATATATAAAATAACATATCGAACCTCATCAATACGACTTGATTTTGTGAGAGACTATTTGGAAATTCGTCTACAACTATGGCCGCGGCATGACAAACCAACCATGAGCTGTATGTTCCGGTGATCTCGTCATTGACGACCTCAGCTAATTGGTCCCCAGCCGGCGAATCTCGACGTGGACAAATCCAGTTTAATCACGGATCGCCAATGTCAGCCCACACGGCTCGTCGCTCACAGCTGCTGCGACTGTCACCTGTATGAGCCTATCATCGAAGGCTCATCCCTCTCCTCCTTATCATCATCATCGGCAGCAGCGTACAACCGTGATGAAGTATAAAATCGCTCCCCTGTGGCCTGGCTTCTCATCGTTGTGATTCCCTTCGATACCCCCGACGTGCCCGCTTCCAACGAGATGCGTTCTCTCATCGTTCTTCTGGCCGTTGTCGGTGCGGCCTTGGCCCTCCGGATTCCCCGACCGGACGCTGAGCCCCACTGGGCCCGCTTCCGGAGCACCCACCTGAAGTCGTACCGCGATGGCTCCGAGGAACTCATGCGGAGGTTCATCTTCGAGGACAACCTGTACATCATCCAGGAGTTCAACCGAGTGAATGCCTCCAAGGCCGGCTTCCGTCTCGATGTCAACCAGTTCGCCGACATGGTGCGTACCCATAAATAGTTTCGGATATCGATCATCTTATGCCGTCTCGATCATCTGTGTCCGAAACCTTTCGAACCCCAGCGACAATTACTGAATCGATTATTTTGCGCCATAGAAACTCAGTGCAAGATTCTTACAAGTCGTGTTGTTGTCTATCGTAAATAATAATAATAATGTTGGCATACAATGAGAACAGTCGCGGTGCATAAGTTTAATGACACTTACGACACTCTCCTCTTAATCATTATATCTTGCATCGTACATCGTCTTAAACGCTATTAAAACGGCAATTCCGCTAATAATACTCAAAAATTTGCATTGTACAACGTTTAAAAGTCGAAGCGAATACAATCTGTATGAACATCTCCGGACTTCCCTGCAAACGCTTATGCCTACGAGTGGTTCCCGTGTATTAGATGCATATCAGATGTGCGACAGTATACAGATGTGCATTCGGAGAAGCGACACGCGGCGCACGGGTTCGATCCCCACTGTTGCATCCGCATTTGCATTTAAAGGGGTTGCCCGTCTTAGGAAGCGATGTATATTGCATTCGTTCGGGCTGATTCTCACTTCCTTCAGCATTTAACGTCAGTCCATGATAGAACTGCTTTTGGCATTGCCTCATAAGACGGACCTCCTAAGTGCAAATGTGTAACGGTGGAGATCGAACTCTTGTGTGTGTACACTTTCGTCCGTGTCCCCCGATTGCGTCTTGTAACCGGACGAGGCACGTGCGAAAACAGTTGTACCGTGGACGTATAATTTTAGCTGAGAGTCGGCCTGGAAAATTCAATTTGGTAGACATGTGGCAGTATGCTTTTCCACGATGCAACTCGATCTTTCGTTCATATGTATACACAAGAGGCTGGGAAAAGTCAACGAATCAGACAATGGTCTGAGTGAATCACAGTGTTAGACAATGATACTAGTCTATCGAGGAAAACGTGCCAAGGAACATAACCAAGCAGGACTGTGCTACGATCACTTACACATTTAATTTGCTAACATCTGAGCTACGCCTGTGGCCAATCCCTGCTCACGAAAAGTTTGTTTTTCTTGGCTCTTGTTCGATTAGACCAACGATGAGTACCGAAGGACGTTCCTTGGTCACCGCTATTCAGCCGGCCACGTCTCGCACGCCGACAAGACGTTCGAGGCCACCGGTGTCCAGGACCTGCCCGCTGAGGTTGACTGGCGCACGAAGGGATACGTTACCGAGGTGAAGAACCAGGGCCAGTGCGGCTCGTGTTGGGCGTTTTCGACCACCGGCTCCCTCGAGGGACAGAACTTCAAGAAGACCGGCAAGCTCGTCTCGCTCTCGGAGCAGAACCTCGTCGACTGCTCGACCGCTCAGGGCAACCAGGGCTGCAACGGTGGCCTGATGGACCAGGGCTTCGAGTACATCAAGGCCAACAACGGCATCGACACCGAGGACTCGTACCCCTACACCGGTACCGACGGCACCTGCCAGTTCAAGGACAACTCGATCGGCGCCAGGCTCACCGGTTACGTCGACGTGAAAAGCGGCGATGAGTCGGCCCTTCAGGAGGCTGTCGCCACCGTTGGCCCAATCTCGGTCGCCATCGATGCATCGTCCATTTTCTTCCAGTTCTACCACTCCGGCGTCTACAACCCGTGGTTCTGCAGTTCCACCTCTCTCGATCATGGCGTCCTCGCTGTCGGCTACGGTAACGAAAGCGGCAAGGACTACTGGCTGGTGAAGAACTCCTGGGGCGCCTCCTGGGGTCTGCAGGGCTACATCAAGATGATTCGCAACAAGAGCAACCGATGCGGTATCGCCACCCAGGCCTCGTACCCGACCGTCTAAGCGACACAACGCGCTCTTCAAGCAACGATTGTGCAGCTGTCGAAACGGCGATCGATGTGAAACACGTTCAAGGACGGGGTGGAACATTCTCAAAAGCACAAATAATGAAATAAACATTGGCATAATACATTAAAAAGAAACTGATTTCAAATAGCAATAACTGGCCTTTTCTCTCTCTCTCTCTCTCTCTCTCTCTCTATATATATATATATATATATATATAGCACGATAGAGCTTATTCTCAGGTACTCGGCCGAACTCATAGGAGATGGTTGAATATTCTTAAGGAACTCTTTTGAGTAAAGTTAGTTTTTATCTTCCCTCATACAGTAATGTGCATTATTCAAGAGAGAAGCTATTAATGAGAAGGATCGGAAAGCTATTTAGCAATCTAATGTTAAGAGATTGCTCATTTCTCGAGCTGGATATCGTATTCAACGTGTCAACAATACATTCATGTTGCCGAGATTTAGGATTCTTAAAATTCATCATTTATTCACACGGATATTGTGTTATATATATATATATATATATATATGCCAAATACAATGGAACAGTAGAGAGCAAGGGATAAAACTGTTTTAACGTGCAGGGTCAGCTTGTGAAAGAAAAAAACGGGCTAGATACGTATCTAGAGATCAACATGTTTATAATTGTTGGCCGACCAGATCGGTCCTGAGTGAGATTGATCGAGCGCATTCATCAGCATGGCAATATCTAGCGCAAACATTATCGCAATATTTACCCAAACAGTTCGAAGTTCCAGCCTCGTGATAGCCCTCTATCCCAACACACATTGAACCTGGTGAAAAGTGTGTATTGAAAAACGATTCGTTACAATGTATCGATTCATTCTTCGTGCCCCTCCGCCACGCTCCATTTGTCGTTGGTCATAGGATCAGTGTTGTAGAAGACTTCGGGCCGATACCTGCCATCTCTGCCTCTCACATCCCAGTAAGTTCTGTGTAAGCTGGCGTGAGTGGTAGCTTAGAGCGACGCCGCAGATCTTCAACAGATGGGCGAGTGTCGCCACGAACATACACGCGTCTATTTTGCATCGAACCGTCCAAAATGGGAACATCGTTGGGCACTAGGTTCTCACCGGCTGTCTTGTTCGATTGAAGGTGTTCTAATGAGTACAACAGCTCCATCACGGACCTAGGATGAGTACAACACGGATGAGTACAACAGCTCCATCTCTGCCCTAACAAACTCGCGCGCTGCCGGCGTTTGTTCGTCCCATGCAGTAGCGACGACAGGTATGTGGTATATGCTAAGTGGGATGGCATTCTGCTTCGCGTACGCACTTCTGGATCGCGCGGACTAGAACGATCGATGGGATTGGACAGTCAGGTGGACGCCCTCTATGAGGCGCCACCTGTGGGGCTCCTTGGTCGCCTGCCAAATCAGCTTCTCTTCGTCGCTTCTTCAAGATACTCTCGGCGGGCACTATCTGTAGCGTCCGACGGTGCCGAACTCTCTAGAAGGGCCTCTACAGCCGGGGCCTCATACACGGATCCAGCTCGGCCAGTGGGTGAGCATGTCGTTGAGCCACACCCGAAAGCTTGCAGCTCTCATTCAACCAGAGTCTCTTCCGTGGAGGCTTCCCCGTCGCCACTGGCGATGTTATCACGTCAGTCGCATTGCAAAATTGCAGTTCGAATAATAAGCCAATAAAGCTTTAGTTTACTTACTTAACCCGACCACCATATTATTGATATTTCTTGCTTCGCTCACCGGACAGTTTCTCCAGGTGTGACGTACCCATTCAGCAGGAATATTCGACACAAACATGTTGATCACACCCATCTACCTGTTGGACTGCTCGTTTGCGACGTACGAGGCGACGTACGGCGCAAATCGATTTTTGGTCTAAATATACATTCAAGGTGATGTCAGGTTTCAAAAATGCAGGTTTCGCATGTTTAACAGAAGTTCTTTATTTGTCTCTCGATTCTCGAATGCCGTTACGCAAAATATCGTTAGCGCTTATGGGTACATGGACGCGTATCGACGTCTTTTGTCGATGGCATCGAGTACTGCTAATTTCAGCTATGAACTTCTTTGATATAAGCTATTTGGAATACGTATGATGCAAAAGTGCCACCCCCGTGGACGTTAGAAGCCGTCTGAGGGTTTGCCCGGATGTTCTACCTCCACTCGTGACATATAAGAGAACTTAAGCATTGCAAAATTGCAGCTCATTTAATAAACCCAATAAAGAAAGCTTTAACTTTACCTTTACCAGTGCGAGTGACTTACAAACCCATCTCAAACACCTTTACTAAACTCGGACGTTGTTAGGCACCACCTCGATGCGTCACGGTCACCCGTCTTCATCAATGACTTATATGGAATTATCTTATGTACTCAATATCTAATTAAGAAAAGTATCACCTGTAAACACAACACACTGAAGTTCATCTATCTATAAAGAAGCTCTCTGAGTGCACACATTGCAACGTACGAAACTAACCCATACAAGTGTTTCGTAGGGACATTTCAAGAGACAAAGCCTAACTCGACTTCAGACAAAACCTTGCTGATTGTGAACTCGGTGGTGTACGTTCATTCCTAATATATCAGCCTGGACGGACCCCAAGCGTTGCTGCCGTCTGCTTTCAGAGGCCTCAATGCCAAAAGGAGTATCGTGGATGTTAAATGTTCGCGGCTGATGAGTCAGCCAGGAAAACTTGCTTTAATATATATATAGAGAGAGAGAGAGAAATAACGACAATTTGCCGACGTATGTCATATCACTTTGAATCGTATGCATCGATATCTGAGCAACGCACGTTTTTTTCTTTTTACAAGCAAGTAACGTCCACGTGTAACTACGATCAAGGAAAACACTCGCTTCTAGCTAGTATAGCTGCCAAGCTTGACACGTTGTTTTATTCATCGACTGTTCACCATCTACTCACCGACGAGATCCGAGCAGCATGCTCTACGCGCGCCATGGCCTGCCGCAGAGGCATGCCAATCACCAAACAGATCGCATTGAACACTTACCATCCGCGAAGCGTCGTTCCATCTGGAATACTTACCAAATCCGCCGAGACGAACGCCGAGACATCTTTGTGCGCGCGGGGGGACGGGTCGCGGTCCACATCAGCATCGGCAATTAGCTTCTACAGGAGTTCTAGTATTACCCAGCGAAATTCATCAGGCTAATCATTGTCCTTATTGCTACTGCGGATAGGGAGGGCGAGATTTACAACGAGGCACGACGCAACACAAGATTCAAGAAACAGAGCTATTACAGCAGGGGATTGGGGTGCGGCGGCGGCGACGGCGGCGGCAGTTTGCAAACGCCTGACTCTTATGACTGGCCGCTCTTGCAGAAAAGGCGGGCGCTGTTTTTTTTTTTGGGGGTTTAGGCACAAGGAGGCGGTTGAGGTTGCTGCTGTTGCTGGCTGTTTGCAGCTGATGGAGTGATCTAGCGCACAAGGCAAGGGCGGAGCGTTGTTCAGTCACTCGGAGCGCTGTTCTACACGTCGACGTCCTAGGGAAGGCTCCCCAGGGTATCGATGACTACGATCAGGTGGCTGACCAAGTACAGAACGACGAGCTCGTACGCGCGGTAGGTGTTGGTGTCATCTATCCTACAGAGTAGGGGTGCAAGTCAATGGCGACGTCGCTGCCGAATAATCGTCTAGCGAGGTATCGTTGAGCGGGGTCAGAATGAACAGGCGAGTGGGGTCGGAACGCTTTGCATGGGTGACGATTCAGAAGGATGTTGTTGTTGTATGAGCCCTTTACATACATACACACATACGCATAGGTGACTGAGCGAGAGCGAGATTTCGAGCGGATTGTGGTTTGTGACGCGTGGTAAGTAAATCGTGAGAGATAAATTAGAGCGTAGAGAGGTCTGAGAAGACGGTGTGGCGGCGCGGCGAACGAAGATACTCGTGAACATGATTGCATGGCGCATTGAGAGAGCTCGAAGAGTCGACATAGAGGTTGTACGTATCGCGCTGAGACACGGGCCAGCCCGCCCGCCCCCGTGAACGTCAAAGGACTAGGAGACATCTTTCCGAGGAAATCTCGACACGTCAGTCGGCACATTACGGTGGCGGGCGATAGTGAGGTGGGGGGGGGATCACGGAGAGATTCGTTGCGAGAAAAGGCGGAGCGCGCGTGGAGATGGGGCTGACAGTCAGTCAGTCTAAATTAGCGAATGTTTACGTCAGTGGTCGATTGTAACTCGGGGCCAGATTGAGTGGGAAGAACAGATGATTGTGGGGGACGCACAATTTTCCTGCTGTTGCTGTTGTTTGCTTGGACGTCAACGTCGAATTGGTCTGCCATAGGAGGTAGCGCGCAGTGGCAGCGCGGTGGTGGTAGCTGTGGTGGTCAGGGCGAGAAGACGAGAGAGAATAACAGCAGCAGCAGCAGCAACAACAACAACAACAACAAAAACGCCAACCATAATCGACTGAACGAGCAGAAGAACAACATAACAAACGCATTCACATGGAAGGCGAGATGGGGAGGTGGGTGGCGATACTGCCAACTGACGGCAAACGGCAACTCAGTATCGGCGAAATCTGACGACGGCCCTTTGACGAACGTATAAAGGGAGAAAGCGAGCGGTTTGCGATCATTGTCAATTCGTGGCGGCGCACGGTATATGCCACGCACTCAGCGGGAGGGTAGATCTGTCGGGGGGTGAGAGTGCCCCACGCTGAGATTCGGTGCTGCCCTGCACCGGGTCGGGGGTAGCCAGTCTCTCATGGGTGGACGGTGGGAAGCGTGGGGCATGGGGCAACGCATGCGTTGAAACACGACGGCAACGCGTCCAACCAAGACGCCTTGTGGTCGCGTTCAACCGTTCGTTACGTACCTGACGTGCGTCGGACGACGTGAGCACATTACTTGGAGTCGATGCAACGCAAACTGACTAGCTGTGGTAGATGTGTCGGTGTCATTTGCATTAGATGATGATGGACGATTTAGGGGTTCAGTTCGTGACGGGAGACTAGTATTTGGCCCTAATTGATCAGTCGTCACCTGTAGATGGTGGGTGGAGTGGCGGGACGCAAGATGTTGTATTGATCGGTCGACAAGTTTACGGAGAGTTCGGTTGATTGGTTGGTTGGTTGGTTGGCTGACTGATGGATTGATTGCTCTAAATTCGGTCGACCCGACCAGCGAGATTCGGTTAAGAAGGTTCGGAGGTCGGAGGTGGCCGAGAAGGCTGATGGGTGTTTTTGTTTCGACCAGTCGGAAGTGGGACGGAGAATAATGTTGGTTTTAGCTTCGTGGTTAGAGGCGGTTCTAGTTTGGCTGTTTTTTCGGTCTGGTTGTTTGTTTTGGCTGTCGCTGTCGTCGTCGTTGTTGTTGTTGTCGTCGTCGGCGTCGTCGTCTGCTACTACAGTTGGCGGACACATCTATAAACACATATATATATATATATAGAACACGAGCGCGATAGGCGATCGGGCGAGCAGAGCGGAGCGGATTGACCTGAGCGGATTTTACGGGCTTGCGCATGCACGGTGCCAGTCTCAATCTCATCGGTGTTTGCGCTCACCTCGGAGCAGGATGTCACTCCGATCACCGAGCTACACAAAAAGATTTTGCTTTTGTTTGCTGCCTGTTGAACAACGGCAGCTCTACGCTTGCCCTTGTAGCGGTTGCTGCTGACGGTGATGGGCGGTTGTGGTTTGTGGTGATGGTAATGTGCGACCAAATTAGCGATCGGACAAGTGGTGGGGGGTCTGAAGGGTCGGGCGGAGGAAGAAACTGTCTGTCGAGCAATCGGAGCGACACACTCAAGTAACACCGCGGACAGAAGCATCAACCAATGACGAATGATTTAGATAGAATTCGAGTGAGTGAGTCAGTCAGTCAGTGAGAGATACAGAGAGAGAGAGAGAGATATAGAGAGAGCAAGACGCACGGTTGAGGATGAGTCGCGTTTGACGATCCACGCGTATACTTTTAATGGCTCATTAGTTTGTTTTGTTGTAGTAGTAGTTGTTGTTGTTGTTGTGGCGGCTGTCATTACAGCGCAACACCTTCTGCAATTCATGGCTGATACACCCCTGGTACACACCCTGCCGAGAACCTACCGGTCGCCGCGCAGGGCCGACATCCAGGTCGTGTGCGCCACTGACGGTAGTTAGTACATCTTTGTTGTTGTTGTTGCTGCAGCAGTTCTGGTTGTTGTTGTTGTTGTTGCTGTTGTTGTTGTTGTAATTCGACATCATCGCTTGTTGCTTCGTCATCAAAATGAATTTACAAATAATTTATATGTCATTATGAATTATATCGGCCATCACCACCAGCGTTATCATCATCATCATCATCATCGTTCGTTGTCGTTACAAACAGTAGTAGTAGTGGTAGTTCTATTGGTGCTGGCGGAGTAGCGCTCAGGTTGTTGGTGACCCATTCGCCGGTCGGCTGACTACTCGCCAAGTGTTCGCTATCGTCGTCTGATTCATTTTGCATGGCGTGAACGGGCCGGCAAGTGGGTGAGACAGATGTAAATACAGAGCATTGGGGAGTTCTACAGAGAGCAATCGAGGATGGGCGGATAGGTGAACAGGGAGATCGGGTGCGGGCGGATAGCTCGGATAGAGAGGGAGAGATATACGAGGAAAAGCAGCTCAAACCCCCAGCTGGTCGATTTCCCACCAACAACTGGCGGCGAGGAATAAACGCAATAGACAAAGCGGCAAAAAAAAATCAACGGATCTTCAGAACCAAGGAGGATCCGAAGGACGGTCTGATCATGGTGGTGGTCGTGGTGGTGTTGTTGTTCTGGTGGTTGCTGTTGTGCTGGTTCTATTTGTAGGTATCGTAGTGGCAGTTGCTGTGATAATCGCCTGTCGCCGCCGAAGCTCACTGAGACGCGGGCTCAGTCGACCAAGGCGGTCGGGAGGGGGTTGACTGGCGGGCCAGCGATCGTTTGATCGGATAGCGCTGCGGTGGGCGCAGAAATCCATGCAACACCAGTCACCCCTCGGGATAACTCAGCAGCTCAGGGTCGAGAAATGAGCAACGCCCAAGTTCGATTTGCCTTTCGACGTAACCAAACCGCCAGCGGTTGGCTATCCGCGCTGGTTGCTGTTGTTCCAATATATCCTTGTTACCACCATCTTAATGTGCCCGATCTCCCCAGCGGAATGTTCGGTGATGACGACAAGATATTGTTTCATTACGATGAGCGAAAAGCGAATACAATGTAGTGTCTGTCTTAAGTATCTCATCAGAGTAATAATACAGTAATAATAATAATAATAATAATTAGCGATATAATCACGATCTCTGTTGTGTCTATGCATGTGTGTGTGTGTATATATATAATATATATATATATGTGTGTGTGTGTATAGCAGTTATAGTAGTACAGTGTAGGAAATCGAGCACATCGTCTCATACGATTAACGGCATACCGGGGGAGAGTATATGAATGGGTTTCTTTGTTGTTTGTATTTCGTGTCGAATTGGCTGGAAGGACTCGTATCGAGCGAAGAACGACGTTTGTAGACAGAGACAATGCTGTTGTTGTTGTTGTTGGTAAATTGGCCGCCGGCTAATTTCAGTGAGCTGTACGCCAGCGAACCAGCCGTGTGAGAAGGGTATGACGATAATCGACTAATTCCGCCTACCAGCCCCAGATATCTCGGGAGGCGAGAGGGGGTGCGCGATCTCGATCAGCGTCGGTCAAATTGCCTACTCTGCAGGCTACTCGGGAACGAGCTGCCGCAGCAGCGCTCGCCTCTGCTCCAGGCAGCAGCAGCTGGCTCTCGCTATTGGCTGCACACTTGGAGCCTGTATCGCGCATGATCTCGGGCTTGACGCTGACGTTGCGATACACGTTCGCGGCAGACGACAACGCGCAGGCGACAAAAGACGCCACCGAGCAACGCTGTGTGTTTCTTTTGGTCGATGCGGGGAGAGAACAATCACCTGTGTATCAATCACCACTGAATCAATCGAATCACCGAGCCCCCCATGCCATCAAGTGAAGACTCCTCTAATTGTGGCTGTATGTGCCATCCGAGTGGTTGGGGGTAATAATTTTGCGAGTGAAGAAGAGTATGCGCCGAATATCCCGGGTGCTAATGGCCGTTGATGCTTGGTCGTTTTTGTATAAATATTATAGTGATGGACCATCACGCGGTCGCGTCGAAGCAGTAGTAGTGTTGTTGCTGTTGTTGTTGTTATTGCTGTTGCTGCTGTTGTAGTTGTTGTTGTTGTTGTTGTCACGCATACGATAAGATGATGATAATGACTGGGTTAATTTCTCCTAGCGCATAATGAAGCATGAATATACACGAACGGTACGTCGGGGGTAGGCAAGTAGGTTGGTTGGTTGGTTGCTCGCTCGCTCGCTGTGGTGAAAGCTTTTGAAGACTACGCTGTTGAAGATACTGATGAGATGATCGACTACTGCTCGCTTCGATCGGCTGTACTACCCTCGTAGTTACTCGATCGCAAAGGGAGAGAGAGAGAGAGGAGAGATTGACGGAGCCAGTCACAGCTAGCCAGTCAATCTCACCCTCTCTCGCTGAAGAAGACATTGACGGCAGTAGCAGTATTAGTGGTAGCAATTATTGAAGTTGTGTGAAGTTGTTGCTGTTGCTGTTGGTGTTCTTGCTCTTGTTGTTGAAGTGATCGTAGTGGTTGTAATAATAGCTGTTGCAGAACACTGTTGGTTGGTTGGTCGGGTCGCGTAGCGTCGGGTTGGTCGCAGTTTGGTCGATGACGGATGTGCCGCGTGGATCGACTGTGATGACAGCTACCTCGTACGAACACACACTTTCTCTCTCATCGGATGCTGTGGCTGGTGTCGATCGATCGCGCGGGAAACAGCTAACGCCCACTAACTGTGTTTGATGTAGCTGGCATAGCCTCGACTCGTTGGGATGATGGTGTTCGCGTGACGCGCCCGTTTCCACTCGATGATTGCGTCTAATAATGGCTGCGGAAGGAAAAGTGATTCAAATCTTCAAAGCCAAGCCGGGAGACTACTACGGCCACACAGAGGCAGAGAGCGAGATCACGAAGAGACCACAAACCTCCCCCACCCCCCAGCCCAACACCCAACCCCTTCAGAAATACGATTTTTCCTCTTTCGTTTTCCTTTCTAATCTACCAATCGCACCACCCCCGAGCGGCAGCTCTCGGATCTGGTGCGATTCGCCACTGGTACGTCGGTCGAGTCAGTTATACCCGCGTAAAATCAACCCGTTCTCATATACGAATTTACTGGCAGACTCTCGGTTCAGCTAGTTACCCCACCATGTAGGCTATAGCGTAGAGAAGAGCAAGGTCATTTTCGTCGCGACGACATCACGTTTTGAACGTGCACGTGCAACGGCGGACCGGCCCGTGCCGATTGGCCGACACAATCGACCGAAATGCGTCGCACGTGAAACGTCGCCAACTTGACTCTGCTGCATCCGACTCCGGCAGCCAACCGAATCATGTAAACAGTGAGGGGATGCTCGAAGAGGCTGCCCCACACAGGGAACGAAGCTACAGCGCTTCGCCACCGAGTCATCGGCTAAGCGAAGCTATCACCCCCGAAGTCGTGTCCACCTCACACAGATCCCTGTGGAGCACCATCCACCACAGCCGTGTGGCGTGTCGTGTCCACCTTCTCGCGCAGGGCGATATTGAAGACCTTTGCGGGAGTGGCCAACGATTCGCCCCTCTTCACCTCCTGCCTGCTGTTATTCTCAAGCCATTTTTCAATTCGTTTAGTTCCCTCCTATAGTGTTGCTTCGTTCACGTAATCATCTCGTCGGGGGTTGTGTGAGCCTCGTTAATTCGTCAATTCCTCTCTGCTTTCTCTATGTTCTCAATCTTCCTCCTCCTCCTCCTCCTCAACATTGCAAGTAATCACTACTTCGTTCTTCACCACCTCGTTCGAGACCACCATCCCCCCCCGCCCGTGCTCACCAGCAGCAGCAGCAGCAGAGAAGAAGGCAACTTGGATGCGGTAATCGGTCGGGGTCATTGTTGTTGTTACTACATCGGTATCAGGATCAGTCATCGTCACCAGCGCGTCATCTATGCAGAGTGTGTGTCATCATAGCATCGAATTCGCTCTCTCGTCCCCCCTGTCGTTCCCCGCGAAACGTTCTGTTCGATTGGTTTTCCTTTCAACTTTTCCTTTTTCTCTGCCTTCGGGCCCCATTATGTGTGTTTTGTGTTACTTTTTTTTTTTCTCCTTCTCTCTCCTCATTCCTCCTGCTCCTCCTGCCATTCATCCATGATCCCCCGGGGTATCGTTATTGTCGTTCGCGTGGTTGCTGATTACCTCTGGCCCACTGGCGACCTCGACCTGTAGCGACGGTCGTTGTCGCGACGACCCCCGTCGCGCCGTCCACCGAAGTCTCGACCGCCGCCGCCCCCACTGCCATAACCGCCTCGTCGTGAGCGGTCGCCGAACGAGTCGCGCCCACCGCGATAGCCGCCGCCGCCGCCTCGGGAGCCGCCGAAGCCGCCGCGGGACGAGGGCCCCGAGCCTCGGGAGCCGCCAAAGCCGCCACCGCCGCCGCCGCCACCGCGACCGCGGCCGCCGAAGCGGCCACCTTGGCGGCGGCCCCGCGATGGCTCGACGCGCAGGGTGCACCCGTTCACGCTGGCACCGTTCATCTCGCTGCAAGCCTCGCTTGCGTCGCGCTCGTCGTCGAACTCGATGAAGGCGAAGCCCGGCGGGTTCTGCGCAACCCACACGTGGTTGAGGTTGCCATACTTGGAGAACTCCCGCTCGAGGTCCTCCTTGAGGACACCCTCGGAGAGGCCGCCGACGAAGATGCGGTTCGATTGATGATCCCGCGAAGATCGGTGCTCGTACGACGACTGGGTGGTGGCAGAGCCGAAGGGGAGCCGGCCCCCGATATTGGGATAAATCACGCAAATTACGGCCAAGGTGATGAAAGAATAGATTTGTGGGGAATATTAATTTGTCGTGTGGTCCGGATCACGAACATGAACAGGTGGGATTTTTTTTGGCCAGCGGCGATTGGTATCATTGGACGAGTGTGGTGTGGCCATCATAGTCGACGATATACACACGCAGAGATCACAGGCCAAACCGAGAACCGGAAAAAGAAGAGGATGGAGACGGCAGAAAAGACGCTTTGTTAGTTGGGGCGACTACTTACCGAGACAATGCAAGCGAGTGCCTTTTTGTCGTGTGCCACTGGGGGACTTTCGAGAGCACTTTGGGATCATCAAAACGGACGTCTTGTAGAGGCCGCCAAATGACGCTGAGTAACTAGTTGCATATTATCGAACAGAGCATAATGATACAATTTACGTATATATGTGCATATATATATATAATATATAAATAAATATATAATACATATATATATATATATAGGAGTACACTTGTGTGATTTTTGTGACTGCTTATTGTCTTATTACATCAAACTTTGAATAAAGTGCGCTATATATATATATATATATATATAATACATCATAATTAATCTGATAATCGTGTATACACATCATGGAAATCATCAGGTACCACTGGCGAGTACCTTACATTTGAATAAGTATATAGTATTGAATATAATTGATGATATATTAAGCAATATGAAACACATTATATCATATAATCTCAATGAGATATATTTTGCATAGAAATATATAAAAATACCTCGTAATGCACAAATATTGACCGTTCTGTCAACTATTAATAGAATATATGTCAGTCCCCGCAGCATCTGGGTTCATCCATCCCTTGAGATATCGTTCGCATTGTACTAATGCCACTCTCGCGCTCAAGCGCGTTTAACTATACGATGTAAATTCAATCCCGCCTCGGTAACTTCTATTTATAGCGATTGCTATTTTACACACGATTTCAAGTAGGTTCTATATTAAAAAAAATTAATTTTTTTGCCCCCCCCCCCCACCTTTAAAAGAAATTAAAAAAATGTAAAAAATATATATATAATTTTTTTTATATAACAGTTGCAGTTGTAGAAGCATGAGCGCACAATGTGGCGTCAACGAGGCGCTCACGTTGTTCCCCTAGTCGCGGCATGACTGACTCACTGCGTTCAGAGAAATCTCCACCGCGACACCCGAGAGTTTGGGACCTCTTTTAGGCATTCACAGGTTCGAGCAAGGTAACGCGGGTGTTTGGAGAGACTCGGTCGTTGGGTCTGTTGTCAACAAGCTGCAACAGCGCAGTAAGCGTTATATCCGCTGCTACTACTTAGTCCTTCGTTGCGTATCACACCCGGCCACAACGCTAATACGAACCGAATGCAACCGCCGCTTGCAGCCGCCATACAACGTAACCCTCACGCGACACTCGGAACACAGCTAGCATTCATGAAGTAGTCGTTAATGGCGGGGGAAAAGAACAGCAAGGAAAAAACGCAGTCCTGACGACGGCGGTGACGACCACAACGTAATAATAACGAATAATCGAGGGACTACTGCTCGGGTCGACTAAACGCACAAATCGCACAAATCGCTCTCCGAGCGAACATGCTGCCGTTGGCCGGCATCAACTCCACTATGGAGGATGGCGTCTCCTCCTACCGCTTGTTGTAACATCCGAGGGGTGGTACATCATGTAGCATGAGAACAAAGCCTTAGCTGAGGGCGGTGGTGGCGTCCTCATAGGTGGAGCACACCCCCACAGTCAGGCTGGCTTGGGTGGAGTGGCTCTGCATGGACGCTGAGCCTAGGTGAAGTGGCAACCCTTGTCAGGACTATCGTATTGTGAACATTGCCGTTGCATGGCGTTGTCGGCCACCGTGTGTCTACAAATAGCGCCGGCCGGCAGACCCTCTGGCTAATGCTGCTCTCGCAAGGGCGGCCATCGATCTGAAGGGCGATTCTAGTAGCTTAAATCAGTAAATCAGCCATGGCTATGTGAGAAAGCTACTCAACAGAAGTTGACAGACATTTTCAGCTATAAAAAAATAATAATTAGGAACTATTTGGCGGGGGGGGGGGGTGGAGATATTTTGGTCAACCTTCTCAATTTCTCGCCCTCGAGCGACAGCGAGAAAAAAGCCCACGATGAAGCGTGCACATGCCAACGAATGCTCTCGGTACAGGATTCACTATAGCGGGACGGTAGCCACCGCAGAGAATATTGCTACGACTTGGAACGTGCTTAACAACTATAGGCCTCACGCTCAGCGCCGCGACAACGGGGTAATTTCTGGCCGCGTGCCGGAGCCCACATCGAAAAGGATGGACACGGGGTCTTGCCACGAGATAGACGGGCGGGCGGGCGAACGGCCGACGTACGAACGAACGGAGCCTATCTCGAGTTCGACATTAATGTCACCCAGCGACGCACATTGATGTCGCTCGCCGGCCCCTAGGCTAGGACGGCACGGTCCCACGACGGCAAGACGCCGAATCGGCCGTCTGATCATCATC
This sequence comes from Stratiolaelaps scimitus, assembly GCA_019614645.1. Classification (NCBI taxonomy): domain Eukaryota; kingdom Metazoa; phylum Arthropoda; class Arachnida; order Mesostigmata; family Laelapidae; genus Stratiolaelaps; species Stratiolaelaps scimitus. The sequence goes on along the minus strand of JABWDB010000091.1, from coordinate 224,701 downwards.
GTCGGATCACGGACGTCTATCCGACGTTGTATTTTTTCGTCTACCTAGGAGCGCTCCGGCCGTCTGGCCGCCTACCGCTCATCAATACGCACACACGAACTCAACGTAAATATAGAAAATTTCACGAAAAACTCACCATTTTATGCGCAAGCCGGGAGACTCAGACGAAAACTGAATGTACGATGCGGTTGTGAGCGGAGCGAAAGAGCCGTCTAGCGGCGTCGGCTCCCGGATGGCGGGTTTTGTGAGACGGCACACTCGGTATCGATGGGCGACTTCCGCTCAACCGGGGCGATTTCAGCTCGGCCAGCGCATCGGGAACTGCCTGAAGCTAGCTGACGGTGACGATGCCTAGTAAATCGTTTCGAGATTCCGAATTTAAGAAAGATAATCTACGATTTCGTTCGGCTTTAGCGAACCCACGGTGACGGCGGTCGCTTCGCGGAGAGGTTTGAGCCGCCAATCACGATGCCGCTGGGCACTTTTCGCGTCCGCGCGGCCAACTAGATCCTCCTCGCCGATGAGTTCGGTGCGACACGCCGGTAGCGAATATCGCGCCGTTTCGACAACGGCCAATTTCGACAGTAGAATCTATAGTAGTTATAATTGCTGTAGTCGAGATGTCGACCAGGATTTTCGGCTAACATCGCATGTAAAGCGCCCGAGTGTTCGTTACATGCCCGTCTAGCATGGTCGGGCCAATCGACGAAGACAATTAAATTGCCCAATCATTTTACCCTGTGCAAATACTACTATGGAAGCACCTCTGTGACGGTGGAAAGTTCATTGAAATTTCCCTAACAAGTAGCCACCGGAAATCAACTGGCTAACGCGCCCTTCAATCAACGACATTAGAGAACAAAATCAAGAAATCAAGCAACTAATCTACATATATTTATTACCACTTCAATAAAATAGAGCAGCATATATATATATATATATATATTATGATAAGTTTATTAAACTACTTACGTAGAGGCATGCTCTCATTTAATATGATTGTGTGTTCTAATATATATATATATATATATAAAAATATATAATTTTCTTATATCGCCGCGCTTCTTTTTCGCGTCACCTTCTCGTCGGCACCACCACGCGAAGTCCCCGTATCATGACGAAAGGCACGGTACCACCGTGTGCGGCTGCTATCCGCTACACTGCGGATAGCAGCCCGCGAGGCTAGCTAGCCGTAGTGTGGCCAGCAGCCGGCGACGACCATACCATAGCTATCTCTCTCTCTCTCGTCTCTCGTCGTCTGTCCGTCAGCAGCGTCGGCCGAAGAAACAATCAGAGGACCGGCGTCAGCTCGGCCAACCGACGCCTCACTCGTCGTGCCCCACCGTGCTTAGGGTTGTGCGTCGCCCTTCGCTGTAGAGGGAGAGCCTAATCATTGGCGGCGGCGGCGGTCGCGGCGACCACCATCCTCTGCTCTGCCCTATCCGGGCGGACCCAAGCAAGCAGCCGGTCCGACCCGCCCGAACCGCCTGCCAAGCAGCCAACAAGCGCCGGACGAGGCATCGTAACGCGCCAAAGCGCCGGCGGCTGCATCGGCGAAGCCGGCGGCCGCCAGCCGTTGGATCCTCTCGTCCAAGCCGGCCTCAAGCTAAACGAAACGCCTCACTTGGTTGAATGCGGTGTCACTGACTGGACGTGAAAATTCGAAATGGTACGAAACGAACACTATACGACACTACACTAATTTTGCCTCGATGACTCTATTTTCCTATGAAACATACACATATAAATATAATATGTATATATGTGTATATGTATGTATATATATGTATATATGTGTATATATATGTATATATGTGTGTGTACGTATACACGAGAGATCGAACAGCTTTTTTTTCCCCAAATATCTTGCTACGCTGCAGCGGTTTCGACCGGCGGCCGTCGACGAACGCCGTTGGCATATCGATTCAATGAGCGTGTGTCAAGCGTGTGTTCCTCTCTCGACGGCATACAATCTCACCCCGTGTGCGTGTGTGTGCGTGGTGTGACGAAAGTATTGGACTCTATATCGAGATTGTATATGCATTTCGACAGCGCGGTTGTGGGTTCCGTGTCCACATGAGGGCTTGCCATGGAGACACTGGCATCGTACCGCAGACGCCTGCGATTGTCGAGGCTGCCCGGCCTCGTTGAGACAAAAAGGCTGGCAATGCACTGTGTGGCTGGCTGGTTGGCTGTCTATCCGGCTCATGCACCGAGGGCGGCGGATCAGTGCTACTTGTCTGGACCTGAGCAGAATTTCGCCGAGTGGTTGAATATGGGAATTGACGAGTACTAATCTGGACTGTGGCGTTGTTGCTTCTGCATTTCTATGCTGCTACCGCCGGTGGCGAAACGTATATTTGACGTTCTAATTAGAACTTAAGCTAACACGGTGAATTCATTGTTTTCCATCGTGAGGCCTCATCCGCTCCTCGCGGACATTGTGGCTCCACATTGGGATCTTGTTGGCTATCCGAAAATAGCCGGACCGCGTTGGCGCTGACTAGGCCTTAGGGCTATTATACATGTAATATATATATATATATATATATATATATATATATATATATATATGTATCATTAATATTAGTGCCGGGCGGTAGATGTGTTTGTGTGCGAACTTCAGCGCGGCTATTCAAAGCCGTTAGACCAGCCTCGTTTGGTCGTTCGCCTATTCCATGCGACTTTATGTGCAATTGCTTTTCATCCGTTGTGCTAGCTTGGCACCACTGCATGGCTGCTCATATCGGAGAGACCAGTGTACTATAGGTTTCATGATTCGACGAAATGAAATGTTATTGACCTCGCCCAGGCAGAAAGAAGACTGCTTTCAATTTCAAGATTTCTGCTTTCATTTGTGTTCTCCTTGGCAATTTTGTGCTTGATTTCTGTTGGAACTCATGCCGGCGGGGCAGGTTCGGCAACATTCGCGGGAGCCAACGCTGAGGCAAGCATAGTTAGCGCTAGAAGTAGCTTTCTCGTTCAGCTTAAATAAAAAGCGTCTGCCACCGGTCAAACCCATAACTAAGCTGGTCTCACCGCGCCAGAGTCTCCGCCGCAATTTTTTCTGGTCAGCCGCCACCGCGGCCGCCGTCGGTGGCGGCGGCGACGTCGGCAGTGGTACACGGTCTTGGACGGGGAAACCGGTCCCGGTGCCGCTGGTAGTGTCAGCCACTGATCGGGTCGCCATTTCCCGCGGCGGGCGCCGGCTATGACGTCTCTGCAATGGGTGCACTGAACTATCCCATTATTTGGCGCTAACCGGTGTGAGGTCAGTTCTGCCGGCTGTATTGTGCACCGAATTAACAGGGGTAGGGGGAACGTCTGCGGTCGACAGCTTCGCCTCTCTCAAACGAAAACGTTTGACCATATTCGGAGCGAGCCGAATTTTGTCCATTTTGTTCAGTCAGGCCCGATCAGGCTCTACTGTTTAAGTGCCGAGTCTCATTTGTTCCTGAATTTTGATTGGCGCATAATTGTTTGTCTGTCTAGCAGTGCGACGTGCTCGAGAAGGATGTTATACGATATATTAAAGTCTAAATATATAAATGGCGGCGCTAGTCGCTCGTCTTGCGCCGTGGCTATCGCAGTGAATCTCGCATCGAGAACGAATACAAGTAAATAACAACCGCCGAAGTCGTTTCTTCCTGGGCAGTGACGCCTCGTGTCGCTGAAGTATACATAATATACAATATATAGTAGGAAATAAATTCTGTTCTGCTGATTGTTTGCGACAACCATACGGTGTAGTTCGTCGTTGTTTATGTCTAGCTGAGATCGCAGATGGTGATGGTCCTTCTAACAGCGTCCTGCGAGATGGACGAGCTATGATGCAAACGAAGTGACAGGACTTCACACCGCCGGGTTGTCAATGGCGACTCGAGTAGACACGAGTCGCACTTCATATCAAATCTGATTGATTGGCTGGTGGTGCCTCAAGCGCCACTGTCCCAGTGCACCTGCAGACCCCACTTCAGTGGTTAGATCGCTTGCTTCTCGTTGCTGCTGCTGGTGCTGCTGCTGCTGCTATTATTGCTGTCGTTCTCTGCTTTGTCAAGGCGCAACTTTCAAATATCTGCGGAGCGGTGCTGCCACCGGGGTTGGGTTCAGCCCACGGCGTCGCGTCGGGTAAGATCGCTCGTCTCGGTCAGCCGCTGCCGCCACCGCCGCCACCGCCGGCGCGGCCACCCAGTTCGATGACCCCCGTTGATTTGCACTCTTCCTTTGTTTTCGGAGCCGGCTTTCAGGCCGGCAGATACAGTCGAGTGCAAAATCGCCAACCGAGATTACGTGACCGCCCCTCAGTTGACTTGAGCAGGACTCGTTTTCGAGAGCAGAAAAAATGACTACGCATGCATATATGGTGCATTGGTGTTCATGGTCGTGTTGAATAATTGCTTGATCTACATCCTCTTAGTCTTACTGGTGGTCATCCTTCATTCCGTAACGAAACCTGGGGGAGTGTCGTTTGGTTTTTTTGCCACGTTTGCCACGTATCACACGTGCTAATTGTGGCCTGTTGTGTCATATGAAACGAGGGACTGTCGATCTAGCTGTGATAAAAGACGATCAATGTTCTATCACGTAAAATCGCTCAGGTGGGCTAATTTTTGTATGGGCGCAAGCCGCCCGTAAACTACAGCCAGATATGGAACGATACTGAGTTACATTGTATATATATATATATATATGTATATATATATATATATATATATATATATATATAATATATATATATATATATATATAATATATATATATATATATATATATATTAGTGAGTCAAAATCGCACACTTTGAAATATATCACGTGATAATATATCATTTTGTGTAAAGGCAAAGCATTTATATTGGTTTATTAAAGGAACTGCAATTTTTACAATGCCTAAGTTCTCTCGCGGCCGCCGACTCTTTGCAGCCAGAGACTTGACCGTCCAAGTTACCGAGCTGAGGTCGAACAATATATATATATATATACTTTAGGTATCTTGTGAGGACGCGTCGATACCGAAACAATATGCCGGACACTTTTTTTAACCGACGTATATGGCTATTCCTGCGTTGTTGTCTGTGCTCCGTTGTGTTCGTTTCTCAGTCAGTTTCTCCCCCCCCCCCTGCTCTTATATACAGGGTGTGCGTAGACCAAAGCGATGCGCGTTTGAGAGGTTTTAACTTCCAATCCGAGTGGCGCCGAATGCAGCCTTGTCTCAGGCGGTTATGTCACTCTACCTCAGTATGTCGACGTCGGAAGCGAAGATGAACGCCGTTGTGGCTCTCCGTTTAGGCGCTAAGAAGACACCTGTCCAAAGTCAAAGATCTGAAACATCCCGGACACGAGGGGACAGGCAGCATCGCTACAGGCCATGGCCGTTCCTCGAAAGCGAACTGCGACCTCCGTAGAGAACGTGGAAACGGTGGTGAGAGATCTTCGGAGAGGCTACTGTGTAATCCTCGACATAGTGGCAGAAAGCTGTCGTTTTGGAGGTTTGCCTGAAGACCTGGATATGGGACCGTGTCGGGAACAGGCCGCGGACTTTTTCAACACAACTCCGCGTATGGCCACAAAGTGGAAGAGGGTATGAGGTTGCATATCCAGAATATGCCTCGTGTTTGTCCTCCTTACAAGGGCCCTCACACTCGCCTGACCGCAATCCATTGAATTTCTCTCTGACATCCATTGAATTTCTCCATCTGGGCCATTACGAAGGCAAAGGTGTCCTGCAAAATTCTTCGAAGGCCACAAACAGAGTGGGCGAATCTCTCGGACTAAATCGCGTCCGCCGCCACTGGGGCCTTCGATTATCCGACTGAATTGAGCCATTGTTAAGGCCAGGAGGTCATACCTAAGACTATATGTAAGGAGGCTATATTGAGAGTTGAATATATGTATATACATACCAGGCAAATACCTCACTGTGAGGCCTGGTATCCTTTAAGTGGTATCCTGGTGCAGGATTTACCTTTAACCTCTTAAAAAAAAAGTTTAATATATCCTGACATATTATATGTCATAACACTAACAGACCCTTTTTACTGATGCGATATCATTTTCCAACAACCTTTCGCTCATTTGTACTTACGAAAATGTCGAACTTTATCCTCTGTGTATCACATTGGTCCACCCCAATGGCGTACCCATTTGCATGTACGTACGCTATCCCAACGCTGTACACCAGGAGTCCTACGGAGACCAGCGTCGCGGAGGACCCCGCTATGGCAGCGGTGGCGCTGGTGGCGGCAGCTTCCAGTCGCGTCAGCAGGACAACCAGAACCGCATCTTCGTAGGCGGCATCGGCGACAACATCAACAAGGAGGACCTCGAGAACGTCTTCTCGAAGTACGGCCGCCTGACGAACGTTTGGGTGGCCCAGAACCCGCCGGGCTTCGCGTTCGTCGATTTCGGCGACTCGCAGAACGCTAGCGACGCCGTCCAGCAGATGGATGGCCAGGAGCTGAACGGGTCGACGCTCAAGGTGGCGCCCTACCGCGGCCGGCGGAACAACCGTGGCCGGGGCGGATTCCGGCCTGGTGGTAGCGGCGGCCGAGGCGGTGGCAGCTATGGCGGGGGTGGAGGCGGCTACGGGGGCGGTCGCAGCGGACCCGGCGGCTACTCGAGCGGCGGTGGCGGCGGCTATGGCGGAGGTCAGGGCGGCGGCTACGGCGGTGGCGGCGGCGGGTACCAGCGCAGCGGCGGCTACGGTGGCGGCCAGGGCGGCGGCTATGGCGGTGGCGGCGGTGGAGGCGGTTACGGAGGCGGTGGATACAACCAGGGCGGGTAGGTGTCTAGAAAAGGATGGAAAAACGAAAGGAAAAAGGAGGGAAAAAGTGGGTGATTGGGGAAACTGGGTTGTTGGTGCTGAGACGGGCAGAGGGGTCATGGCAAATGGCTTCTTCGTTGTTACAGGAAACATGCTTCAGTGCCAATGTCGAGTTGTACAATTCCCTTAACTCGTGCGTACGTACTGCTAACAACCAAGAGCTCGGGGAATAGGATCTAATTGTTTATCCATTGTTGTGTGTTCTTTGTTTGCAATTTGTTTGCAGAGATTATTGAGGAGGCGTGGCGACGCGCTGCCTCCGTCTCAACCAACTGGATGATAACCGTTTCTTGACCTGCCATGGTTGCGAAGAGGTCAAAGAAAAGAAGCCCATCCAAAAGTGATGAGAGATGAAACGCCAACAACAACAACAGCAACAACAACAACAAACAAAAATAACATGAGAGAGGAATCGATTACACTTTAGAAAAAACAACAACAACAACTATTACTAGGAGAAGAGAACGAAGACCTTGAGATATGCTAGCAGATATCTGCGACACGATCTACCCCTATAAATATACGTATATATAGACGCGCTTTACTTTCATATTGAGATGTTCTAAGAAAAATTCGAGACTGTCGAATTCGATCATGCCCCCTCATGCCGACAACAACCATTCGGCCTCTTCGGCTCAGACACCAGAAAATAGAAGAAGACAAATAGTCAGCGGCGGCGGCGGCAGCGGCAGCAGCAACAACAGCAACAACAACAATAACTATAACAACATACTGAGGAGGTGGGGACCCTTGGTCCGGCCGTGAACTCGTGGTCACATTTGCTATGTCCAGCAGTTCAGTCACGGTCAGCTGTAGTACGGACTGAGGCTGGCTCACACCTCGGGATGATGATATTATGGAGAAAGGATGATTTGGAACTTGTTTTTCTTTCCGGCAAATGGAGCAAATGGCCTCATTCGCACGATAGCCCTGCTACCAACAACGATTCAAGGAGGATTCCTCTCGACCGCCGGTACGCAATAGAACGAACGATTAGGACGACTGATTGGACAGCAGCTCCGCAGAGTCGGTTTGGTTGACTAGGAAACGAGTGATTTTGACCTTTTAAACGCCATACTATCCGATGGTGGAGAGGAGAACGCAACCATTTGAAGAGAGTGTCGCCTCAGCCTGACGAGTGTCAGGCCGGCACCAATCCTCCTGCCTTCTACCGTACACGTCCACTATGTATCTCGCACGCGATTCGTCTGACTGAACCGAGGCTGACGATCGATCGGTGTCGATATCGGAACGATTCGACCAACAAGATGCCAACTCACGAACAGCAAATCAACGATTAAATGCTAAAAGCAAGCAGCCCGGCGAGCCAGCCAGCCAGGCTGCTGTGCTCGGCTACGAATACTCTCCGCCGTCTCTCTCTCTCTCCGTCCGTGGGTGACAACACTCCTCTGAGGTAGAAACGCTAGACAGATTGGTGGAGGCGGCCTTGTTCGCAAGCGTCTTGGGCACGCTCGCCACGCGTCAGGTCGTCTGCCATCGAGAGAGGTGCTGCATCGTCTGGCCCCAAAATCGTGGCCGAAATATCGTTCGGCCACTACGTCTCTTCGAGGAAGTCGAGGGAGAGACAGGGAAGAGAGAAAAAGGGGAGAGCGAGTGGAGAAACTCAAAAAAAAAGTAAAACGCAGAAAAACGTCTGTCGCGTGAGAGCATCACCTGGATGTGGACTTGTAGGGCGCTGGAGTGACGTGCCAAATTTCACGTATGTTTCTTGCTTGGAGGGTGCAGCGGCTCGGCGTACAATTCCTTAGCGACAAGCAGCTGCAGCAGTGCGCCGGCTCGTCAACAGCGTACTCAAACTCAATTCAACACTGCGTGGTGGCTGCTCGTGAGCTGTCGCGCTGATCGGTACAGCGAAGCGGAGAGCGAAACTAAATGTCAACGAAATCGGTTCGCATACGTCAATATATACATATACATTTATACATATACATACACTAATATAATCTGATAATGACGATGGTAAAAGTCGTCGCAACTCTGACGGGCCAGTGGCTGTGTGCACCTGCGCTTACCAACTGCTCACGATCTCTCTCTCGGGTCTATCTATAGCCGCGCTCTGTTGGATGGTAGAGATCGATTATACACGGGGGTTCGCGTCACGGATACTTCACTTTCGAACAAGTGCGTTGTTGCGTTTGTCATGGCAACCAATGGCCGTCGATTCGGCGCCGGCTGCCATGCCAATATCGGTGACGCCCACCCCCACCAGCCCACCAGCCCCCCGCATTGAAACCGATCGCCGAGTTGTCCATGCACGAGGTGTCGGTCGGCGTGCGCCACCAAGCACGCCGTTCGACCTCGTCGAACGCTGACCCTCCGGTGGAATTTATCACTGACCAATGACAAGTTGACCATTTCCGAGATTTCCGAAAACCGATCAAACAATCAAGCAACAGCAACAGTTAACATTTAAAAAAAAAAGAGAAACTTTACAGAAACCGCATTGCCAAACCGAGAACTAGATGAAACGATACAATAAACAAACAAACAAGAAAGTCGAAACAAAATACAATACAACAAAGCGAGCACAATACGCAAAGAGAAATGTAAGCGAAGACACTAATATATGTATAGGATGCGACTGACGGGGACAAAAACGGAGGTTGACGACAAATACGACGAGTTTCAGGGGATTTTCGGCAATTTGCCATTTACAGTATTACATTGACGAGTGCAGCACGAAGGGGAGATTGTGTGTGCTGACCGGCGGTCTCTCCGTCTGTCTCGGGTCTCGTCGGCGAGACATTATCGGCCTCGGGACGATGGGCGTCATCTCGATTGCCGAGCAGACGCGTATACCAACGCCGGCGGCTTCGTAAGCAATCAGTCTTCAGCGATGAGACCCAAGATCTACTGCTGCCACTGATCCATACATACATATATAAATATACGATTGTGCTCGATTGACGACTAAAATGGTTGACAACAAAAAGGCAGACATGAAGCAAACAACGACGACAACAACAACAACGGCAACTACTACAGAACTATTCATACAATTTACCACGAGGGGACAAATGGGTGTTACACATAGTGAAATGCAACAGAGACAAAAAATACCGATTTACTGAAAACACATAAACCATATTCAACAACTTCAGCTGTTTCGAATATCAGCCAAAGATGGCGCCCTCCCCATCACCCCTTTTTCGCGAATGACGGGCTTGACGTTGTCACAGTGGATTTCACGTTTTTATGTACGCTACTACGTGTATGTATTTTCATCTATTCCGTTTAGTGGCTGCCTCTTTTACGAGGGCCGTTTTCGGTTGGGGGCTGCATACGGACAGGTTAGGACGTTCGCCACCGTCCCGTGGCAAAGGACTTGGGAATGGTGCGCGCGCGGGTGGCGCGTGTGTGCGTGCGGGACTGCCTTTGTGTGTGAATGGGCGAATTATGGCTAAAGAGAAGCAAGAGTGAAAGATGGGGATACATACGAACCGTTTCGTTGAGGGCGCGTCCATTGTCCGACTATGTGGCGTCTACCAAAAGCGACCTTTGGAAAAGTACTGTTCCAAGACTGAGGAATTATTTGCTGCTTTATGATAATGGTGGTGAGAATTGAGACGACGACGACGATGATGATGATGATGATCGTATAATAATGAAAATAAACGCCTATATACGCATATATAAATGTCGATAACTATTAGAAAAACAAATAACATCACTTGTGCTAACTGTGTCTTGACCGAGTTCTTTGGCTGTGTTAAGTGAATCGTAGAAGAGGAGGTGTGTTGGGAACAGTGGTGTGGCGTAGATGCGGGGGGAAATCTGGGTAATGGATGAAAAGTGCAGGGGCTCGACGCCGGCGAAGGTCCGCCTGTGTCGGTAGAGATGTTGAGTGACATGGGTAATATCGAGTCGGGATGTTGTTGGTGCGGGACGCGATGGGTGCATGCTGCTTGCGTATTAGTCTCCCAAACGATAAATGCGATTTTCGATTATCTCCCTTCAGCTAGGTGGGATCACAAGTTCAGTAAATAAATTGCTGCTAAATCTGATTCAGTGACACGTTTAGATGAACAACGCAGCGGGAACTCTACCCCGTAATTCTACAAGTGATAAGGGGGATAGTTATAGGTCACCTCTTCGAGAGGAATATATCTATAATAAGCGTATTTAGAAGCATAAGCGACGCAGCTGAATCACAGTCTCTGTGGTCCTCGTCATCCTCCTCTCTGAACCCCAGCCGTGTCGAGCCTTTTGGGGGTTTCGTGTGCTCCTTTCAATTGGGGGTGCGACACGTAGGTACACGGCTTCGACACCCCCCACCCGTTCAATGTTGGACTGTGAGCTGCGGTCTCCGGCTCATAGGCGGCGCGTGTAGATCTCGTGCGGTCAACTTATGGGCCCTTTCAATGAGGGTGAAAATTTAACGATCTAAAATTTAGCTCATCTGCCGTGGCGGGACTTAGTATTTAGTAAAAGTATTAAAAAAAACTCAAAAATTCACCTTTATTAACGAAGGGAAAGGTATACCTTTGGTTTACAAAGATTTCTTAGTGTATATTTTAAGCGTTTCGAATGTCTCTAAGCATGGCTCAAAAAGAAAATTGTCGTTGATTCGTTCGGTTCTGGCGATTTCTACTGACGACACAGTTTGTCCACTCCGCAGATCATTTTGTCTGACGTTAAAGTATGTTGTAATGCGGATGTATGTCGCCTGTGGGATTCGAATCGGAGACCACATGGTTCCAAGTTCCCGGTGTTGCCCCTTATCTATATATATGATATACAATTTTTTTCCGTTTCGCCTTCAGTCGAACTCAAGGTCATTCCAAGAACATTCGAGGAATATTTGACTATCGAACTCAGATGTAGCCATTTGAGATCGGAAATTGTCGTTTTGAGGGTGCGTCAAAACGATAGCCCACTTAGTATTTGTCGAGTGGGACGACAGTGGACACGCAACTGAGTTGTAAGATCGTTCTCCTACAAATTTTCTCTCTTGAGCACATTTCGTGGACAGAGGAATGGGAACATGTGCTGTTTTCCGATAAAAAGAGATTCAATCTCGACGCTCCTGATGGACATTCTTATTATTTCCACGGCATTAGCAAAGAAGAGAGACTCCTCTGTCGACGACATGCGGGAGGTGCTGGTTTGATGATTTGGTCCGATCTTGGCTACAACGAAAAGTCGGATTTGGTCTTCGTAGGCGGGGCGAATGAATAGTCGTGCCTACGTTTCTATGTTGGAGGATCAACTCAGGAATCACGCCGATTCATCTTCCAGCAGGGTAACGCCGCAATTCATACGGCGAAGATACTCAAGGAGTTCTTCGGAACTCAAGACGTACAGTTACTGAGCTGGCCCGCACGCTCTCCCGATTTAAATGTTATAAAATACTTGTGTCTTATCTAGGGCTGTTTTTAGAGTTGGCAAGCAGCATCAAATGCTACATGAGCTGAAAAAAAGATTTGATAGCCGAATGAAATGTTCATGATCAAAAGCTTATACGTAAACTATATCAATCCTTGGCCAATCGATTAATTTCTGTTCTGGAGAACGCCGCGGCCCGAAAAGATACTAAATTTGTAGAAAATTCCTATGATTTTGTCGCACCCTCAAAACGATAATTTCCGATATCAAATGTCTCTACATCTGAGTTGGATAACCAAATATTCCTCGAATGTTCTTGAAGTGTGACGACTTTGAATGACTGAAAGCGAAACTGCATTGCTATCCTACGGTTGAGAGAAAGAAAAAGTCCGAAAAATGGGGGTATCCAATCACGTTGTCGCGGAGTGCATGCTCTATGAGACTGTATGTTCCTGGCCCGACGAAATCAGACACTACCTTCGAAGACGGTAAGGTAAGGCTTTATTGATTTATTAAAGGAACTGCATATTTCATAAAGGTATTTACAACAGGTTTTTTCTGCCTTAGTAATATCGACTTTCTGTCCGAGAGGCTGGACACTAAACGGACAACTAAATGTGTTATATGTAAACAGTAGAATCATCAGCACAGGACAACTAATTCATCTAATCCAGTAAAACACAGGATCGCTTCGAACGTTGGAGAGTACAGTGACAGCGGTTTGTTGAATCTCTCCCGCACTTTGCCGTCGTGTTTGTCCTATTACCTATCGATAGTACCTCAAGAAGGACTGGACACGAAGGGAGCCACGGACGTGAAAGTGACAATGAGGTAAAACCTAAAAAGTGTTTTTCGAGCTGACCCCCTCAGCTGTTTCCCTATCTGACAGACCTCAGCTCTTAACCTTTTAGGTATTACTATGAGGACCTGTGGGACCTACTATGAGGTGAAACCTCCCGTCAGAGAGCCACCCTGAGCCTGAACGTTGGCAATGAGGAATCACAAAAAACATATAAGAGAACTTAAGCATTCTATGCAGTTCCTTTAATAAATCAATAAAGCCTTACCTTACCGTCGTTCAGTTCTGCTTTCTGCCTATGGAACAGCACGAAATACTTCTTCAAATGCCATACACTACTATTGTTGTGTATTGTATATATGGGGAGCTTACGGCGTGACGGACAGGGAGAAGTTGTGGGAGACGACAGCAGGGTACACGGTGTAGATGAGGCGTGGCTAAACTATAATATTTCAAGCAAATGAATGGGGGAAGCTACATGTTCACAAATAAACATAATCGGAATCGTATCGAAGTAACTTAAGGTAAAACATAGCCATTTGAGACAAGGGTGCCCGTGCCCATGCTTCTTCCGATACACTCAGATCCAGTGGCAAGGAACGTATACGAACCTGTAGCGTATCATAACCCCAATGCATGGTTATAACACATTGGTGACATCGTTCCGTTGGCGGAGAGCCCCGAGTGAACTGCACCAGCTGCTAGGTAGATGTTCATGAGGAGCAAGAGAACTTGGGCAATACGTAAAATAAGAAGAAGAGATGCTTGGAAGAAAATGAAGGAAAATTGTATTGAAAACCACCCAGTTGTAATTCGCTTGGGAAAGTTGGGGCAGGGACTTGATCACGGTTGCAGGTCGAGGCGGCGGTGGCCATGCGCAAATGAAATATTCGCAACAAGTATAAAAAGGGGCAGACAACCTCGAAAAGCCGAATTGAAACGCTACAATATAAGAACCCGTACATTAGCTGTGAAGGCCATTGCTGTTAATAAATTTGAAGATTCAAGTATTCTGCAAACGAGAAAATCCCACAGCGAGAAGAGAGCAAAATTGTCAGTGGCAATCGACATCTCCCCGTGCTTACACAGGTGGGGTAACGGGTACCCTTAGAAATGTTGCGCAATGAATAATGATAAAATAATAATGAAATGTTGAATAATGATATATTTGTGATGAGTTGAACTTTAATCAAAGCGCAAACGCACATACGTAAGATCCGTCCCACATGCGATATACAGCGATGCTAGTTTGCCAGCTTGCTTCGCATCGTCAGAGCTCATTCGGGCAGCAAAAGCTGTTTGCTGAGTGCTGGCTAACCGTGAACGAGTTTCGGTGCTAGCTATTGCAGCGAGTGTGTCGCGTATCTCGAGCTGAAAGCTCTCATATGACTCTTTCTCAATATATATATTCTCATTATTACGACACGTCGAATAGCAAGTCATAACGATGAGTGGCGAACAAATCCTGCCTATGAGGAAGATGCTGAGAGGCGAGCCTTAAATGAAGGTACACGTGGACACATTGGTCAGGGCAGAAAGAGCACTCCGAGCGACCATTGGGTGAGTGCGTGCAATCAACAGAGGCGGTTAGCGCAACGTCATAACAAGGGATACCTTTGGGTCAGTAAGCCTGGCCGTTGTCATTCTGCGAGGCGAATAAAACCGAAGATGCCGGACGTGTGCATCGTTTACTTAGGCAAAATTAGCACTTGGAGGCACAGCGACAATTTCGGGCGAATTTGTCGCGCACGTTCTTCAGCGAATTTGTCAGCGTACTTCGTACGAACTATGCTTTAACATTTCGGAACACGACTAGTAAACTTTCCGGGCTGATTCCCAGCCTTCAAGGTTTAACGTCCACGGTACAACTGCGCGTTTCGGCATAAGGCTTCATAGGACCGGGCCCTATTTGAATACAAATGTGGCTGCAACGGTGTCGGGCGATCGAACCCGTGAGCCTACGTGTCTCTCTTCCGGTGCGTGCCTATCAGTACTCGTCAGTCTCTGATGTAACATAGACCCATCTGAGGCTTGTCGTGTTGGTTAACTATGCATATCGACACTTAATTATTAGGTGCACTTCAGTGCGTATTAGACATAGAGTAAATTAATGCAGGAAACGAAAATTCGCCTCTATCTTCGCCATTCGTCGGTGTGCACTGTCTGCCCTTGTGGCGAGAAGGCACAAGGCTTTTCTTCTTCTTGGCTATGACGAACTGCCTCGTGCACATCTCACGATTCGTAACTTCTCAACCACAGTCGTGTACGATGGGTGATTAGCCACTCGAATGACAGCAGGATCCTGACAATTTTCTCAGCAATATGATTAAATAGTTCTTTACACAGGCTCTTTATTTTAAAAATTAGAAAAAATAAACAAACCATCCTTCGAGCATGCGTAGTATCCTGCTTAGGTTATGGTATTAAGAATAGGCTCAATAAATGAACGTAACGTCTTGCCTTTGTGTAGTCTCATAATCACATACTCACCCCCTGCTTACTGACTACACAGAGCTTGTCTCCACAACTCTGCTGCAATAACATTCATTGGTTTGAAATACGCTCTCGCTAAATATTCTCTTTTATATATATATATATATATATATATATATATATATATAGATATATATATATATATATATAGATATATATATATATATATATATATATATATAGAAGTTATTTTTCGTCAAAATTAGTCCCGCATGCATTGATGTCATGGATGAAATATCCATGAAATTTCGATTGGTACCGCATGTAGCGGAGCACATACAATTCGTTTTACTTTACTATTAAGAGGATGATTATTAATATAATCTTCTTCTTCTTGTTACTATTATTATTATTAAAAATATTTATTCTTATGTCGAACTACGTGCCCTCCTATATCTTCACTTTTCGAACAAAGCGTCATGCCGACCTAGAGCCACTGACTTGCTCTTATCAGCAGACCCAGTCACGGGAATCCACCAGGATTTTTTGTTTGTATGGGGGAGGCTTTCGGAAATGCTTGATGCACATGCGTCACTCAGCCGATGTGAGTCGCACTAGTGTGGTACTCACAAACCCCCACTAAACCCGTCTCCCTCCCAACTCCCAAGGCTCGGAAATTGGTAGGCATTACTTCGATAACGGGGAATCCCTCGGTCGAGCTACAACTTACCATTCCGCACTAACGCGACTTGAGTATTACTAAAGTCTCTCTGTTCTCTCCCTCTCTCTCTCTCTCTCTATAAATATATATAATTTTTTTTTTTGAGAAACCGCAGACAGCGCTCCCCGTCGTTTGCTGGCCTTGTTCAACTCTTTCGAATTTTCCCGCGACGTCATCGTCGCCGCACCGTGAGCAAAATGGCGGCGCTACGAACGGGCGCCTCATGGCGCTGAACGGCTGCTCTTGTTTGGTTTCCGGTTTCGGGGTCCTTTTTCGATCGTGTCTCGTTGAAGGTGCACCGCTCCTCGACGGCTAAGGCATTTTGCAGCGTGCACTAAGCCCTTCGCAAGACCAAAAAAAGACACCACTACCAACAAAAATGGCATCCAACGACGAGCTGGCCTGCGTCTACGCCGCCCTGATCCTGCAGGACGATGAGATTGGCATCACTGCCGAGAAGATCAACTCGATCCTGAAGGCCGCCAACGTGACGGTCGAGCCTTACTGGCCGAGTAAGTTCCATATATATACATACACACACACGGGTATCCCATTGCGTGTTATTGTGGTGCGTGTTCGACGTGTATCTGATATGTGCAACGGCGAGTGTTCGTGCTCGGTGATACCCGACTGAGAAGCCACTGGTGACGAGTGTCTTCAGTAAAGTGACATCTTCGCTCGGGTCGCCGAAGATCTGAAGAAACGTTCGACTGTGTTAGCCAGCCCATTTCGAACACGTGGCCCGAAACAGCCACTACGGCGGTATTGCCAGTGCAGCTGGTTGTTGTTGTTGTCGTCGCCACAGGCGGACTTTGGGGTTCGCGGAGGGTAGCCGTCGTGGGGGTGGGTCAATTCGGGGTGTGTGTGACCGTGATTCGAATGCGGACCCGAAATGTATTCGTGGGTTATGTGTTAAGCGTCGTATATAGTCATTTGAAATGGGCGTTATGATCTTCTAGCGATACCGGCTCGCAACAGCAGAAACAATACATAATCTACCCAATACCCCCGTGGGGGGGGGGGGTCGATGGGTTGAGGGGCTAACTACTAACAAAGGATCGAAATTCGGTCGATGAGTTCCTCATATGGGCGGCAGTGACCACCCGCGTTTCTAGTGAATCATTAGTACGTATCGTAATTCTTAACGTCGAGTTTGTCGCTGCATCGTTAATCGTTAATGCGCTTTATAGCACATTCAATCAACAGACAGATAATGTGCAACTTGTATTGCGCGTGAACTTGGAACGAGAATTGCCTCAACAAAAATTACGTCGACTGCCATACTGTTAAAGTGTAGGATCTCGCAATTTCTTCACATCTATACTTCTGTCGTTGCCCCTGCAAAAATTCCTAATCTCTCTCAGTCGTACTGCTCCCTTAACCGTTCTGGCCCTTCGACGGGTTGCTATACACTATTATGATTATTATTGTTATTACCGAAATTGCATTATATTCATATATTTATATATATATATGTAATACTATGTTGCCGCGAGGAGACATCACCCTACAACTACAAAAATCTAACTAACTGCTGCCGATCTAAAACCACTAAAAAAAATCTCTAAACTCGTCATGTCGTCTTTGCATGTCCGTGTTGCCTTTGCTGTGACGACAGCTCTCTTCTCGAAGGCTCTCGAGGGCTGCGACTTGAAGACGCTCATCACGAACGTCGGCTCGGGCGTCGGCGCTGCGCCGGCCGGTGGGGCGGCCGCCGCCGCGGCACCTGCCGCCGGCGATGCGCCCGCCGCCGCCGCGAAGAAAGAAGAGAAAGAGGAAGAGGAGGATGAAGATGAGGACATGGGCTTCGGGCTCTTCGACTAAACAGCAACGAGACCAGCGTGGTGGAGGGACGGCTAATGTCGACATCGGCGATCGTCGTCCAGCCGCCGCCGCCGCATGAACTCTCTGCAGAGATGGAGAGAGGGAATGAGTGACGGGGAAGAGCTAATAAAGAAGACGTCCTCTTTGTTGGAAGGAAGAAAAAAAAATACGAATGCGCTGTTTTCATTTATGTACTCTGCGTTGATTGGGCGGTTTTTCCTCACGTTCGATTGTCGATCGTAGCAGGAACTAGCTGGCGCGACATAGGCTCGTAGCACAGATCGGTTCAGAGCGGTATCACCGACTCGGGGAAATAGAATTGGATCGAAATCGACGATGAATTATGCCCTAGTTCTAGGGCGAAAAATTGGCTATAATTGCTATGGGTGCATAAGACTGTCTCATGTCACGCGGCTGCTTGGTGTAACAGTGCTGCCTATTACAGGGTGTCGTTGAAGGATGGGATAGCTGATGGTCAGCTATGGATTAAGAAAAAATAAAGATGGGAGATAAATTGTCGCGGCATCGCATGATCAATTAAATGTGTTCTAATTGAATTATTTTTGTGTGAATGCAGAGCGGCGGTGGATTTTCTTGGCTTTGCCACATGCTCGTGTTTCGATAATACGCCATATTCGGCTGTCGGGCATAAACGGATCGTTCGAATACTTAATGCAGTTTCGCCGTGGACGTAAAATATAAGGCAGAACGAGCTGCCTGATTCAGATGGACTTTACCAACAGTTCAGAGTGGGTTCTCTAAAGTCTAATCAGCATTGCTTATTGGGACGCAATGATTAAATAATTAAACGTATATGTACAGTTCCACAACGTGTTAACAGTCGAAGGACATAGCATGGATATCCACCACTTGGGAGAGATGTTGTTCCGCAGTGAATGCCTGATCTATGTTCCAACACAATTGGTAATAACGCATTACTGCTGTGTGTATCGGACAAGTAGTAACAGGCTATGCATCATCGTAAGACAAGTGTTGTAACCATGTTCATACGCTCCATTCGTATTTGTTAACATAACATTAATAATTGTGAAAGCGGCACATGGAGATCAGTGTACGACTGTATGTCCACCATTGACTACCCTACAGTGTTACGAAGAGCGCGTACGAACATTATAGTTCGACATATACGTTTAATTACGTAATCCTTGCGTCCCAAAAAGCAATATTTATTAGCCTTTAGATAGGCTACTTCCAACACTTCAGCTAAAAAGTTTGCAAGTGAAGCAAAAAAGTTCCTTGCGGGGAGGGTTTAAAATGTGAATATAATTACAATTGTATATTTCAGATTATCCTGGTCACGATATGTCTCAGACACTCCTGACCACGTTGTAAGTCAGAGTGTCCTGACCGTTTTATAAGTCAGATTATCCTGACCTTGTTTTATATACACCCTTTATTCAATTTTTTTTTTGCGAGAACTTAAGCATCGTGAAACTGCAGTTCCGAAAATAAACCACTAATGAAATGAAATGAAACTCTGAAAAGTCTATCAGAATCAGCCAACTTGTTGTTGTGCCTTTGATTGCCCGTTCACGGCGAACTGCATCTAAGTATTCGAACGATTCGTTCATATCTGACAGCCGAATATAGTGCATTATCAAAAATAGCCATTGCAACAAAAAAAAAAAGCATGTGCGCATAGCCCGCTTGGTCAGTTTGGTTATGTAGACAAGCATAAAACACTATACAGAATATATATATATACACAGTATATACTGGGTTGTACTCTCAGCGTCAATATTGACGATGGTACGTTTGACACTTCAAAAAACAACGAACATCGCATTTTGCCCTGGTGTTGCGGTTGTTCCAAATGGCGTAACCGTTGGTAGCTGGTCCCCATCGACCCTTCTCCTTTCGGAGACTTTTCCATTCTTAGCCGTATGCGACTATCCGGAGAAATAATGGAAGGCGAAATTCTCCCCTTCGTGGAGCCGCCGACCACGGCACGATTTAAACCAGTATATATATATATATATATATATATATATATAATAATAATAATAATAATAACAAGCACTTTATTCAAAGGTATAATATAATTGCTACAAGTCTCACTTATGTGCATTTTCAATTTTGGTTCCGGTCGGACAAGTATATGATGTATATGATATATATATATCATATATATATATATATATATATGACAAGTATATGATGTATATGATATATATATATCATATATATATATATATATATATATGACAAGTATATGATGTATATGATATATATATATCATATATATATATATATATATATATGACAAGTATATATACGGTCCATATATATGTATATATAATCCAAACTATAGGATCTATAGGTACTACCGACGTCGCCACCCTAGACCATTGTGGGGATAATTTGGTTGTTCTTTGAATAGAAGCCCCAAGTTTCACCTAGAAATTAAATAACATCTATCTACAGAAAACCTAGTGTGTGACGTAACAAGAAAGATCTTGGCAGCATTTTACAATTGCGCCAAACTTCACCCATTAATCTCATTATATATTTGATTCGCCTGGCTAATTCGCTAGCGGTAAAACATCCACCGCCAACATCACTACAAATACTAATACTAGTTACTCTCTAGGAAAAATTCACCTTGAATCCATAAGCCAAAAACATGAACGATCGCCATTTGTAAAGTATAAAATCTTTATTAATAGTAATTATTATTATTATATATCATGACTATATTTACACTTAAATTAAGGCGAGCCTACACTCATTTGCGATGTCTTCAACCAGCTCAGCGAGCTCCATCAACAGCTGCTAGCCACTGTCAGAGAGCATTATGTCACGCCCACCTATTCTTTGAACGCTATGGTGGAACCGTTCCTCTATTGGATTTGCCCTACGATCTTCATTAGCATACGAGAACGTACGGCCTGCTATGTACGTAGTGATGTTGGTGGTAGTGCTTCGTCGCCACTTTGCACCACCGCCGCCGCCGCCGCCAACTCAGACGGTAGCTGCCCGGGATACTGCACTTGGCCCGTGTTTGTCGACGGAACGTCCTCATCAATCCGGGTGGACAATCTTCTCTAACATTGCAATTAATACTTCCCTCTGTTCGTCATCCTCCGACGCTAGCCACCACCACCACCAGCTCCCTCGACTTTCCGCTGAATATTAAAAGGACAAAACCTTCATTCTATAGTGTTCCACTATCGAAATCAAAAGCGTTTCTTTTCGCTGCCCAATGATGGGAACACCTTTTTTCCCCATGTCTCGAATTCGATTTCCGTTGGATGACACGGTCGGTTTTCCTGCGATACCCCACACGGCGAACCAGCAAGGTATCCTAGCCTGGTTTACATGTTTTTTTCACCGACAGCCCATTGACTGTGCGGCTGCTGACGATTTGATCGGGCAATTCCAGCCGTCCCCATGAAATTTGTTATCTCCCATTAGATCGATGCTCGCTCCCCATTCGCCCCGATGCCGCGCGCTACCGTTGCTCGTTTGCCCAGTAGACGCTATGACATGACGACATTACATAGTTCTATCTACATACATCTAGGCTTATATAGTTTTCAACGCGCCTTGTCTATTGACCATTGATCGTCCCGCAGACCCCGCTGCCCCTGGGGAGGCCTGCGGCTGCCGCAAGTCATGTTCGCCCATGCATTCATTCAGTAGTACACTAGTGAATTTACGGCGATTCTGCAAAAAAATCGCCCGAAACCATTATCAGCATTACCAGCCGCATCTCATCCGCGCGCGCACACACACCCAAACAAACACATGGGCACATTTTCACACCTCGCGCCCCTTCGACCCCAGAACCCGCCTCCAGCCCACCGCTGTCCGGTGTATGATCTCTTACGGGGTTATTAGGCCTCCCAAGTTTTGGTTTTCTTCGTGGCGGTTAGCTTAAATACTGAGCGCCGGCCAACGGCCTTCCCATCTCTCTCTCTCTCTCTCTCGCTCTCCCAGCCTGTGTGAGCCTGAGAGTGTCCTGAACAGATGTGCTATACGTCCTACCCCTAAGTAAAACTCCCGGATTCATTTCGAGTTTTTCCGATCACGTTACACGCGTAAATTATTATGCGCACAGATGAAAATACGCCTTAGTTAATTGTCACTACATTCACACACATACGCTCGGGCGCGCATTATTATATTCTGTCTACACAGATAGACACGCACGCAAATGGCAATGACACGACAAAAGCATGACAGACAATGCTTCATTGATCACCTCAACGGAACCATCATTAATCATCTCATCGGAACCATCATGTGACGCAGGCGAAATAGATCGATGCTAATTTCTCGTTAATTTTTCACCTGAATCTTTCCTTTCCCGTAACGTGTGTTCCTTTTCTTCCCTTCAACCCGCACGTTTTCTCTGCCACTCGCTGACATTGTGGATGCTCAAAAGTCGTACGTACTCTCGTACCACCTTATCAGTATGCGACATTCAATTAATATATTAGAAATTCTTGGCGGGGGGCTCGCTAATTATGTAAAACAAGTAAAATTAATGCCACCATTAAGGCCGCCAGCTATTACGAACGAGACGCGGGACATAGCGGAGTGTCGATTGTGAGCATTGCGCGAATATCAACGAAACCGTCTTTGTTTCTGCTATCGCTGCACCCCGCAAGCATTTGCCCATCTATTCAAACATGGTCTATAAATAAGGTTTACACTTATGTTAAAAAATCGTCTCGAGACCCCCGCCCACCCCACCCCCCGGCCATTACCCCCCCCCCCCCTAAACGGACGATGCTTCGGATACGAAACGTCTCACGTGTGTACACTCTGTGGTCCCTCATGGATCTGTGTCCGATGCGGAGCTTTCTCTAGTTTGCTTATGGTCTAGCTAGTACTGTTACTGCTGCTTGTGCCATGTGCTTGTGCTGTAGGCGACCGGCAGATCTTCGGGTGGCGACGTCATCAGGGACGTCACCTGTGCTAGCCTATGCCTCGCTATTTGTATCACGGACCCATCGTGTTTGTTCACTTCCATGCCGCCTTGAGGGCTTTTCTCGCAGCTAGCGCTTTCGTGATGTAGCTGGCAAGGATTAGGCCTGTCAGGACAGCACAGATGAGGACGTGGTCGAAGTTGTCTTTGAGGATATCGAAATTCTGGCTGGGCGCCACCCGCGTGTAGTACATGTCCAGGCCGTACGCTAGTACGAGACACGTACTTTCGAGACCAGACGACGCTGTCTCCATGCCGCGAACCCGTGCGACGGTCTGGTTGTAGTTGAGAATGCCTTGCGGTGGCACGATAATCTCGGGTACGTATGGGATGAGACCCTCCTCACGGTGCATCGCCGTGGGATTGACGGGCCGCCTGGGATCGAGCATACTTTTAGGTATTTCGAGCAGTGACCCCTGCGCATTCGCTGCCAAGATGAGCTTTGACGTGATACCCTGAAGGATAGTAGAACAGAACGACAAAACATATGATGAGTTAGTAAGATTTGCGATCTTTATAACGACTAAGACCTCAAGCTTGGGGTCCTTGACTCAATTGAAATTTTGCGCTAACTAACCACTCGATCAATACGAACGGGGACGTATGCTTGTAGTATATCTATATATATATATATATATATATATATATATGTACATCTAGGCTAGAGAATGCCGTATGGCATTACTAAGGAGTCATTCGCAAGTATGAACAAAAATATCAACATGTTCCAAGCTAAATGGTCAGACTATTATTCTTTGTCTACAATAAACAAACTTATAACAGAGAGACAGTCAACGACTGTGTCCTATTAGAAATGCATTTTTCTTTCCTTTTTCTTTTTTGAAAACGAAAACATCCGACCAGGCAACAACTGACATCACGATGCTGCTCTTCGTGATCTCACCTTCTCAGTGACGGTATCCTTCAAGTGGACGATATGATCTGGCAAGATGAACGTCGCATGCTCCACCATGGGCAGTGGTGCTGAGAAACTGCTGAACGTGTCGTTCGGCTGCTCGAGGCCGACGTACAGATCGAGAGCGCTGATCTCCTGGCGGCGCATCTTCTCGTTCACGTACGAGTAGATCAGCCAATTCTCGCTGTGGACAACGTGAATCGGACCGCGCGCCTTCTGGTGGACGCCCTGATAAACGATCGCTCCCGTGACGACATCGACTAGATACACAAGTATACACGCCTGCTGCGGGCTGTGCGTTATCACTGCCGCCAGATTTGGATTCGTGTATTTGTAGAGAACGGTCCGATCACCCAGCACGCGACCCTGTGGAACAGCAAGCGACAACAACAACAACAACAACAACAACAACAAAAAACAAACAACAACAACCACAAGAGAAAAATACAGATGAGTACGATCAATACAGATGAATGTGCTTATTTGCTTCAATGCAAATAAGTGTGCCTATTTGCTTATCGAATGTGCGGCATTTTAGGGTAAACAGGAGATGTCCATTTGGCCAATTATCATTTGTGACATTAGTAGCTATAATTATCATCGAGCTATATCTCGCTGTAGTCTTCTTGTAATAACACTAAATTATATCTGTTATAGTTTCAGTTCATTGGATGGTAAATGTGGAGCGTGGATGAGACTGTGTGTTGTAAACTTTGAGGAATCGGTAGTCACTATGGTCAATCATTTTCGGGTGAGCGGTCCAGTTAAGCAAATTTGACATGATCATGTTGAATGATCTGATTATGTCTACTGATAGAGAGTGATAGCGTTCGCTCTAGATACCCGACGTGGAAATGAAATTTTCATTTTTTTTCTATTTGGGGACCGCCCACTTTTGTAATTAACTAAATTTTAATTAGAGTTCGCTCCACCGGTATCCCTTCCACAAGGGAGCCGCAGGGCCTCGACACTGCCGACGGGCGCCGGCCTTACGGCCTCACTCTCATCCCCTTCCACCAAGGCCAGCACCTCGTTTGAGACGGCCAGGTGGTTGCAACTCTAGCGTCTTCTTATGTCAACCACTGTGCAACCACCCCCGGTTACGCGGTAGCGCGTGCGGAGCGGGCCAAGCTACGGAAGTACGCCGCACTCCAGGCAATCCACCTCTTTCTCCCCCTTGCTTTTGGTGACCTTAGGCGGGCACGGCCCCCTCACTGCGAACTTCCTCGAAGGAGTCTACCATAGGCCGATCCGCGCCACCGGGGACAAGAGCGCAGGATCTTTCCTTCGGCAACGCCTGTCCCTCGCTGTGCAGAGGCGGAGAGGCAATGCCATCGCCTTCCTCGGGACGGCCTCGACCCGCCCCCCCCAAATAATTCCTATAATAATTACTGTATGTTTGAATAAATCTTCATTTCGTTTGAGTGATTAGAGTTATATTATTTAAGCTTAGCCTAAGATAGAAATGCAGTTACCTGCGAGTGAACATTCTCAGCGCCCTTCACGGCTACTGCTTCGACCCGAGACCCAATGGCGAGACGCACCATCCACAGCTCCTTCGGTTTGCCATCCTCAACCAGGAATCCCTTGAGGATACCATCACGGGCCGCCGACAGGAGGTAATGCTTGTGTTCGTATTTTGTTGGATAAACTTCAACCTTCCTGTAAGGCGCAAATATTAACACAGGCGACAAATTGGACAAAAGCAGAAATACATTCGCATGCGGTGACCATAACTGTATGAATTGCTTAATTGTTTCATAATTGGCTACGACGACGAAGAGTGGACAACATCGTTTTTTTGGGATGCGTGTTCTGCGACTATCGCGTGCTTAATATAACCTGGTCTAAACGTGTAGCTTAAGAAATATACTTGTTTTTCATTCGAATAAGCCATTATATTATATAATGGATACGTGTTATTTCCGCAACGGGGCGGCGTATACTGCTCCCGCTTAAACTAACTACATCGCATGTACTATAAAGCTGGTGCGGATGCACCATAAAAGTGGGTCTACCTGCTCATATAACGGTTTAATATAAGAGAGTGTGCCCATTAAGGATCATCTCAGCTACGAACTCACATGTTGACTTCGTCGAACAGCAGGATCCCTTTGAGGAAATCCTCGTTTGGCGGAAGCAACGAAGACTGCGTGATCGCCAAGGGGAGTTCCTTCTCGTCAAGGACCTGACCCGTGATCGGATTAATCGAAAGGACCCGAGAGCCACCAGAGGCAGCTCGACCGAGAACAGTGAGCACTGGTGGATACGGGAAGTGGGCGGTCGATCGTTGCATAGCCTGCGGGAAAATAATTCGTGAATCGGTGAGCTTGTTGATAATATTATATATTGTATGTGTACTATATATGTGTACGTGCAATGACACCACCTTCGTATGCGACAAAGGAGAAATCGCAAATTACAACACAATGACGTCATAAGCATTGTGATTAGTGACATATTCGCACAATGTCGCCTGCATCGATAGCTTCCAGTAGTATATATATATATATATGGTTGTCAGGCAAAATAAATAAAGAGTTTGACCAACAGAAAATATGACAATAGTCGTTAGTTTAGCCAAAAATTAAGTCCTTACCGTGATGTACTGTCCGTTGACGAACGGCTGCATTTCAGGAATAAACTTGCTCCATAGAATTTCCCCACTTAGGTTGTCGATGAGGAAGAACTTCCCTACGCTGGTTGCCATGAACAGAACCTATGAGTAGAGACAGGTTCGAAAGTTCAGAGACACACACAACGACGTTTATAATAATTCAACAAAATGACACAGTTGCATATTTGTTCACAATATTCAACGGCGGAACGTACTATATACATATATATTCTTTTCCGTGAGTTTTCTTTCTTAATACGATGATTCGAAAAGGGAACTGAATGCCTGAACAATGGTCTCAGTGTGGTAACAGCTAGAAATATCGTAGCCATTATAGGAACTCGTACCTTATGAAAGCCGAAATTGTCTCGAACAAGACCAAAGTTCTTGCTAAGTGGATTTTTGGGTTCGAACAGCGACACGACTTGTTGCATCTGGGAGTAAATTCGCTTCAGGAACATGGACAGAATATCCGACGATTTCTCCGTAAACTCCTCTTCGATCTGAGCCTCGATATCTGACAGGGGCAGATCCACAAATTGGACGTTCGTCACCTGCAATAGGACAGCAAGCACATGCAGGCACTGTTAGTTACATTTCCCTGAAGCCGGTCACCGAAGCAAATGCAATTGCGCTCTACAACGTGAACAACTTTGCGGCGACCTGCGCTCACTGGCGTTTCGCTGTTGCGGGTTCAACAGCGGCGGCGTACCTTGATTCGTTTACAAGCAAATTATGAATAATTTAGATAAATGACATATGGACAAATAGATGGGTGGTAGATCGAGAGACACATACGCCCGCTGTCTCCGTTTGATTATCCTACCTCGCTGAGGGCTTCCTCACGACTCCATATGACGCGGCCTTCCCTCTGGAACATAATGAGAGCAGCGTCACTTGTGGAGACCAGTGTACGATAGCTGAGCGCTCCGTCGCGACGGGTCACACCGGTGACCCGAAGGGAAGCGATCCCCGAGGAGAAAACGTCCGGCACGCACAGTTCGGCGTCAAGGCCGCTCACTTTACGAAGCTGAGGGTCGAGGACGGAGAGGCCGAGACAGGACGTCTCAGTGGATCGGACCAGGACATGGTGGACCTGACCTGCGTTCGGACGATCAAACGGAACGAAATGAACGTTAATCGCAGATGTGATTAGTCAATAATGAAAATCCACCCTGAGACGTCAGATATCACTGTTTTAAATATTGTCATTGTTTTAGTAAGCTCAGCTGTCCCTGGACGTCAATCTCTACCTCTCCCTCTCTCTCTCTCTCTCTATATATATATATATATATATATATAATCATTTGCGCCAAGTGCGAGAGTTCGTTTTCGATATATAACTGTCATAAGCTTTCCAAAATTGATTGGTTACTGTTTGTGGAGAAAAAAACGATTCTCTAAAATCTACCAAATCACCTAAACGGGTTAAAATGTCGAAGCTTACTGTTCGTCTTAAAGCCAGTGATGTCTTTAAGTCCATCAAACTTGTCAAGCACTTTGGGGCCCTCGTTGGTGATCTCGAGTAGCCACGTCGTGCTTTCCGACTGCAGAGCTATAAAGGGTCCCTCTGGAAGCGGCTTCAACTCGAGGGACGTCGTCGAAATGCCCAACGACTTCAAATCCGTTGGTACGAACTTCTGCAAAACGCAAACAAACATGATTCACAGCACACACACAGTGTTATGTACGTGCCAACTGAATAGATTATACTAGCTGTTGTAATTGAACTATTCCATATAGGCCGTTGCTATATGGAAACAATAGCTATCAATAATAATAATATAATTATTGTTATGATGATCATAATTATTATTATTCTCATAACAGTGCAGAGTAGCAAAATACCTGAGAGTTATGCTCAAGGGAAACGATGTGCAAGAGTCCAGTGCTATCGAGACAGGTGAAGAAAGCTCCGCCAACAAGAGAACACTGGCCAGAACGCGCGAAAGAAGCTGGTATCTGAGGAGACGTCTTTACCTGCAATGGGGTACAGGGGGCAACTTCGTTATTCATGACTATTCGTTTTATTTACGATCAAAGAGAAGGTAAACATAAAATCCATATATATATATATATATATATATATATAAATGTTTTTTCTATTGACATTTGATCTATATATATATATATATATATATATATAAATTGGGGCTATTGACGGGACTGCAATTCTATAAACGAGATGTGTAGATCACAATTCAGCTAGCCATATTCGCACACACGCAAAATATAGCATGTAAGTACAATTGTAAAGGAGTCCTAGTGTCAAACAATCGTACACCAGAATAGATCCGATAATTGCAACCTTAGCCGAATTACAGCCAAGAGCATTTCGAAACTCGCACGGAAACGCTTTCGCAGGGGGAGACAATGAGCATCTCTCGATGAAGCGAGCTTCAGACCGACGGCAGGCGATAAGCGAGGGCATGGCAGCTAGCCTTATTAACGGTAAAAGGCATCCTAAAGTCACTCGGCCTATGGGACAAGTCTCTCTCTCTCTCTCTCCAGTGCGCTAATCGGGAAAGAATTAAAATTTGGAATAATTCCTTAGAGCACTTGACAGCCATGAGCGCAACGTTACGAGAATTAAAATACACTCCGCGGTGGCAGGTCGTCGTCGTCGTTCAACATGGCAGCGATCGAGTCCCTGCACAGAAGCGGTATCAGTAACATTTTCGTAAATTTATCTCTGACGCATCAGCGGAAAGCCAGGCATCTTAAGGCGGCGCAGCGGGTCCTACAAATGCTACTGTATAGGATTTTGTCACCAGGGTTCCCAGATGGTCCTGCAAACGAAGAGGCCCATGAGCCATTCAGCGGACCGTTCGACGGCACCGTGGTCCGAAGTACTCAGAAGTATCCAGCGAACTACTGAAGCAACATTATGGAATTAGCCCTTCGCGGCAAGCAGAACAGAGTGATGTTTGTCCTTCGCTGCATTGATTCTTAGCTAGCAGCATCAACAGCGAGACTGAACCATTTAAACTCCTTTATGTAATGCTCTCTCTCTCTCTCTCCCTCTCCCTCTTCAATAGGCTGTCAACAAATCAAAGATTTGACGGACGAATCCGAACGGTGGTGGTGGCATGTCAAGCCATAGCATATAACATTGGCGGCTGTGCGCCGCTTGACTTCCATGGCTCAATTCAATCAATTAGTAATTAATGCAATCGGGTCTTATCTTGCACCACTCTGCATCACTGTGGCCGGACACACAGGATCAGACAGCGTGTATCAATGGCTGCTACACATGTATCAGCCGACTTGTGTTTTTGCTGTAACTGAAACAACTGCCCTGTGTATCCTGATCGTCGTAGTTCTCGAATTGATCCACGCCGATTCCCCCCCGCTGCTATGTTCTTTTTTTCAATCCACAAGTGAAATCATAGTTTATAGTATAACAAGTTGAGGACTTCACGACACCTACCTTCTGGGAAGCGTAAGAGAAGTCTGATATGACGACGTGTTCGGCGGTAGTGTACACAGAGACAACGCGCATACCGTCGGCATCGATGAAATGTTTCTGATCCGAGTCCTTAGGCGCTTCGAATGGGAGCCGAGTTTCCCAATTCAGGGCGCCATTGCTCGGATGGAACGATCGGACAATCGCTGGCGAGGATCCGGCCACAAGGACTGGATTGCCCCGAAGTGACAGCGCATGGACGGTACCTGTTAGCAGAGAGACAGACAGACACAGTTCAATAGCAGAAGCTCAATGGATATATAACTGCCTCACTGATATCGGAAGGGTGCCTCTGAACATCAGACGGACGACGAAAAACCGACAACTGCCATGGGCACAGTGAGGTGAACGCAGCGATCGGGTGCGTAACTATTATTGAGAGTTGTTGCCGACATTTAAGTAGGGACGACCAGCCAGACTTGGCAATAACCTGATTCGAGCTGTGCCGTTTATGCCGTTGTATTCTGCGTGCAATACATGTTCGTGATCCTTCTGACCGGAGGGAACGTCACCGTATTGTTCGAAAAAGCTAAGGAAGAGCTAACACATTCTCCTTGAGGCGGTGTACGCATGAATGATATACGACTATATCCAGAGGCAAAGGTATAGTAATGATAATAATAATAATACACAGATAAATTTGGCTCTTGTCATTCCCACATGCTTACCTGCTGAGCTCTTAAAACGCCTGATATGCTAATTGCCTACCGCATATGAATTGTATCATATATTCGATTAATTACATAGAATAGTGTAATCACGTCTATGGAAGGCTGCAATGATTGCTCCTATCACCGTCTCTACAAGTGAAACACATAACGAATGTATCACTAGACGGAAACAGGCTGCGTTAATTACTTACCACGACTATCCTCCTCGAGAAGTTTCCTCCAGACAATCTTTCCACTGCGCGAGTTAAGCGCGGCAAGGACATTACTTCGTGTGGCCACAACAATATTCGAGCCTGAAATGATGCCAAAGGCTATTATATCACAAATAATAGCTTCATAACTCGATTAATGCAATATATGTATATATATATATCATAACTTGATTAATACGGGAGGAGAGACCATAAACAATATATGTACAATTCAATATATTTCCTGCTTCGTTTAACAGGTCGCCGCGGTCGATCTCATTGTGTTCCCTAAACGAGACTGCAACAGAAGCAATGGCACGGCACAAATCAAACAAGATACAGTAGGGTCCACTCGGCCATAAAAGAGACCTTATATCTTCGAAGACTGTAAAACGTTTCTACGAACGAACAAGTGCGCTAATTATCTAGCTGTTAGCGATGGCCGGCGCATGCGTGCGATCTCCGTTCATCATATAAACGTCGAACGTGAAATGACACGCCAAGCGATGCCGGCATTAATTTCACGAGTATATCGCGCACAAGTCACGCCGGTAAAATCAACAACAAGGCGTGATAGGGACACGTGTTAAAATTTCGCGTAGTCATAGATTAGCAATAGAAAATTTCACCATATTTTTGAATCATTGGCCATTCCGCCGCCTCCCCCCGTTCCCCCAGGGGCAGGGCTGTTCCCTGTGAATAAAACGAGCTCGCACGGGTCAGACTCGTCAATTTCAGAAACTCCGTAGATCACCACGGGAATGGGCACAAACGAGTAGCAAGTGATTCGATGCACACTGTGGCCTCTCTTTGTTATCTGATTGTTTGCGCGGACCCTATAGAATTATATATATAATATATATATATATATATATATATGTAGTAAGTCTAGACATTACGTTAGCCACTGTATAACCCAACACTGTTCGAGATCGTCAACAAGAGCGACGAAATTACCGCTGCCATTAAATAATCCATGAGACGACACTTTTTCGCTATTATTTTTACGAGAACTTCAGCGTTGTGATAAGACTGCAGTTCCGTTAATAAACCAAACCTTGTATTGTATTAATGAAGAAATAAGAATTTTGGTATCATTCGAGGGAAAAAGATGGCCTACAGCGTCGGACTGGCCACTGCATGAGCTTGTTGCGCTCTGTAGAAATAGAACAATGGTCCGACACCGTGTCAGGGGATAGGAAAGCCGTTTTATACCCAGCGTTGCGTCATAAAATGTAATCGAACGCACTACCCAAAGGCGAGTGACCCGCAACATAGCACAGCACCACCTAAATGAGGAAATAATCACCTAATTGGAAATGCGGCCTCTGGCCAAGATACCCCATGCTGTATTTCTAATTCGGCAGTTACCATCCTTCAAACAATATATATATATATAATATTGTCGCCGGTCAATCGACTCGAAAACCATCAGATTGTACGGAAATAATAACAAATAAATCAACCGACACGTGTTCATAGCATCGAAAAGCTGGCGCTCTCTTCTCGCACCGTCCGACTTTCCCGTTGCGTAAGCACAGAACATTAATTAAAATTAGTTCGCCGCATCCGGCTTGTGTCTCCGGTGCCTATTCGCCGGTCTGGCACCGGCAAAGTCCACCGTAATCACTTTACCTACGAATGTTCTAAGTTCTCTAGGCGATGTTCACAGGCGATGCCCCGCTATCTGCGGCATTCATTCGACGCTACAAAGCTAGGTATTGTTTTCTATGGGGCGGTTTTTCCTCTTGAGCAGAGCGATATTTAGTATGTTGCACTCGTGCGGGCCGGGATGGGTCTGGTGGCGCCTAGATTTGTGCACGTTTAGAATTTAGACGATGGAGCTTCGAGACGTCTACGAAACGCATCGAGGCGTTTACAATTATATTCTATATAATCTATGTGCGTATAATAAGTGATCTGGGTTACACTATTGATCGCTGCTAATTGTCCCAGACTCGCTCGCGTTTAACGATGACTCTCGTTTATCTATCTCAAACCAGCGGTAAGAAGCTACTGAGGTTGCTATCAGCCGGTCCACTAAATCCCACCAGAAATCCATGTGCGTCACAAGGCGCCGTTTGCTTGAAGACCTTGCCCGAATTACAATGCAACCCAAATTAGCCCAATTAGACAAGATAGTCGACGCGGGTAGAATTAATTCCTAATGGCAAAATCGAATCGCCTATTGGGTGCCGACCGAATGAATCCACTTCGTGCGACATGTGTGAATCTATAACGCGAAACCGCATCGATGTTCGCCGTCCACCAGCCGTCGATCGAGTCATGCTCACGCACCTGCAGGAAGCTGTCCGAAGTTGACCAGTTCCACGGGGCCGATATGCTTCTGCAACCAATCCCATTTGCCGACCTGGTCGACATACAGCGCCCATCCGACACCCCAGAGGGCAATAAATACGGCCAATCTGGCCGAAAACATCACACACACAGCACTGTCGCCGCACCGGTTTCTCGTTTCAACACACGACTCAGATGGTCAACGCTCAGCGACGTCGGACTACGATACCGCACCGAACTGTCTCCTCTGCTACGTGATCACTCCAGAGAGTTCCAGCCGTCGCCGCCGCCGCCGCCACAGAGGAGTGTTGCGTTCGACGGATTCGCTTATTGTCAACATCTGCGCTGAGCAGACGTGACTGGCTGTCGAGAGCAGAGCGCGGCTCTCCCTGCGCCGACAGCGCGGGATGAGCTCGCTTGAGGAGGGGCGGGCTAATTCGAATCCACACGGCATCGTTCAGGCTCGTCAAGGGTTCGAGGGACGGCATAATGGGAATGAGAATATCGCAGTGGGCCGTATGATGACATGCATCGGCGACTTCTGTACAATACGCTGTAGTTGGCCTTGGCCGGGTACTTGGAGGGCGATATTTGGTCGCAGCGGGTGAACGCGGTGCTGCTTGGTCGGGCCATGATCACTGTTGGGTTAAGGCAGCGATTAGGAACAGGGTCGTATGTAGTGGTGGTCACTGCTGGCGGAGAATAAGAAGTTAGAACGGGTGACAAACGCGCAGGGTCCCTCCTCATGTCGAGCCCTCGGGTGGCCTGGTGGTGCAGCATTCGTGTGAGTCTGCCTTTCAATCGCGGGTGCGACACGCAGGTGGACACACGGGTTGTATCCCCACCGAAGGACATTTGCATCTAGGGGTCCGTCCTGCGAAGCAATTCCGTGGACGTTTAATGTTTAATGTTGGGAGTCAGCCTGAAAACTATTGGGTCCTTCGTACAGTAGCGCCGTTCATTATCGGTGTGTGCAGGCCATCGCCTCCCTCGGGAGACGAACATGACCCCCATTCTACATAAAGCAGCGGAAACGCAACGCCTGTGGGCGACTTGCAGTGACGCTTGCTTTACGGTGCGCAAACGTAAAAGAACATTTTCTATTTCGCGAATAGGCCAAATGACTCCGTGTCAAAGTGAAAATAGATCCAGAAATAATCCACCAGGAGTTATCGCAGATACCGTCACAGCTTGGTTAAAGCATCTTCAAGCGCTGCTGGTATTTTGCAGTACAGTACAGATCTTCTGTGTTGGCCAAATGGTTGGTGGATTCTTATATGGGTGTGCACGAATTATTACGAGTCACCGAATTGGGAATGCGGCTGAAAATATCTATAAATTCCGCTCTATCTCTATTCCGCTCTAAATCTATAAATTTATAGATATTTTTATTAAACTTCTGTGAAGGTGGGGGGAACGCAATCTGTCGCACCGGACAGGACGTGATGTCCTCCATGCGAACGTGTTTTGTTTATGCGCTCGGTACGATCTATGGCAATTGGTCGGATAGTTTGTCCTAGTTTGTAGAGTTCCTAGATCACGTATAGAGCTTTTGCATTGAAATTTTCTTGCGTTGAATAGTTTATTCATTGTTTTCTTTTTTCCTTTGTGAAGTCCATTGGCACGTCCAGCGTTGCTGGTGTTCTGAAAGGGAACGTGTGGTCTCTAGACCTCAGGCGTTCACGATGAAATGATGCACCGATGTAACACTGTAGTCGATTCGATTCGAAGGACTGGAGTCTCTCGCGCACGCAAGTTCTAGACGAATACCCGACCTACGATGGGGGGGGGGGGGGTGATCACAGACCGCGGGCTGATTTCTTTGATGAAGTAGAGGGGCAGGGGAGCCCTTAAGTCGGGGGGCTTTGCAGGCGAGTTGGATGGCGTCAGTCAGCAATGGGTTAGTTACGCCTGGCGGTGTTATGCATTCGTGTGCGCCTTGCAACCGGAGAGAGAAACGTAGGTTCACACACGGGTGTCGATTCTCACCGTTATCATTTGCAGGGGCCTTATGAAGCAATGCCAAAATCAGTCGAACCTTGGAGATTAGAGAACCGGCCACAGCCTTGGTGGCTAAGTCTCATGATCCTGGGTTTGCCGTAAAAACGTGATATTAAGGATTTAGTTTTCAGTCTATGTGGTTTGAAAGTAGAACGTTGCCAACCGTCGATGTTCTGACGTCGTTATACGTTACCAAATTCGAATTAGTTAAGCTTAGTCACTGGTGTTCCCACAGGTGAAGATTTTACCACAAGGGCCTTTCTGACAAGCGTACGCGAATTAATGAAACTTAGCCGTCATGGCTTCCACTTGAGACGTTGGTGTTTGTATGGACACAAGTTTCTGATCTTGATAAACATATACTTGTATAAATTGTTCAGATTTGGTATATGACAAAGCATTTGTATGTTTTATTGTGAGTTTTAATTTAATCAAATAATATATGACTAAATTGAAATTAAATAAAAAGAAATGTCTTCAGATTTTAGCCTGCATTGCAGTGATGCGTGGCGGTCAAACACCAACCAGTATATATATATATATGTATATATAGCTACATCTGTGACATTTCCGAGAACGTGCTCGATAATATATATATATATACGTTCAATGTACGGTATAAATTATATTAAATAATTCAATAAAATATATCTGATAAAACGTAGCATCTGTTTGACAATGGAAATTCGGCACAATACCCATGGATCACCATTTAATAGCTCCGTCATCCCAGCTGCGTGCGGAACTAAGCTAACGTTAAAATCCAGTTTTACCCATAAAACTACCACATATGGGTCACCTATAATAAATGCTAAATGAATATGCTACATTCATGCAGATATCTTCGACATTGGTGTATCCAGCAGTATCAGCTCCTCCGTCATAAAAACATTACGGTCGATCTTCACAGTGCACCTCAGCTGGCGTCATTATCCTTCGTACCTTCGTTATCTAAGATTGCGTCGCGGGCCGAATTTCTGTGTACTCAGATGGATCACCTCGAGTTGTGAAGTTGTCCAAAATGCGGGCCCCCTTTCAGGCGATGGCCACCTGATGCTATTTCATTCAGGTGCGTTTAGTTCAATTTACGAAGCGGAGTCGCAAGCTCACTTCGTTGGAGAGGGCCAGCTCAATTTACTACGTTATTGGACATAACATAACGGTCACTTCTTTTAGAATTACATAATTATAGATATACATATTTAGTTCATCTGATAGAAATATAAACCCACAGATTAGTCAGCTAACGCCCTTATAGGCTGGTGATACTTGTTGGAGGAACCCCAGATAAGTCCAGCATGACCGAGATAATCGGTCCTTGAAGCAATGCCGTTTTAGTCTCCAACCAGTTTATTCATTTATGATTTGCAATGACCATATGACAAACGGGTTGAAACAAATACGTTCTACGGCTGAAAAATGTATAGAAAATTATTTTAATCACCTTCGGATAAAAGCTGCTGCTTCTAATGAGGCTACCCACTTGCAAAAACCAGAGATAACGATTCTGCTGTCTGCCCAGTCAGTTCCAACTGACGTTCGCCCCGCCGAGTGAAAGCACCATTGCCAGGCCTCTTGCAGGAGGCCCCACGTAGACCTAGTCACTAATACGCGCCACACGTGAGCTACTACTGCGATGCTCCCAAGGAGCAGCAGGTTATCGTCAGGTTGTCAGGCCCACCGTCTTATCGGGCCGCGGGCGAGCCGTCAGTCGACAGGACGCAAGTTCCCGGGACGCGCTCGATTCCCGATCCGAGCGGGCGGCTACAACAAGGGCAAGACAGCTAGCGAGACAGCTAGCGGCACCAGCAGCAGCAGTAGCTGCAGCAGCAACAGGGCTGACTACCCTGACGTGGGAGGCGCACGGCAGACGCATGAGCTAATCGACCGGCTGTCAGCATCGGTGGCCATGACGAGGAGCATGCACGACCTAGGAGTGGAGTTGCTGTTGAACCAACAGTACGACCAACTGTTGAATGTCTACCAGCGGCTTGTTGTGGCGCTTGCGGACATTGCGACGTCCAGTCATGTGATGGCATCGCTGGCGCCGGAACGACACGACGAGTTTCAGCGACACGTGCTGGACAAACTTGACAACATCTTCAAGCTCTGTGGGTATGACCCGCAGTTACTCGGGGATAAAGGGCGGGCTGGCGGCTGGTCCAGTCCGAGCTCGTAATCCGATGCGTTCCGATGGCGGTGCAGAGGTGGCGGCCAGCGGCGAGGGTTTAAGAGGGAAAAATCGGGTAACGTGGACCAAGCGACGATTCCCTACGTTGGCTTCGGTCGCAAGCCATAGGATAGCTGATGAGACGCTAGCGAAAAATGGACGCGCGGACCATTTTCTAGCATTTACTGTGAGAATGTAGGATGTGCCTGTTGAGACTAGTGGTTTTTAGCTAAATTTAATGACAGTTAATGATGCCTGGTCATTTAATTGGTGGGGAGCTCGCTTGCCATTGTTGTTTCACCCCCCCCCCAACTCGAATAGAAGAGTTCTCTTCTATTTCTCGTAAGTCATTGGTGGCCATGGGATAAAGTAGGTTCGAGATATGGGGTATATTTATGTGTGTGTTAAAATCTTTTTTTATTTAGTTTTATTTAGTTTTATATCACATAAAAAGAAAATTTATGCGTATTACAAATATTTTAATACTCTCATATTGGAAGTAGATCAGTGGAGGTAGTTGAAGCCTTTACTTGTTTCTCTTGTTTCTAGATTAACGTTTACGTTTCTAAACGTAGGAAATGTTTCTAAATGTAGCGGGTCCGGGGGCTCCAGAGCCAGACCTTCGTCAACAGTGCATATGCTTGCAATGAAAACTAGGCTCCTGTACCCCGCACACACACGCCTAACAATATGAACCGAGAAAGATGGTCTGCTTAGTTTGAGCTTCGGAAACATGGTCTGCTTAGTTTGAGCTTCGGAAACATGGTCTGCTTAGTTTGAGCTTCGGAAACATGGTCTGCTTAGTTTGAGCTTCGGAAACATGGTCTGCTTAGTTTGAGCTTCGGAAACATGGTCTGCTTAGTTTGAGCTTCGGAAACATGGTCTGCTTAGTTTGAGCTTCGGAAACAAGGAGAGACGCGAAAACTGCACCTGTACTGTGCACTCGGATCATGCTTGATCGAGTTGAAGAACAACGAAGTCAACGGACGTCCACAACTCATCAACAGAAAGGGTGCGCTGTATCGCCAGAGAAAAGCTTGTTGTCCGCTGAAAAAAAAAAAAAAAATTCGTGACGTAGAATCGATGAGCGCCCTTCACGGGCTTGGCCTTTTGCTGCTACCGCCCCGCTGCGTGATGACATATAAGAGAGCTTGTGGAGAGCTTAAGCATTGTGAAATTGCAGCACCTTTAACAAGCCAATAAAGCTTTGCCTTTACCCATTCAGACTGACGACTCTGTCAAAAACGAGGTCACTTCGTTGTTTGCCTCGAAAAAGGAGGGGTTCCACACTATTAGATATAATTTTAATTGTTTTTCGAGCTGACCCTTAGCTGTTCCCCTATGTCACAGGCCTCAGCTCTTAACCTTTTAGGTATTACTATGAGGACCTGTAGGGGCCACCTTCGCTTATTCTCTTCCTTCCCCGTACCTGGCGAGAATCTTCAGATAAAGAAAGATGATAATTCTTCTCTTTTAGGACTCCAAAGATTCTACGCGTCTGACAGGATTTGAACCCGCGTCCCTCCGGTCCAGCGTCCAAGACGCTCACCACTGGACCATCCAGGGGACGATATAATAATTGTTTTTCGAGCTGACCCTCAGCTGTTCCCCTATCTGGCAGGCCTCAGCTGGGAGGTTAAATCTATTAGATATGCGGAATATCATCTGCATACCTTGTGGAACATAGGAACAAAGCCGTCGCAAGCGATAGAAACGAATTCGGTGATTAGGGTAGGCGGAATTATTCACCTCCGCACAGTGCGACTTTCAGCCAAAAAGAAAAAAATCGGCGAGACACATTTTCGAGCAATCTAGTGGTGCTGGTGGACCTACTTGTGACCTCGAGGACCATCCCATAGTTTGTGTATTTTATACTTAAATTATATATCTTATCTTTTTAGTTAGTTATACAGTCGAAAGCTAGCACCCTTGCCAGTTCAATGATATGCTTGAATATTCTTTAACGAGGGATTAGCAGCTTAGCACTCTGCATACTGCAGTTCCGCCAATGAAACACTATTTTTATGTATAAGATTTGAACTTGCATTTCAAGTAATTGGTAAAGGCTGATTGGTTTATTAAAGGAACTACAATTATTACAATGCTTAGGTTCTCTTATATGGCAGGTGGAAGGTAAAATATATTTGCCTCCACTTGAGTGGGCATGTTTTTTGATTCTCATGTGACGTCGCGACGATTCGACACTGTGTGCCCCTTTGCGTAACATGAACGCGGACTACCGTCGGTGACACATGACTCGTGTTAAAGTCTGCCGGCTAGTACTAATATACAGTCGTCGCAAAAATCATCATCGTATACAAAGTCTCTGTTCGTGCAGATGACCGAAGTTCGTCTGAGGTTATTCGACCACCTCCAACCCGCTAGCCGTTGGGGGCCACTGGGGGCGGTTACATACACAGGGTTCAGTTGTACATGGATGCCGTATACCCGAGCGACACTCGCCTGAACATAAACACGAAAACAGCGGCTAAAAGGGCGTTTATTTTTTTCTTCGAAAATGATGAACACTCTTCATCATAGGCATGCACACATATGTCATGCATGACAGCAGAATTTGCAGAATTGCATCCGTAACCTCGCCTGATTTATAGGGCATTTCAGCGGAAGCTATTGCACATAGAGGGGACAGTTGACGCGCAAACGTCACCAGAGAAAAACGTGGCTTCAACCATCTGCAAGAATAGTTCCTTCCCTTCGGACAGCTTCGTGGACGGCGTTCTGACAGAATCACGATTAAGTAACATACCTATAATGTGTAGCTTTTGGTTTCCAGCTGTTTGTGCCCCCATGTGGACTGGGTCATCCGCTATCATCTGTGGGCATAATTACTCGTTCAACAACCTATCGGGAGCTTATTTCTCAAGAAACTAGGCACCGGTAAATGTCCCGTGATCGGAGAAGGTCGATGCACGTTCAGAACGCTTTAGTCTAATGTATTAGTTCATTTTGATGGTTTCAAGTGTTCTCGCCTAGGGTCTTGTTGTTTTTCCTCGATCGTCGTCGATGCTCCTTGACCTCTGTCATATATATCTCACTATATAGCAAAGTTGGTTTTGCATTCATAATCGTTTGATTTATATATTTGCGAGAGAGAGACATAGGTAGAGGAGAAGAGTACCGGGACGGACGCCTTCGTGAGGCTCAACTCACAGAAAATCCGTATGAAATTCGTATTGTGCCGCGGGATGCAGGAGGTCGCGGGTTCGAATGCTGTGGTCGGAGGCGCAGTCTTTGACGGCCACGGTCTTCTTTTCTACGTAGACGGACAGCTAGCAAATCAGCGAGAGGGAGGCCAGGTGGTGCGATGGGGATCTTGGTGTGGTACCACCACACCAACGGCGCTAGATATTGCTCGGTGATCTTAGCTAGAGGGGGCGGAAGGGATGGGTTCCCCAGCCTCCTCCCCTAAAAAAGCAAAAACCCTTATGGTGCAATATATATATATATATATATAACATCTCATTTGCGGTTTATTTACGGAACTGCAGTTTTAACAATGTTGAAGTTCTCGTTAAAAAAAGTAGAATAGAAGTAGGAGTATATTATCACCAAATTGGTCATGCAATTACGATCTAACAATTATACTAGATTTTACATATTCATCCTATACACAGACATGAGCATTCACATATTCAAATTATTTTTTTATTTTTTTGAGCTGACCCTCAGCTGTTCCCCTATCTGACAGGCGTCAGCTCTTAACCTTTAGGTATCACTATGAGGACCTGCGTGGGCCACCTTTGCTTATTCTTCTTGTCAGGTACGAGTAAGGCAGAGAATATTCAAATTATTTATAAAAAAAAATATATATAATAAATATACCAAGGAATGCCTGGATTTGACACTACGATCAAGGCCAGCGTTGTGCAACGCTCGGATCTTTCGTGTAGTTCCTTCGAACTACTCAATGATGGTTGTTCTTCATTGTGGCACACGGGCGGACAATGTCATGCGCCTTCAGAAGCCCTGGCCTTCCCACAACTGACGCGCGTCTGGGAGGGTGTCTGACCTATCTAGCAATGCAGTTTGTTCGGCGATGCGACCAAACGCCGAGGGGGCACTATGTTCCACGATCGTTCGTAGATTTTACGCAATCCGACTTTCCGACGTAGGCTGATCAGTGGGCAACTTCGTGCCTACCCCGTATTCACGACAGCCAATCACCGGAAACGGAGTGGTTGGCAAAAACCAACCCCCGTGTCAGGAACAAAATCCGTTTTGTTGTGTCTCGTCATCGATGGACGTTCGCGTTTGAATCATAAAACTTCGGGTTCCGGATCTGCCATGACGACGATGTCGTCAACGTGTTCTTGTGGAGACGGTCTGAGTCCTTCCGAGATGATCCGAGTTAGTTGCTGGTCAACCCAGCGAGGGGGGGGGGGGGCGCCATGCGCACAGCGTGCAGTTCCGATTGCGTCCGGGTGCATGTCCAGAGTTGAACGTGCATGTACGCGCATCGTGTGCAGGCTAGCCGTCCAAGCTGCGTTCGATATATAAGGATTATTGTGTTAGATGTGTTATGATTGAGCCACTGCAATAAAGGCAAAGGCAAGATGCAGTTTAATTAAATTTTATTAATGTTTGTCGACTATAAAATAATTACAATCATTGTGTTCATGTGTTATGGCTAACATTAGCATCTGCATACTCACTGCTCAAATTCGAATCGTGGCGCTAATTGGAGGAAATGGAATTCTTTTTTCTTTTCACTAAGGCGTTGTGGGTGAATATTGCATAGTGCTCATCTAGCATATAGAAGAGCTGGTAGAAATATATATATATATATATATATATAATGAGTTAGTGGCCGGGTACACTTCGCGAAGCGACCGAAAGCCGCTGAGGTCATCGTTTCAGGATCCATTGCTGAGCAACAACGCTAACGCCTTTGTTCGAGTCAAGAAGCCTACCGAAATTCGACAGTAACACCGCGAATAATCACAATTAGATATTAAAGGCTATTTTACGTGAGTCCGCCCGCTACACCGCTGCGATGACAAGAGACAGACCGAGTCACACGCGATCGAACGTCGATCGAAGCTTTGCGAAGACCATCCAAAGCGTTTGCCAATTCGTGAATACGACACTGAACGAATGGAGCTGGCCCGCACGGTCGTATCCACAAGACGTCTTCCACGAGAGGCCAGGGTATCTATGCTGTGTCAGCTACTGAGGGAAGCTATTACGACCGGAGCGACACTGTCGTTGCCGACACACGTTTGTATTGCAAGGAAAAAAAAACCACTTAGTGGCGGCTACTGAACTGAGATCTTCTGTTGGATGATTCAGTGTAACAGCCTCCGTGAGCTGGGTAACAAACGTCGAAGACGGGCACCGAATCGTGACTCGAGCGACTTCTCTCATGGAAAGGTTGCCGTAAAAATTGCCTGTGCCGACAAAAACCGCTGTCATCGTCGACTGGTTGAGATGCTATTATGTCAGTACAATATATAATACCCGGTCAGTGGATGTATTATCGTGTTTCACCCTTCACGAAGCTCAGGTGTTGCGCGGGCGCTTGTTACGCGCTTGGCAACGCGGAGCAGCAGCATTGATAGATCGAGAATGACGATTGTGATTAGTGAACAACGCCAACTGATCAGACAATTAGGTGATCGCATGTACTAAAATGCCATTAAGATTAGCAAAGTATTAAGTATTAACTTGAAATTCGACTGTAATCATCTTCTTTAATTTTAGTCGTTTTAACGAGAACAGTGAGTGCGCAGTATGTTAATGTAAAACGAACGGATTAGCACAATAATTCTAATTGTTTCAGTTGATAAACATTAATATAATAGAAACTGTGTTTTGAATGGGTATTTATATATGATATATAATCGAATGATTATGGTAACAATAATAATGACGGGAGCAATGCGCAATATATCATGGGGTAGAATCGGATGCAACTACTTACACATAACAGCTTTCGAGGTTATGGACAGCACCCGGTAAACGACAACAATATTGACAGCACGATCAGATACGAGGCTTGCCTATGGTGACTATTTCGGGAAGGCTCCCAATGATGCCTTCGCGGAAGAGACGATTTTGTTGTCCGCCCCTGGTTCAGCAACGGGGGCTCGCTGTCCCATCAGAGACAATTATCACGGTTTAAGAAGTCTCTCCTCGCGCATTCCCGCTACGGGCTGGGAATTGAGTGAAGGAAGCGTTCTCGGGCAGCACCCCAACACGGAAGCCACAGTAGTCATAGGAGTCTAAGGCACCCGACTATAGAACACTAGCCGGAGCAGTACACATCTTCCCCAGAGATCGAAGTAATGCCAAGCGTAAAGCCGACTCTGGGGAAGAGATACACTCTTAGCAGAGGATGGTGGTTTTAACAGACAGAGGCGTTTTGTCGTCCACGTCAACCCCTCTGCACAGGATCGGCCCACTTTCATGGAGATTAGAAGGTGTCTCTGGTGGTGTCCGTGGGTTTGGGGAAAGTTTCCTGTTCTCTCTCTCTCTCTCTCTCTCTCTCTCAAAAAAAAAAAATTCACTCTCATTACTAGCGGTGTGGCCCATATAGATATACT
This sequence comes from Stratiolaelaps scimitus, assembly GCA_019614645.1. Taxonomy (NCBI): domain Eukaryota; kingdom Metazoa; phylum Arthropoda; class Arachnida; order Mesostigmata; family Laelapidae; genus Stratiolaelaps; species Stratiolaelaps scimitus. The sequence goes on along the minus strand of JABWDB010000091.1, from coordinate 180,912 downwards.
GCATTAGTCCCGTGTTGCAATACCCATTATGATTACGATTTCTCGAAAGAAAGTCATCGTTATTATTATTAATTGTTTAAAAGTGCATTTATTGATCTTATCGAGATACATGTATGTACCTGAACGCTTCGAAGGAGCGCTTTTTCCATTCGCTTTTTACGGCAACTTAACGAGCTTTTCTCCCCCTTTTTAAGGTAATTAGCGCTACGTCGACTTGAGACGTGTCATACGTTAATGACAACAATCGGCGCCAAAAAATCAGCACCACCTCAGTCGTGGGCATTATCACCGGCTGCAGCAGCAGCAGCAGCAGCAGCAGCCCGAGGCTTCAAAAACGTGTTACGTGTGACGGTGCCGGGAACGTCAATTGATTCCTCTTACCCTTCAATCTGTCAGGGTGATTTTTCTCGTCGACTTTTTAACACGAGTCGGTTTGTTTGACAATCGTTTTTACAGGAACAAGGCGTGTCCAGGACTACTAAAAAAGGGTTACCCGTTGGCATAACTCTTGACAACGAATGAGTAGATCGATATTGTCGAACGTCTGTGAAACAGCGCCTCCGGCGGCTCCGGATCAGACGGCGACGCTTGAGCCTCCGACGTTTCCTGTAACGAAGTGTCACAGGGGGTAAATACAAATGGTAACTGTAGCGAAACTACAGCCAAGCTCGGCCTAGGGGAGTTCGGCTGACGAGCACGATCTTCTCTTAATAATAATAATGATAATAATAATAATGACAACAATAAATACCAACATGGCCGGTGTTGTCCATTGCCGTCATCCTGCGTGGCCCGTACGACTTACGCCGAAACGGAAAACGGACGCCGCCCTTCATGCGTCGTTCTCCCGATACTCATCTCGCACATGGCGAGTCGTAGCGCAACCGCGGCTGCAAATGAACGCTCATCGAGGGTGAGTGGCTGGTAATTCTCAGGGAAGATCCCGGAGCCTCGGGGAACTATTGCTCGCCTACCCATAAAGGGCAGACGGGGGGGAAATGCTGCCAGAGCGTTTATGTCAGTATGCTTCTCTGCTTCTCTGCCTGTGCGTGTGTATGTGTGTTCCATGCTCATGGAACGACGAACGCTAAACACCGCCGATGTCCGCTGACCGATGTCCGGCCGGCGGCGTCGCGCGGAGCGGGGCTCGGCTCGGCGCGCCGACGATAAAAATCGAGATTTGCCTCTTTCGTTGGGGTTTCGAGGCAAAGGGAAAACGACCCCCTGGGGGGATTGCGTGGACGGGGGGAGGGGGGAGGGGTAAGCGGTAGCGTGAAGCGCCTATCGACTTCTAGACAGGTGTTCTAGGCTTATGGCTGTTGCGAAATGAAATAATGTCGGCGGCAAAGGATGAAGCCAGTGTCCAGCCACCGGCCCCTGTCCACAGTGACGCCGCTGTTCTCGGCCGCTCGAGTTGTAACGATGCGCACTGCGTTATCTTGCTGCTGGCGGCGGCGGGATCGGTCATCACAGGCCGTTGAACAATACGGATCATCGTGCAGCAACAGCAGTAACAGGTGTCGCATGTTTGTGTCTTACAATGCGCGATAGTGGACAATGCCGTTGAAGCGCTTTGCATCAGTCTGCTCGGCCCGGACTGAGCGCAGCCGGTGGGACCTGACGGGACCGGACTAGACGAGCAATCTAACACCAATTGGCAATAGCCAATCTACGTTCGTTAGGGTTCGTCGAAGGAGCGACGCATGACGGCGGTGGCAACGACAACGAAGCACAACAACGTCCACAGCAACAATAGCAGAAGCAGCCAGCAGCACCAGCAACAACAGCAAGAACAACAATAACAACAACAGCAAGCACGGCAGCCGTAGCAACAGCTAGCCACAAATAGTCGAACGTGGTAGACCACCCGCTGGGGGCAGCGATAGCGGCTCAGTGGACTCGTGTGCTTTTTTTGTATATTGAGCCCGTGCTTCGGCTGCTGCTGCTGCTGTTGCCGCCACTGCCGCTCGCTGCTCCGAAGCGTCGGTGGACGCCGCGGCAGGAATTGAGATAGAGTTACGCGCACACACACACGGCCGGACCGATTCGTCGTCGACCGATCGATCCAAGCAGTGGACCATCCACACTTCTCTCCACTGCTTGCTTTCGTTAACTAAGCAGCTAGATAGCCGCTGACATTCGTATCGTACGCCAGCTGGCATGGGGTCAGGCTATGGGATCGAAGTCGTTTCCCTTCGTAACGCGCGAAACCGGCCACGGCGGTGGGTTCGGTGATTGCAGCGGGGGGGGGGGGGGGGCTTCCACCGATGAGATGCTGAATAGAGCTGTTTCCTAACTTTGTGCGTTGTTTTTTTTCTTCCCTTCATTTCTTTCAGTCATTTCCATTTCCCCCTCTCCATTGGCCGGTTGGACCCCGTACGCAGACATATCGCTATGGCTAAACGTGTGCTTGTATGTGGTTCTTCGGGGGCGGGGGTATGGGTTATCTGTGTGCGGCGCGGGCCGGGGGCGCCCTGCTGGAAGGATTCAATCGCAGCTCGGCATTCGGCTGAGCTCGCGCGCTAAGCGTTCTACTGCGCGCTCATGCAGAAAAACAATCTTCGGGGAAGAGTCGGCCGCTGCCGCTTGCCCGGCACTGTCACACTGCCTGCGGTCGACCACTGTCACAGTAGACAACACTCCGTTGCGTTAGTCGATCGCGTGTGTGCCGCGACCATCTTGCTCGGAGCTTCTTTGTGTCACAAGCTGCGAGCTAGAGCTGGATTATCGCACGGAGCATCGGGTCGTGGTCCAGCAAGGCTTCACTGACTGCCACAGCGACTGGCTTACTCTGATGACCTGGCCCTTGAAGGGACCAAGCTCCGAGGCTGTTCCGCATCGATCGATGATGACGACGCCAGCACTTCCGGGTGTGGCCTCGTAGAACGCACCCTGTGCAAGCACGCTCATCGTCGTCCCGTCTCTATCTCGAGAGTGAGAGAGAGAGAGAGAGAACTGTTGACTGCTCAGCAGATCCGAACTGTCACGGAGATACACCCACTCAAGCTTAGGCAATGTTCACGTACATGCCAGTCAGCGTTAACAGCAGTAGCAGCAATCGAAATAGCAGCACCAGCAGCAGCAGCGGTGCATGGTAGACAAGCGGTGCGAAGAAGGGTGATGCTACAATTGCGCGTGATGGTGAGCCTGTGATTCGAATACTGGATATGAGATGATGTTCGTGCTGTATGCGTTTGTGACCGTTGCGATCCTGGCAAGCAGGACCGCGGCACGGGTTCAGGAAGATAGCCGTGAGGAGGCTCGGGACGATGATCAGGCCCGAGGCAACCGAAACGACCAGGACCGACATCCTGATGGATCTGCCGAGAAGGCCGGCGACCGCGGGCGACACGACGATCCAGCGCCGCAACAGCAGCCCTCGCAACAGCAGCCCCCGCCGTCGAGGCCCGACGATGATCAGGAAGGAGGTGCGTCTCGCGAGCGGGACCGCGAAGGCGGCCAGCGCGGAGGTAGGCGCTCCCGCGAGGACGACAATCGAAGTTCGCCGGAGAACCCGGCGATGTCGCCTCTAGCCGACGAAATCGAGCGAATCAATCGAGCTGAAGAGGCTAGCATTGGTGAGTGTTGGCCTGGCCGCGTGCGTGAGTGCACGCTAGCGTTCGTCGTGACTTCCGATGGCCAGCGAGGCAATAGCAGTATGAAACTGCCGGGGCTGGGCTGTCTAAATGTCAGTGAAATTGAAGGAAGACGCAACAACACGCTCGCTCTTATAACCATACCTTTCAGAGTAACCATGTTGACGTCCCCGTAGGTAGGTGCACGGGTTCGATCCCCGCCCATTGCACATCTGCAATTTAAAGTACAGGTTAAGGATGTGAGTCAGCCCGGAAAAATCCGTATAGGTAGAACGGTCCCAACTACAGAGAGTGCCAATTCTTGAGAGAGATAGAGAGAGTGTGTGCTAAAGTGCTTCTTCAGTGAGCGTGTTGTGACCTGGGAATCACGAGTTATAAATAAAAAAAAATGAGAACCGTGATTTGTGTGTTGTAAAATGACTCACAAGTCAAATCGAAAACACGCGGCAAAATACTCAGCCGTCATTTACCTGCGTTCGATTGGAAATAGTATAATTTGCATAAACGCACAATAATAGCAATAGTTCGAATGAGTCCTGCCATCTAGTGACTATAACCCTGCAGCTTCGCGGCGAACGACAGACCACGCGTCATGCCTCTCAAAACTCATTGGCATATGGGCTTCCCGTGGTAATCAACAGTTTCGCTTGCAATTTGACTATGTTCACTTATGTGCAACTGGATCGTTAGCGTCTTTTGTGTAAAGAATGTAAATTTTTACATGAAGTCGCATTTGCTTCATGCCATTGTGTGCTTCTTAATATGTGTATAATAATTAATGACGCAGTTGGGGACAGGGTATGAGGCCGAGGCCGTCATCGTCTTGAGGGGGTCGATGCTATTGCCGCGTCACGTCTCAGCGAAAGCAAGTCGTTGTAGACGTCATATGGATCCCCTATAGTGCCACTAGTAGAATACGACAGTCACGTGCGGCGTCCGTAACGAATGGGACACGTTAGCCTTTTAGAAGGAACGGAGGGTAGATTCTGAAGAAGGATCCTAACCGTTTGCACGTGTACTGGGCATTTTCAGAGCGGGAGGACAGCCGGGAACGGCGATTAATCGACGATGTCTCGCCTTCCGAGTACAGCGATGATGCGGAATCGCAGTCGAGAGAGCGTCCAGCTAAGGACGACAGTGGGCAAGGCGCAGAGGGGGCTGGCGGCGACAGGTCGCAGGCCGATAGCAACGAAGCTGACGGGGAGCCTGTTGGCAAGCAGGATTATGATCACGAGGACACTGCTCACCCGTATGAAGACCCGCGTGCGAGGAACCAGATACCCCCGCCTCCAACCGCTCGAGTGAATGAACGAGACCAGCCCGAGTACGAGGCTCAGGAGGAAGAGCCGCCAGTGGATCGTTCACCGAGCCGAGCAGGAAACAGCAGGGAACAGGCGAGTTCCGAGAGGAACAACGACGATCCAACAGAACGCACTGGAGAGAATGGTGAGCGGTTCGATCGGGGCGACGATCGACGAAACTCGAACGAAGACGACTCGCCGAGGCGGTCAGATGCCGACGACAATGACGGCGATAAGCGGATCTATGCTGAGGATGTGCCGGAAAGGTATCGCTCGGCGCTTGACAATCGGCGGAGGGATGGCATGGTTGAAGGGGGCCAACGCCGGAGGGAACCCAATTACCCGTATGATTCTAGGAAGAGAGAAGATATCGAGCCAAACGAGAGAGGCCACAATGAGCGGGATACGATAAATGGCCGTAGCCGCTCGAGAAGGGAGCCCTCCCACGAACCGAAATCATATTACCGGGGCACATCCAATGAAAGGTACGAGCCTGAGAAAGAGCCGTATGACAGAGGTAACAATAATAAGGTGGATGTCGATGACGAACAGGATCACGATATGAACAGGAAGGAACGTAACTCGTATGCTGCTCATAGTTACAAGCCTCCGGAGGAGAACAGCCGGTATAGACACGGACACGTGCAGCAGGCGCGACCCTATGGGAGACCCAATGCGGGTCGTCTATCGCCTCGTCCGCCATTCAATGGTGCTGTGAACCGTCGGCCGAGAACGACCCAGAAATTGACGCGGTCACGATCAGGTAAGGGGTATCACGACGCTGACCTGTCATCTACATTGAGTCCGGCTAGCCGCCATCCGTCGAGGGCGGTGAACAGACGGAACCCGCGTGCTATTATCCCCGTGTACGAATCGTTCCTTCCACACGATAAAGGCTCTCTCTTATCGCTAGCCAAAGGGCAGCCACTCCCGAATGACAAACACGTCCCTCAACACGCGGCCCTTCAAGCGACACCCGGGCATACTCCTCGTCCACGACATGCAGCTCTGACGGCTCCTCGCTCATCAAGGGAACAGTCGGCCGAGGCCCCTCCGGAAGGTGAGACCGACAGCGTTTCGAACGATTCGCGCGAGGACGATGACGAGCCCAGCATACCGGTGCATCGGCTGCCACCGCCGCCAGCATATCGCAGCTCGCGAAGGCCAACAGCATCTCCACCATCTCCCTCCCGAGGTGCATCGTCAGGGTCGAGGCGGCCCGACGGCCGCTGGTCACAACAGCCCTCCCCGCGTCGTGGCACAACCCGAGCCCCGCTGCCGAGCTTAGCTAGGCGACCCTTAAGCCCAGCGGTTCGGGCGCCGGCTAGCCATCCAAGCGATGGCGAGTATCGACCAGCTAAACAGCGTACATCCGCGGAGGATTCGGGAGAGGCCGCACCCGTCCGCGTTCGAAAGCCATTCCAGTCGGCGGCGGTGCGGTCAACGACGACCACAACGACGTCAACGACGACAACAAGCCGGCGCCCCGCCGTCCGTCCCTGGAGGTGGCAGGTAAGTGTACTGGCCGCGGTCATGCTATCGATCAGCGCCATCTTCACCCTCATAGTTATCGAGTGGCTTCACGTCGAGCCCGTCTCGCGACGCTGGCTAACTGCACGTACGCTGCGTGACCGCAGGGCAACGTGAACTTCGCCAATGACGAACTGCTCCATCGGATCCCGGAAGAGTTTGGCGAGTTCGGCACGCGAATCGCCGGATCGCGAGGATTGCCATGGCGAAAGGCTAGCGGCGGTCGAGGAAGAAAGCCGCCGGCGTCGAAGTGGGGACATACGCCTGCATCGGACCCGAACTCGAGTGCGGCGCGGCCCGAGTTCGAGCGAGCTGGAGCAGCCGGGGCGAAGCTGCCGCCGGACGCGGACGCCGAGGCGTCCCGCTTTCATGATTCCTTTCGTTCTTATGATGGTACTAAGCACAGTGTGCATCCTACTCCTGAGCACGGTCATATTCCTGCTTCTCGCGCGCCATCGGGCGAATCGACAGATGCGAAAGCGACGAGAACGGAGGGAGTCGCACGGACATCAGTCGTAGCAAAAGGTACGCACACATGATGATGGTGATGGTGATGTACACACATACAATGTAGAGAGATGACACAGTGGAATTGTGACGATTCGAGTGCTCAGTGGCAATGACTTGTTGTTTGTTGTTGTTGTTGTTTATATTTTGTGTTATTGTTGTTATTTTGTTGTTTGTTGTCGTTGCTGTTGTTGATGTTGTTTATATTTTGTGTTATTGTTGCTACTTTGTTGTTTGTTGCTGTGGCTGTTGTTGTTGTTGTTATTTTGTCGTTTTATTGTTGTTTTTTTTTGTTTCTGTTGTGTTGTGCGTGTATTATTAGTTCTGCTGATACTGTGATGTCACAAAACGTACGATAAAATGTGATGGCGCATTTTTTAGTTGATCAATTTTTTGAACAATCGTAACCTGCTAGACTTTGCGTATAACACATGAACATTCACCGGGAAAGTTCAAACTAATACAAGACAAACTATAAACTATACAAATTGGCCAGCGAAGTATGCGGCGAACCCGTTACTGTTGTGATTTATAATCAGTCATCGTGATATTGTTGCTATTCAAATAAGAAAATTGATCGAAATATTTCTAACAGCGGCGTTAGTTGCATTTTCAAGAGGCAGCCATTTACACCCATTACCAAGTAGCATGACTAAGCTACCCCCACAGCCCAGTTGCGATGTTTTGCTGAAATGATTTGTATGCATGTTACTATATTTTGTTGTCCATTATACATCATAACGAGGTAATCCGTGTTCAGCCTGTTGCATAAGAAAGAGTATCTTTATAATTAAAGTTTCTAAAGGAAGTCATTTCTCATCCGATACGCGTCTTAGGTGGGCCCACGCCACCGACCATGGTGTCCGGGCCCCGTAGAGAGATGAACAGTGTGGATATCACAAGTGACGCCTTCTGGCGACCCTGGACACCCCCGGCTGACATCGTCGCCCAATCTAAGGGCGACCTGGACACAGCCGCTGCCGCCACCGCTCCCATCGAGGCAGCGAACGATCAGCATTCGGTCGGGTCAACGCCGCGGCCCCGACATGAACCAGTGCTACAAACGCAGCAACAACAGCAGCAAAAGCCACAGCAACAACAGCAGCAAAGGCCGCAGCAACAACAGCAGCAAAAGCCACAGCAACAACAGCAACAAAAGCCACAGCAACAACAGCAGCAAAAGCCACAGCAACAACAGCAACAAAGGCCGCAGCAACAACAGCAGCAAAAGCCACAGCAACAACAGCAGCAAAGGCCGCAGCAACAACAGCAGCAAAAGCCACAGCAACAACAGCAGCAAAAGCCGCAGCAACAACAGCAGCAAAAGCCACAGCAACAACAGCAGCAAAAGCCACAGCAACAACAGCAGCAAAAGCCGCAGCAACAACAGCAGCAAAAGCCACAGCAACAACCGCAGCGGACGAGCACTCCAAGGCCACACGGGAGTTTAGAGCGTAGGGCTGTCGCGTGGAAGACATTCGAGACGCCGAAGCATGTGAGCACGAAGGACGTCCCCAAGGGTCAGCAGAGGACAACGCGGCACGGAACAGCGTCCGTTGGTAAATCAGCTAATTTCAGCGACGTCAACGAGCGCCCCCCGGGGGGAGGGGGTGGGGGCTATGACGAAATCTGCTGACATTGGGGGCGGGGTTGATTCGTTCTTGTTTGTTTTTGAAAACTGCGATGATATTATCGCAACGCATACGGGATGTGGATGGGCACTGGCTGATCGTTATCTGCGGGAGGCAGCTGACAAAAGCCTAGTAGTGTGAGAGCACATTTCAGTGAAATACATCTCATTGTAAATATATTGTCGCAACTCGATAGAAATGTCAGGGTGGCTATTATTATTATTGTTATTATTATTATTAATATTATTATTATTATTATTATTATCATAATTAATCATTGTTGCATCGAACGGGTATAAATTGTTGTTTATGTGTAGGGTGGGCATTCCGAAAAAGATTAGCTGAGGTGAAATTTAGATGGAGGTTTGCTCGGCTAATTAGGGATGTTGATAATTTTGAAGACAATCTTGAAAAGGCTAACCCAAGCCAAAGCAGAGCACCATGGCAGGTCGCATTCAAGCAATATATATTATATATATATATATATATATATATAATCTGAAACTAGACATACGCATATTAATGTAACTCGCAGCTCTATGCTTCCTGCCCCGATCTGTAGATCGGCAGCGACCAAGTTCAACCAACTCGAACAGCTGTCTCTTCACCTGTGTTCTGAACCAACAGGTTGGTTCCAACTCGGACGAAGCGATCCGGACCTATTCGGCATGCCCCATCGAGCACTGAGCACAACGCAGCGACCAGCGTCACCGAGCGGCGGGTACAGCAGAAAAATGCCCAAAGCCGCCACATCAACAGGTGTCCGTGTTGGTCAGGCGCGAAAACATGTCGAAGTTCGAACGCCAACGCCAGCCCCTTCAACGTCTCCAAAACCCTACCAAAACATACGCCTTAACCAGTTCAGCATCTCGAAGAGGCGTCCGGGATCGTTCACCGAGTGGCGTCCGCCGCGTCAGAGCAGACCGGTGACACTTGGCCTGCCCGCGCAGAACAACGACACGTTCACAAAGGCGGCAATCCTCGCTGTAATGCTCCGGCCGGGGAACAACGTACTCCACAATGTCCATTCAACGATGCGTCACCTAGACGCGTCAGCAAGGGCTAACCAGGCGACGACGGCGGCCCCGAGGGGAGCTCACGTGCCAGGCCGAGGTACCACCACGCCACGGTCGGCCAGGACTAGAAAGCCTGCAACGCTAAAGAAGCTCATTGGGTCCTATCCGGCGAGCGGTAACCAGACGTTAAGTGGCCTTATCAAGGCAACGGCGAACATTACCACGCTGAAATCCGCGCCGATCATACAGAGGAGACTCGGAGACCTTCAGGTGCGCCATCTGTGACAGGTTGCGCGTTCGTGCTTCGATCTATTACTATTATTATTATTATTATTATTATTATTACTGCCTTAATTATTATATTTTTCTTATTATCTTCGAATCAACAATTGGTAAGACTTTTGTTGTCTTTCGTGTATATATATATATATATATATATATATATATATATATGGTCATCGTTATTTAATAATTATCATTTTGGTATCCGCCGTTGGAATCAACTCCATAGAAATAGCGATATTACCCCAATGAGACATTTCAAGGTGTAGCAAGCAACAGGCTGATCCGCGCCACAGAGAGGCAATGCCATCGCCTTCCTCGGGACAATGTCGGCCTCGGCCCAGGTCCCCAACTAATCCCCCCCCCAATAATCCCTACAAATAATTCCTAATTATTGTATGCTTGAATAAATACTGTATATACGATTAAGCAACAGAGGAATGATTGCCGAATCCAAAATATTATCAAACATATTTGGGGCACTATCGGACGAATCAAATGAACAATGAAACAAATGTGTCAAAACTCGCAATTTGACCTACCCACATACGCCGCACTTGAGACGTATTCACAAAACTCAGCCATACAATGACTCCCTCCCCCTTCCAACTTAGTTTGTCCTCTTCAAGTACGAGAAGAATCCCGGCTATACGCGTATGCGACTTGAGCAACGTAAAATTCGCACAGTAACCTGCGGTGCAGTTGTGCTAATCCAAGCCAATTTCACCACGTTCCCGTCGAACTCACCGAGCGACGTTCGTCCGCTGGCCATTTCCTTCCCTTCTTGTTTCTCATTACGTTGCTTGCTACCGCCTTGGCATTAATCTCTCACTGGATGAAAATATCCCCTTCTCCCGTTGGCCAGATTCAACCGTAGAGAGCAGACGTGTTGATATATGTTTTACCATACTGAGTAAAACAGATAACTGTGCTGTTATGTGGTGTGCCTATCAACAGTATACTTGGTGTTGTGATGCCTTGAGTGTAGGTTGTCTATTCAACTGATTGCTCTTGGTTAGCATAGCCAGAGATTCTGTGCACTAGTGCACACTCAGTCATTGAGAAACTATGCTGCTGCGGTTTTCGTGTTGTATATTATATTATAATGTTTAATTTGTTTGCGAAGGAGGCAAGCGAAACACATTAGTTCGCCCAAGTGCGACTTGGTCGCTCTGCTAACGCGCTCGGTTACGGCTATCAATCGTACGGCAGACACAGCATTGTATATATTTGTATATACATTTACGCGCATAATCTCCGGTAATTGCATGCCACTTCAGTTCACCTAGATGCGTCTCAAAACCTGTGTATCCGTTAGGCGTCAGCGAGCCACAATCATCACGACCGGAGTGGCGAAGGTCATCACGATCATGGCCACGGTCACCACCACAACGATCATGGCGGTCGGAGCGCGGACACCGACTCGGACGCCGGTCAGCCGGCGCCAACGACGGGCCGGAAGCACGAGGAGTTCGATCGAAATTATGATAAGGTGAGTACGGGGACCTCCACGACGCCGAGCGACGATTGGGGAAGGGAGTGGCGGCGGCGGCGGCTTTCACATAATCGTATCCTGACACGTGTGATTGTCTTAACTTGGACGCTGTGCTTTTAGTTTTGTTCTTAAGCGATAATTGGACGCAAGCATCATATCTCTCGGCCGTGGATAGACGCGGTAGAGTGTTTGAGCATGCAGACATGCTCGTCGACGTAGGCTCGGATCTATAATACTAGATCGGATAGCTCTTATCGAGGTGATGCCAAGCAATGTCCGAGTTTTGGGGGTGGGCGGACAGGCCTCTGGGGGGCTCTAGTGGGTTTGTGAGCCACACACACTGTGATTGAGCGACGCATGCGCATAATGTATTCCAGTGACTGCCAAAGAAAAACACCGATCAAATAGATCTTTATTCCGTTGTCTGTTGTAAAACGTCCATATTACTTCGCTACTGTGTACACAGTTAGGATGGTCTATTATGACGCTCACAGTAGGCTTGAAGTCTTTGTAGTGATTCATACACCTACTCGTATCTGGCTGTAAGGTCTCGTTTGAAAGGTAAGCGAGTTGTTAGACGAACGTAGCCAACAGGAGGCTTAAAGCGAAGCTTTACGCGTACCTTCTGTCGCAATAACCCCAAACACACAGAAATTAATAATAAATATCACCTTTGACATGCGTATGAAACTATGATGTTAGTACATCAATATCATTATCCGTATGCGAATACATATATATATATATATATGTGTGTATTGCCGTATACTGAGCAGACTTGGCCGGCATTGCAGCCTCAGAGTGAGATAATCTCGATGTTAAAGTAGTTATGTAGTATCTATAATATTATATATACACGGGGCAAAATAGAAGGCCAAAAATAGCCTTACACCCACATACGACGTAGAAAGTCTACATTGGAAAAAACAAAAAAAGACTTTTTTTTGCCCCTAGAACTGGGTTGTGTATTTCCTAATTGTAGACTCACACCCCACCGAACTGTAAGCCAACACCGTAAATGTCAACTTGTCAACAAAACCCTTTTTAAGTCTATAGTATTTATTAATGAACATCATTTGTTGGAAAAATACAACATATATATATATATATGTAGTATTTTTTTTAGCAAAGCCGGCCAAGTCTGCTCCGTATTCGACAATAAACACACACACATATATATATAAAAAGACAAACACGAATCAATAATTCTCTAACAACCTTCAACAACACAAACTCCCTCGAAACATGTCCCGCGCATTACTCGCCGCCGCTGCTGCATGACAGACGAAGGGAAGTATCCTGCATGACTTCCGCGACATGAACAAGGAGGGCCACTACATGCCGAGCGAGTACGTGATCAGTGTCAAGTACAAGAACTCGACAAATAAAGAAGCTGAAAAGAGACTCAAGAGTCGGGGCTTCACGGAGACACATCATCGATTGGTCGAGCGATTCGAGATCATTCATCAGCACGAGAACAGCGAAGAGCGGACGGGCACTGAGGAACCAAAGGACCCGGATCAGGCAGCGGCCGAGGTGAGCTCACACGGTGATGAGGTAGAAGTTACTCTTACAAATATATATATATATATATATATATATATATATATATAGATTCCATAGAAGTGGGCGCCTTAAGCGTGGACTTACCATGCTATGTATTTCATCGCTGTGATTCACTGCATCACTAATCATTGTGTGTTAAGACACGCATATATATACATATATATATATATATATATATATATATATAGGCAATGAGTACATAGTCCCGTGTCTAGTGGCGGTGGTATAGCATCAAGTTGTACACTTCTGTTTAATGCTGAAATCTTACGTAACGAATGCGAAAAAGGTGAGGCATATATGAAGCGTTCATAAATTGGCATAAATATTTAATTTGGATACAAATCACCAGGGTAAGTTATAGTAAGTATATACGTCGTTATTCATTGTATATTATATATTTAGTAGCCGAATAGAGATTCAATTATTCATCACAAGTGTACACATTGTACGATGTTAAAAGAAACAACAATATCTAATAGTGCTCTGGGTCGAAATCATCCCCGAACTGGCGATACGAAACCGCCAAGACATTGTTAATAGACCATTGCCCGATCCAGGCGTTCCTTCACGGCGTCGCTTCTGCTGAGCGCAGTGTACTGTTTCATTAATGTCCTTCCACTTAGGAAATTAATCAAGCGCTTCGCGATCCCCGCGCGTTTGCCTAAATTCGAATCATCCCTCTTTCGAGTTCGTGCAGGGCCGTATGATGGCCGTATGCATACCGATGCCTTGTGGTGGCTTCCTACGACAGGAAATCGCGTCGACATCCGAGCGAGATAACGCATATGCTTGAGATACACGTCGATATCAACAGGTGTTGCTCAGTGAGGGCAACGACGATTAGGCACAAATGGCTTGCGAGCCTCACCCCCGAAGGAAAAAAAATCGCCGTTGAAGTTCCCGTCCTTCTCCTCCTGCTATGAGCAGTGTCCGTGCATCTGTTTACTGCCGCCTGCTGGTAGGCAACTTCGAAATTGAGAGGTGGGGGCGAGGCGTCCGAACGTCGCCGACAAGGACGCCACCCTACGAAGTTTCGGTTCTCAGAACTATTTACTGTCTCCGAGGCTCCCCTGGCGAGGGGCTGGCGGAATCGCTCGCTTGGCAGCTCGCGGAAGATGGAAACGTCAAGTGTTCGCGGGGAGAAAAGTTTTTGTCCACCCGTCAACTTCGGAGCTCCGCCAGCCTAAGCGTCTAAGCTCTTATAGCAGCGTGCATTTCACCGTGAGGATTCGAGGTCGCGCCAACCGCACCTTATTCTCGTTTTTGTTGTTGTGGCTGCGCGCGCCGAATCGCCGCGACAGGGAATGGCCCGAGGCGTCAAACGAACGACGCTGCATTGACACCAATCCGCGGGGGCACGTTCGACTGAAGCCTATGAGAAATAGGTCTACTTTGTCAAATTGCCGGCCAAGCGAACGAATCGCCAAGCGGAAAAAGTGGACAACGGCGTTCGGCTGTGAGACAGGGTAGGCCCCTGCAAGCACCCGCGGGAGCAAATAGATCAATGCGAGTGAATTTCCTGGCCAGTCACTGTCTGCTGTACGGCTGCATTACGCTAGCGTGGTGTGTTATCGAAGGCCCGCACATATATATATATATATACTTGCTCGGACGACGTAAACACGTCGCACAGCAACAAAGTTTTGCGTGTGTGCTCGCAACGGATCCGAGATATCGGTCGACTGAATGAGGGAGTCTGTGGACTCACGGGAACTCATATCCCTACGAGGTATCTATCGTTCCCTTGCTCGAGGCGATGATATCAGCAGCGGGCGATTTAAGGAAGTCTCGAATGTTATATAGCACACATAGCTACCTACTCAACATGGGTGATTAACTCGAGAAAGGCGTATTCATACATCGTGCCGCCTCGTGGACAGCAAAGCGTGAACGGACAGGCTCGGCTTTGAGTTGAGAATTGACAAGGACGCGATGGGTGCGCGTGTAGGAATCGAGGTGGAAAATTGTGATAGGTGCAATTTAGCTATAGCAAGCCGGCACAAGAACTCGCTCCCCTTCGATGAAATCTTTGGCAGAAACAGTAAACTCGTGTAGGGTCGTTGGCGGAGAAACACACAAGTGCCAACGTTAGTTTCCGATCGGAAAATCTACTGCGAATTCAGTGCGAGATACAGTGTTTCGTTGCTGAGGAGGTGTTTTTTTAAACAACACCGTGACCGACCATCCCCACCCGTTCTGGAGCTGTTGTGCTGAAGAAGTTTACCACTCACCGTCTGACAGTTATCGGGGGCTCGGTCGACGCCAAATATCTTTATCGTTTCGTGGCATAGCGGCCGTACTTAAAAAGAAACGCCCCTTAACAAGGACTTGTACGCAGGTCCTGCGCCAGGCGCGGTATTCCAAGAGAGTCGATTGCAGTAGACTTGTAGCTCATCTCTGAGCTACAAGAACGATATAGCTGAGAACAGCATGTTCCCGAAGTTGAGCAAACTGAGCTCACTCCCCACACCTCATTATTATTATTATTATCATCATCATCGAGAATCATTTTCCACAGTGGTAAAACCGTCATCATCGTCTGATCCAGAAGCCGCGCACGAGGAGCGCATAAGTAACAATAACTTCCCATCATGTTTGATAATATCGTTAATTATTATTCATTCCCTCGTGTACATGACTAGTGTCTGTTTACGATGTATGAATTGAACATTTTTGGCTCTCCATATCTCTCTCTCTCTCTCACTCCCAGATGCTCGCCTATGCGACACGCCTCGAATCTAAACCTTTGGGTGTCACTACTTTGCTTAAAATATTGACCGTTCCACGTGAGTCTCCCGAGGCGGCGGCGGCCTCACAGGCTCGATCGCTCCCTACGACGTCCCTTTAGCTTCGTCGTTAGTTTTAATAGTTCAAAAAGGGGAAGCGCAAACCACTAGACAATGTCCCAGAGGAAAAGCTACATATACCTACACAAAGGTCCACGAAGATGTCGTCATGGTAACTGTCGTGCTTGCCTTACATCAATGATGTGAATTGCAAAAAAATTACTCTATTTGCATCTTTTTTTGAGAGAGAGAGAGAGAGAGAGGAGGAAATTTTCTCCAAACGCACGGACACCACCAGAGACACGTTCCAATTTCCGTGAAAGTGGCCCGATCCAGTGCGGGGGTGTTGACGTGGATGACGAAACGCCTCTGCCTACTAAAACCACCATCCTATGCTGAGAGTCTATCTCTTCCCTAGAGTCGACATCACGCCTACATTACTCCTATCTAAATAAAGTTTCCGGGCTGACCCATAGCCAACATTTAAAGTCCACGGTACAACTGCTTTCGGTATTGCTTCGTAAGACAGACCCGCTTTACCTTACGCCTATCTAACTGTATTTAACCGCTCACTAGATACAACGACTGATCCATGGTGACGGCCAATGAACAGCCGATATACACGTAAAGTTAGACCTTTATGGGTTTATTAACGGAAGTGGAATATTTTCAATGCTTTTCTTATATGTGTCCTCACAATAGGTCACGGGACAGCCCAAACGAGCGGGCCTCCGGCTTTCTACAGCCAGAGACCACTAAGGTTCGAGCCCCGCTGTGCGACATATAAGAGAGCTTAAGCATTGTAAAATTGCAGCTCCTTTAATAAACCAATAAACATTTACCATTTACCATTTACTGTCCAATCTCCTCGCACTGATGGTAATGTCAATATTAGTTGTCATTCGTTTATCGCGTGAGTCGGAGAGGCGGCGACCGCTCTGATGCTCCGGTGATTCGTTGTCAAGCGTGTTCGGATTTTTCCTGCGGCGGTCCCACATCACATAATTTACCCATAATGTATGCGTGCACCCACGTCACGTTACGGGATGTAAGAGATCGCCAGCAATACAGCATAGAGCCGTCTTTGGCCCCAACGTTCGGTTGTGCTTGAAGAAGCTCCGCGTACACAAGCTACCTCACTTCGCATTTCAATGGCAACGGTCGAGCGTTGCTCTTCGAAGGGGTGTTCATAGGAAGGGTAGGTAAGCATGCCGGTTAGCCAATCGACAAAGGGCTGGGGGGGGGGGTCGATCTCTGTCGGTTGCCTTCCTCTGATACCTGCTCATACACGTTGTAGTTTTGTGGTAACCTGGCCGTCTATGGAACGAGAGATGAAATCGGAACGCTTAAGCAGTCTGAGTCGGGGGACGCGTGTGCCGGGCTGAGATTCGCTACGCGAACGCTTCACTTGGCTTCGGTTCCTGAGCAGCAATATTAATGTTATATATATATATATATATATATATATATATATATATATATATATGTGTTTATGTGTGTATTCAGACTTCGACTTTGAACATTTTCAACTCGGGCCATGCAAAGGTCAGGTGGTATCTCCGACGGTAGTACGTCCCCCTTAGGAGGAACCCGCCTTCTTTGATCTAGCCCGCTTGCATGCATACAGATAAATCGCGGCTAAAAGGTTATCAAAATAGAAGCTTCAGAGGCAAATATCGCTGGTCATCGATGTGACGTCACTCGAGGAAGCCGCGAAACCTTCCCCGATCTGGCTGAATCGGGCAATCGTAACAGAGCAAACCCCACTAGACTCGACCGTCAGAGGCTGTTCTTCGTCAGTGGAACAAGCACTCGCTGCTCGGACAGGCGAATCTCGATGTTGATCCGACCTGAGATTGTTGTCCGGTCGACGTCGCGGACTACGGTGACGTCTACTATATCGAACATCGGTGATATTAGCTTGCGTCCAAAATGTCGACTTGTCGATTTTTGATCTTGTATGGGTACATGGGTATTTATAATTAACTAATTAAGTTAGTTAATTTTAAGTTGAGTATGTGTGGCCAAAGGCATGGAAATGATATGCCCTATGAGGTGGTATATAAAAAACATTTATATATCATTTAGATATATATAAATATATCTCTAGTTATCATATAGATGAGCATGAATTATTTAGAGTAATTCCACGCATTTTATAGATATTTTGTATCAGTGTTTCATGAGACGGGCGTGGACACAATAGGGCCTGCGTTGACAAGGCTTCATGCCTGAAAATGTTCCAACTATATACAGAAATAAATATACAATACTATAAGTAATATATATATATATATATATATATATATGAATTATAGTATTGTATATTTTCCGTCTTATGAAGCAATGCCGAAGGTAGTACCATGGACGTTAGATGTTGGCTGTGGATACGTCCACGGTACTACTTTCGGTATTGCTTCATAAGACGGAAAATATACAATAATATATATATATATATATATATATTACTTATAGTAGTGTATTTTTTTCGCGATAAAGTCGCGCTAGTCAATTCGATCCACCAACATAGAATAGGTAAACTACATCCATCATCCAACAAAACAATATCAATACAAATACACATTTGATTCAAAGGTTCAATTCCTAACGACGTTGATTCAATTCAAATATGAACTAGCTACATGCGAATCAAGAAAAACTAACCTGTTCATCCGGCATATATATATATATATATATATATATATATATGCACTCGGCGAACGGTTCTCTCAATTTACATGTATATATATATATATATATATATATATATATATATCTTCTCTCTGAGAGCAGGCCTTTTTATGCGCAGTCTCTCCTTGACGTCCACTTCACATGGGCAGTCATCCGCTATAACGGCAGCGAATCCCGTAGGGACACGCTCGTGTCGGCGCACAAACGTCCCTCTCTCCCCAGGGTACGCCCGATGAATATCAAACAGCAAAACAGGTCGGATGCTATACCTTGCCCAGCCGTACCGAGTGCAAAGACTACCGCTTGATTCGCTCTATCTCTCGATTCTGAGCTGAGACAGAGTCTGGAGGGTGGGTGGGTGGGTGGTGTCCATAATTGCGAAGTTGACTCTATTTACTGGCCAGTGGTAAACTTCGTAGGAACAATGAGCTGCAATGTGATGATCATTATGAGCAGGTATAATAGAATTTGATAGCATGATAATGGGTTTATCACGCGAAGCGGAGACCAGTTAGGTTTTTGCTAATTGAAATAAATGTATGAGATAATTTATAACTTGAAATTGAATCGTTGGGCTGGTGGACTTCGACTACGCTGTTTCGGCAATGGACACTTTGGCTTGAATGATGATATTATTTAAGAAGGGTATATATATATATATGGTCTGGGTGTACGCCCTCGAAGGCACACGAAGCTGATTCACGTTCACTATATATATGAAGAAGACGATCAGTTTGACGTACAATTGTTGCTGGACGAAAAAAAAAATTCTAAATAGGTGCATTCGTGCTCGGTTTCAAACTTTGAAACGAAATCATGATGCTTTTTTATTTATCTAGCGAGAAGAAATTTTTCCCGAAACGATTCTCCTACTGTAAGGGCTTAGGTGAGCCAACCTGGCGTAGATGAGGCTCGAAGCCCTGGCAAACTGCGCACCGCGTTATGGAGTTAAATTTCCAGCGCACGCGACTCGGAAATTTGCAGGGATTCATCCTTTTTCACTAATGCCATCCACCGACAGTACAATTGCTAACGATCGAAATGGATCATTTGTGCTAAATTATTCCCTTTGGATTGTTTCAGGAGAGCGCGAATCGCCAGGTCAAAACGATGGTCCACGACAATCTGCAGGCGAATCGCAACGGTGAAGATATTACGGCCAATCAGTTGGAGAGGCCGCCCATTGAGGTGCGCACCCTTCTACACGGGTACAAGGGAATGAAGCCGTACGAGCTGGTGTACAGGTATGTAATAGGAAAAGCCTAGACTTGTTGCTGAACCTTCTAGGTCAGAACTATGAACTTGAGCTGAGGGAATTGCCACTAAACGGCTGTTAGGCGGGGAATTCGATTATCCGGCCCCCTGTGTTCAACGATGTTAATGTTCAAAAACAGTGTGTGTCAACTGCTGGGTCGACGAAACACTGCCCGCGCTATGATTCAAGGTCCTTTGGCACTTGTCTGATAGTTGGGCGGATGGCTCTCGCGGGAGAATCGTGGCACGTCTGCGTCAAGGTAACGAGATGGCCATAATTTGATCTGGTCGACTTCCGAGAGCCGCTCTCCGGCCACTGGGTCTTGCATTGACCTAAATTGATGCCTGTACGGAAGCGCCGACTTTGGCGATGAAGCCACCTAAGGAAGAACTCCCCCAACCTTAAGCACTTGTACACCCCAAGGCCATATGAGAGGGCAAACATTGCCGTGTAAGAAAATCATTTGAAGACCTTTTTAATCGTAAAAAGGCCCTTTTCGACATTTTCGACCAGGAAAGTTGACATTTTTTTCTTCTTCTATTGAACTGCTCACTTTAGTCAGTTGACGCTCATAACGTTCGGCGTCAGATGTTTCACGAGAATCGAGAAGTTAATAGAATGACACGTTCATGCTTCGCGGAAAAACGTCGAAATTAGGAAGATAAGAGAAATTCCATATTCTACCATAAATGGGTGGACCAGTGGATTTGTAGAGAGAAGGGTTACAACGTGGCGGCGTGGACTTTCTTTATTAAGGGGGGGGGGGGCTGGGCGGCGGGGTTGTCATGCTAATGCGTGACAGCTCCGTGACCCCCCGCTCCCCTGGAACTGTTGACGATGCTCAGCAGCACCGCCCTTCCCGGCATCGCTTAGCGCATCCCTCCAGTACGAGCGAGGTGAGATGTGTACAAGCCCAGCCACGAGCACCGCGCATCGTACACATCCTCCTTGTCGTACGGACATGACGTGGTTAGCTGACTCTCAGCTTCTTCCATTCTCCCTAACGGCAGACCTTCTCTCTAGGACCTCTGTCCGCTTTCCGTCGGTGAACGACCACTGTGGGCAATGGGCTGTCTGGAGAAAGCCCCGTACATGTAGACACGCAGTGTACAGTGCGCGTACAGGTCATCACGCAAACAGTGTCTGCCGGAGGCACTCACGTACTCAAACTACGACTGCCGGCAGGCTACGTTCGCGATCATTTGCTTACTGCCGGTCGTAATATTCGCAAGATCGCACTCAGAAATGTATCCGAGGCAGCTGCATTATTCATCTCGGTGAAACTACTCCCTTTCGTAAACAAACACCAAAGCTGTTGTTCACACAGGGACACCAGGTGGAGAACGCCGCGTTAACTGACTTTCTTAAACCTTATGTATATATATGTATATACACACATCTGCATTTACAGAGGCAACCATCCTGAGAGCGTTCACAAAATCCCAAGCGAGGGATTCCCTGTCAACGACCGCTTCAAGAATTGGGTCCACCGTGACGTCGAAGTGTAACTTCTGGCGTTCTTCATCGACCTCGCGATGTAGCTGTGCGGTCGAGGTCCATAACCAACATTGCGTCCGTCCTCAACACCGTCACAACGAATGGCTAGCAGACAATCGGCACACCATCAGCATTTTCGATAATCGAGTATCGCCGAAAGGTTGATAGCATGCCATCAGTAATTAACGACAACACCAACCATACCGTTTCGGGTCCTGGGCTAAACAAGACATTTCTTGAAGTCGGTCGCCTGGAGTCCCATTCCCGATACTGTTTGTCAGATGAGAAAATATCGGCAAAATCGACCCTACTGTATTATATGCTAACAATGTGGTTCATGAATGTAACCATTTGCCCCTGATACTACCAACGTTGAAGGCAACGCCTAATCCATCTGGACGCATTTTACGTTTGGCGTCCCAGGAAAACAACGACCATCCAAGGGTCCATCGAGCATCCGACGTCAATAAGTTGTTTTGAGTGCTCTGCTTACATGCTGACGTGACAAAAACGTCATCGTTAGCTACGTGAATTAGTCCGGGGGCCCCGAAGAATTAAGCTCCCGCGGTATGATTCACGTAAGCCGTACCCCCTGATGACCACCTCTGACAACAGGCGTCACATACGAATGTGTCGGACGTGATGCAATATACACCTACATGAAATAGATACCCGATTTATTTATTACTTCGAACCAGCAATCTCATCTCGGCCCACAGCTCGGCCCTTGGTGTATCGCAATACTGGCTTATATTCACCATTCGCGTCCGCGAGTCCACGACGAGGAGGCCGGCTGTGCTATCTCGCGCTGCGGCGGATTGTCAAGTTGTACAGCTTTGCACACAACCGAAATGGTGGAATAATTATATATAATAATAATTAATAATATTCCGAAATAAACTAGCAAACTCTTGAGCGGAGCATGGCGAAACGCCACCAACCAGCATGTGTGTTTATTTTCATTGTGATACTATCAATTGCTATTGTATTATATATATATATATATATATATTGGTCGTCACCTATGACATCTATGGTGTCGTATGCTCGCGGGGTTGGGTACGCCTCTAGCTGTAAAAGGCCAGAATCCGTAGGCTCCAGTCGCGCGGTCTGCTCACATATCGATAACATTACGCGTTGTAAAAACACTGCACTTCCGTTAATTAACCAATAAAACTTTCTATTGTATTCCAGTCCAGAGGCAGGGCCAGAACCTCTCGTCCCACTCCTCCCTTACCAGCTGCCCTCATCGATAGTGTGAATACTATCTCACTCCCTATCGAAGCACAACTTAGGTAGTCACGCCTAACGTACGTGCCGGCCGACTGTCTCACTATAACAACAGCAATGTTCTCCATGTTCAAGTGCATGTTGAAACATGCGTCCTTATCATTTGAGCATCGACACACTGATCAATCCGATGCAACCAACGGCACTGAGTTCGGACATGGCCCCCAATCAATTGCACGAGCTTTACGATTCCAAACTATTTTGGTCTGTTCACAGCGGAAATGTGCTAGGAATCAATGATGCTGGAAGCTATAATACATAGAACGGCGTTACATAATCACGTTGAGCCGCTATCTTCGATATCTTCTAGGTAGAGGTTAGGTTAGGTGCCGAGAAGAAATCGTACGTCTGCATACGAATGTGGACTGGTATTAAATGTGCTGTACTACGGTTAGGCTGGGAAGTGCACTCAACGAACTGTAAGCCGAACTTAGCGCATATCGCACACGTGAATGAACAGATCTCTTCTTGCTTCGGGGCGGCGGGAAGGCGTGAGAAATCGTACCAATTATTCACATTTCCGATCTCCTGCGGAAAACACCGACAAAGGGTCCTTTAACATTGAGGATTAGCGGACGCTTGGGTATACCACGATTAGACTGGACATTACTATTATTAACTTGTTACTCTCTGACTCTGTCAACGTCGTCGAAAGTCTTCCTTGCTGGGATCCCGCTCCAACTCGACACACACGAACGTCAAGGCCGAACGCAGGAACCAAGGTCGTATCGCGAAACAGACGCTGCAACGCTGAGACGTGATGAACAAACTCTTCTCATCACATTAATTGCTTACGTTGAATCTCTGTAATGAACGTGTGAAGAGACCTGTTTCGCTGAGAAGTGATGAGCCACCGTGGAAACATCGTAAAGGAAAATTAGCATAAAATCATGAGACATTTCGAATAGATCACTGAAACCCGAAGCGAGAGGACAGAATATTTCGGACAGTGATAATATTTTTGCTAAGTCGGTGGAGGCCAGACCCCTATCAACCAATGCAAAAAGCAGTTGTACACTTGTACCGTGGACGTTAAATGTTTAAGGCTGAGAGTTAGCCCGAAAAAGTTTCGAATAGGTTTTAGACACCTATCAGTCGTACCAAGGACAATAGTCAAGAACAATATTAATTAGTTATGGTGACGGGCGAAATATAATCGTTTCGACGAATAATGCACTAGTACAATGTGTGTTGCATGAAATATGTATCTGTTTGATTCGACACGTCATTGTGGTAGATAGACGATACCGAAATGATTATTGGGGTCTGACTCTGAGCCTCAACCATGTTAACGCCCGCGGTGTTGTCCTTCGCATTGATCCGTCTGATGGACTTCCCCCCAAAGGTGCGTGCAACGGTGTCCGGGAAATCGAACGCGTATGCCCATCTAGTGTTGCACCTCCGGCTGTACGGCTGGCGCACATGAACGTGAAGCGGACGTCTCGAAGGACTAAAGAATCCTTATGAACGGACAACTTATAATTAGCAGTTGAAGCTTCGAATTAACGAAGCAGGGAAAACGTGGGAATATGTACTGCCTCCTCCTTCTAGATGTCGCTTCAGGCTCATTACGAAGGAGTTGTTTCTTAAACCGTTGAACTGACTGTAACTGATTTGTATTTCGATATGTTCATCGGGCACATCGTAGAAATTTACTCATAGAATATAAGACTTACGGTCGCGATTCTGGTCGTCAAATTGTCGCTCCGTTCGCGATATGAATGGTGGGGCGGGTCCGAGCGATTACGACGACCCAAAAGTGAATCTGAGTCAATCAGGGTAAATCTAATTTTCCATGCATGCTTTTTCTTGATAGGAGAAATTCGAAAATAGTGAATTCGATAGGAAAAAAAGCAACTATGGAAAATACGGTCCAAAATCGCCCATCGGTGTTCGTTGAGACGAAACCGATCGCGCCTGAAGCTGAAGGAACAGTTCACACAGTAAACCACGTCCACAGGCGCCATCGATATGGGCAGTGCCTTCAACGTTCAGCAAGAATCAACAGCGCAAAATGGCTAACAACAGTCCGTCTGTTACTTTCGTTCAGGATAGAACATGGATAACATGGACATACTTGGACGGGATGCAGCAGCACAAAACTTGGGCCACAGCAGAATTACTATTTCTTGCTACGATACTTCCGAGACATCTTGGCCCGATGCCAGAGCGGCCTTGATGAGCAGGCAGAGGGCATGAGGATACGCGGCTTGCTGAGTCGACTACGATCTTCTTCGAGCGATGGGGTCGGCGACCCTCGTGCTAATATTCAGCGCGCAGCTATTTAGAGTTTTATCCCGGCGGCAACAGGGGCCAACGTTGTGGCCTGCGGTCTGCAGGGATCATTTGGCCATTCATAGTGCGTGCGAGCGAGCGCTACATGTGTTTTGCCCTGTAACGGTCCTGCAAATGAGCGCAAACATGAAACGGTGAACATGTTTATATTTATTTCGTCTTTAACATCACCTTAAGACCCTCGACAAGGATTTCGTAGCCTAGAGGCGACTTTCGATTGACAATAATATTAAAAATAATTGAAACCAATTAACAGGTTCGCGCCGACCCGAACCTACGACCTCCGCCATTTCACAGCCGAACCTTTTAGCCCGTCCAAGGCACGCTGCCAATAATTAAGCTAGAAATGTTTAAAGTCGTTGTCGCCCTAAACGCCCTCGGTGGCAGAAAACATTACATGGCGACAGTTGTGACGGTCGAGCCGGTGTACTATGTAGTAGTACTTGAGAGAATGTATACAGGGTGTTCGGAAATTCAGGCAGCCCCATGGGAGACTAAGCGGAGGTGGCCGGTTTCGAAAGTAACCTTAGGTTTTTCTTTGAACAACTTTTCAGCAAATGAATTGCTCACATTCGCACGACCGCGTGCTTTTTAGGGAAGAAAATAAAAATTCAGGGGAATAATGTATCAGAGCTTATCTAGAGGAGGACAGGCAGATTTTGGATGCAATTTTTGCACAACTTTTGGGATTATAAGCAGGCTTTGTCGTTCTGCTTAGAAACCCTTGCCAGACCTACCACTCGTTCCATTTTGTATTTCAAAGTACAAGATACAAAATACTAGACGATATAATCAACCACGAGATGAATATCCATAACACATATATATATATATATATATATATATAATATATGTATATATATTTTTTTAATATTTATATTTATATACATTTTTTTTTCTGTGCAGGCCGCACACGCAGTCGCTCAACTGCGGTACGTCAGTTATGTTATGGCTGTTCTATACATTATAGCAATAGGCGTAAATTGTGAAGTTTACGAATTATCATAACGATGCTATGTGTCGTTTGAGACGTTCATGAAAACGAATCCAAACAGCGCTTTTCTTCCGCTTAGTGTAGCCGGGATTAGAACACCACAAAATCATTAGCCTGTACAACACGGCGCAATGGTGGATGGCTGCCGGATCTAGCGCCATATTTCTCGCATCGCGTCGGCGTCCTTGGTGACAAGGCTGTAGAGGTACCATAGTCCGACATTCGTCTGCGGATGAAGCTCGTCCAGCCGTCCAAATCCCCTACCAGCCGTAGATATTTCCTGATGCTTCGTGTTCGGATGAGCGCATTACTAAGATAAATGTAGAGAAATATACACAATATGGACTATTAAGTACTACCACTACTACAACTATTAACTAATTACTAATACTACTATTACTTTTACTATAACTTTTACTATTACTTTTACTTTTACTATTACTTTTTAATTAAGATTTATTTTTACACCCGCTGTAACCATGTGTGTGTGTGTGTGTGGAACTTTACATCGGTTTCTCTTCTGCCACCACTAATTACCACTGCTATTACTAATTCGTGCTACGATTACTACTAATAGCCCAGTGTGGCCGTGGCGGCGGCCAAGGTCGTTCGGTCAATCGTCGAAACTCCGATTGGAGTTCGGACCGCTGAGGAGACAAACGAGTGATCCGGTGCCGGATCCGGTAATCCATTGTATCGTATGACGAATCAAAGATTCGTCGGGGGGAGGGGGCGGGGGGTGCGGGGATTAAGCGTGGGCAATCAGTGTGAGCAATTAGAGATCGGTAGTCTGACGCCGGGTACCCAGTTGCCGGGGCCCACTGAGGGTGGACAGTGATACTGTGCCGGGAAGATTGAGATTCAGTTTCGTTCGCACATTCATCTCCGCTACGAGAGTCTGATCAAGGTTTCCCCTGGGGCCCGCTCGGCTACACGTATGCATTCGCTGCTTTGGTTAGGGATATTCGCTGAAAGCAGCCGAGTTGGCGTACGATAGATGTCGCTTAATAATCAACTTGACGTCTTGGAAATTAATCTGGCAGACGTGCCCCGGCGATCTCTCAATAGATCGGTTTCTCGGTGGTAACCGCTCCGTGTCACTAACAATGGCGCGATCTTGGTTTTGTCTTGTGGCAACGACAATCGACTGCGGTAGGGATATCGGTGAAGGTTGTCGGTAGGCCGATAGCACGTCACGTGCATACTCTGCGCAAAGTTGTAAATGAAAGTAAAGGTTGTATTTCAACAATTGAAAAATAGTAAACCTCCGCGTGAAGAACAAAACTTGCTTTTTCTGTTGAAAGTCCTAGGCTTACAATTTCTGTTGCAAAACTACGTCTTTTCCTCGCAGAAAACTTGCGTCATTCGTAATTATAGACGCTACATCGAATCCCGCTCTTGTAAGCCCACTTTCATCCACCTTACTCAGAGTTTTTTTCGCCTCTAGGTATTCGGGAGTCCTCGAAACTTAAGGCAAACTATACACAGGTAAATGTCGGCAAAAGTTGACCGATTTAACCGCACAGGATGCCCGCCTCGTGTTTGTCTCCAATTTCATTACAGAGGACTTATAGATTCGGAACGACCGAGCTGTGCGTACTTAGGGCCCTGAGCAATTACCAATATTTTCCTGAGAAGAGAAGTAACTAACTAACTTCCTAGTGACCCCACGAAGCCGTGTATGCCACTCGCTATGCAGCCACTGATTGAGCAACAATTATTGCTTTAACCCGACACAAGCGTGTGTCGAATTTCGCAAGCGTCTATTCGGCCCGGTGCCCCGCCGCACAGCTGAAGGAAATATCCGCACCTCGAATACAGAAGCTCACAGCGAGTTTCTCATGGCTCGCTCCTGTGAGGCTTTGACGATTCGTGCCAGGTCGACCGAAGTACCGAGACCTTTGTCCCAGTGGAAAGGCGCCTGCTAAGGATCAGCTGAGAACGAGCCGGAAAAATAGGTGCACAGTTCGGTCATGGGTATTCATCTCGTGTATGAATAGCCACGACGCTATTAGCTAATTAACATGACGCTACGTAGCTCACGTCATTTGTACGTGTTGTTCTTCACAGTTGCCAGTGTTATAGAGAACGTGTTCCACGTATATGCTATGGTAGACCTTATCACGTACAGTGCCGCGAAGTGTCAAATTCAAACATGCAATCATCAGCTGGCCACCAATAGAGGTGATTCGCAATTATCACTCCGTACACTAGGTAAATGGATGAGGCCGCGGATTCCCGTTGACGCCTTTCGAGTCGCGCGATTCTCTGATTCTCGAGATCGAACGGAACCACTCAGCTGCTATCGGAAGCGTAAGGTTGATTGATACATGGAGCAAGCTGAGCTAATTTTTGTTCTCCTTGTATTGTTGCCTTGTGAACTTGTTGGTCATCATATATTTTCTGTTATACACAAGGCACCATATATATATATATATATACAATATACTACCACTTAAGACTTCGCGGGTGCCGCGAAGTTGTCTCCAGCCAACGTATGCAAACAATTGGAGGATTTCAATGTACGCAATCTATGGCTCGCCCGGTTTGTTTGAGCTAATCGTATCGTACCGGTACGGGTGGGGATGATGCACTGTCAATGTGTATTGACAAAGTGACAAAAAAAAAATATCATATGGGCGCTCTGCACCCGAAGCGTTGTTCTCGCCGGTTCGATTCAAGCCGGCCTCAATGCTGGGCTCTCCGCCAGCGCGATACCTCAGCCGTTCTAGTCTGACCAGTCTGACTCCGGGCTGATTATCAGCCTTAAACATTTAACGTCCACGGTAACATATCAGCTGTTATATCAGCGTTCTGCTCTCAACGAGAAGAGAGTTGACTGGCTTCTGCAATAAACGGCATGCTGATCTCGATATCTCGGGTGTGCCATTATATGTTCCGAGTCACTACAGCTTGGGAGTACACAATAAAACGTCGAAGTCATCAAATGTGGCAACTCTATGCGCGAGCTCGGCGTTATCGCCGCACCCGCTCAGAGCGTTGATCTGCTCTCCTTTGGACGTGACTACTGCAGTACGCTCAGGTTTGCCAAGTCTGCAGCGCCTACAGCAAGTAGGCGTTTCGTTATCGAGCGTCCGATGGTAGGGTGTAGTCGTGAGCGTCTCGGTGCAACCGGAGGAGACTCGTAGGCGCGCTCACGGGGCATCGATCCACACCGTTGCAGATTTGCATTTTTGACGCGTTCGTTTTACGAAGCAATGTAAAAAGCATTACCGTGGACGTTGAATGTTTAAGGCTGAGGGGTAACCCGAGAAAATAAATATTATTGTTAAGTAGGTGTTCGATGTGACGTGCTTGACAGAGTAGACGCTGGGGTTCTCTTGTTGAGTACTGCAAAAGCTGTGATATCCCTCGAGAGGTTGTACGGTCCCCGTCGGTCAGCGACCTGCGCGAGCCTGCAGACACTAGAATGGACGTCAAAAACAACGGGTGAATAAACGAAATGTTTGACATGCGCGAGAACGGGCTGCGCAACGGCCGGCTCACTATTTACGCAGAAAAAACCTAGGCCAGAGCGAAAAACCGAAGAACATGTTTCCAGCTTGAAGTCTCGCGACCTGACACAGGTGTGTGTATATAGCAGAGAACTTAGGCGTTGGAGGAACTGCAGTTCTGCTGATAAAGCAGCAATGAATTAACCACAACCGTGACCCTTCTCATGGAGGTCTGCGGCGCGAATTTGTTTTCCTGTAACAGGTGGCATGGATGGGAGTTCCTGTAGTTGTCTTACTAAGCGTCCGCACCCTCACAATTGTATAAGGCAATGAATACACTGACGCCGTCGTTAACATTATGCTTTAGTACATCTCTCTCTGTCGACCCCTTCTTGGTTAACAGAGGAGTATTTGAATTTAATTTAATTAATGGCATACAGCGTGAAGAAGAGGTGTGAAGTTAGTTGGCACCTACGTGTAACGATTTCTTTAAGTACTAAATTAAGTTCCCGGCTCCGCGAGGCGGTTGGGGCCCGGTGACGCAATTGTTTTCGTGACAAGAAGCCACCCGGATGTGGCCATTCACATAGGAATCGAGTTCTGTATTTAAGCAACTATCGAACTCTAAAAATCAACTAACAACCAGAAAACCACTGTATATTATCTCAGCGTCGCGCGCGGCGGCTTCACCGGTTCAATCGCTAACTGTAAAAAGCCACAGCCCGTTCGTTTCAAGGCATCCACGATACACATACACGCACAGACACCTACTCAACAAGGTGAGTGATTCACACTAGAAAGTAGAAAAAAGTAGAAAAGATCAAGGCTAAAATAGAAAAAGTAGAAAAGATCATTTCTGTCATTACATGTTGTTGTGTTTTTATTAATCAAGTAGTCTTGATTGACCTTTACTGTCAATTGCCCATTACGACAGAGGACACCCTTTTAGCTGTCGATCAGAGTGAGAACGGATCGGCAACTATGATACGTGCGTCGATTAGCGGTGACGGTGGAGACCAAGCGCAAACGGTCCGCCCAAAGTCGCTCCTGTGTTCGGAGCGATGCTAACGGTTATCTTTCAGTGTTGCGACCCGGGGTTCGACGAAGACCGGCGCTTTGTCCACTTGCTCGACGTTTTTAACGACCACCATATCCAACTTCTGTCAATGTTACAGTGGCAGCCGCAGCAGCAACGCCTGTCAGCTCCTCAGCATCTGGCGCAATACACAGTTACCAAGTAAGCAACACCGGGCGCCGCGAAACTTGCGCGCTGCCGGTGTGTTACGCAGGTGAGTCAAGCAAACTTGGCCGTCTACTTTCCGGGTGGCGACAGCTGCAGCGGGAGAGTCCCAATGGACGACTGACTCGGGAGGTCCACGCGTTTAGTGGTGCTGTAGCTGCTCGACAGGAAGAACATGAGGGGTCGCCACCGTGGGGCAATACTCCCCCCGAGCCCCATCGGGCCAACAGCCCCGCAAGCGTCCGTCGCTGCAACAGCGGTTCGTCCGTGGTAGAGGTGACTGCTATCTGTCTATGCAGGTGACTGGAGAGAAAATACGGCCTGTCGTTGACGGCGACAGTGATTCGGCAGTGATAGCTGATTACGATTAGAGAGAGAGAAAATGAGAGAATTCGAGCTGCGTCCCCTTCTGCACGCTTATATATAATGTATATATATACTTCAAAAAAACCACAGTAGAGAGTCTCCCGGCGAGAAGACTACACGCACCCGCCTGTGTTGCCCGTTACACCAGGTGCTATTATAGATAGCAGAATCTCTCACATAGGACTTGTCAGGCAGCTTGTCTCACCAGCCAAGACAATCGCGTCCGGCCTTCCCATACGACCAGACATATATATATATATATATATCAATATATCAATATCTTTCTTTTATTCACACGAGTTGTGTAATATTATAATATATGTATTTTACAAACAGTGTGGCAAGTTTATAAATATAGTTACAATATGTTTTCGCCAGTCGCTGTGGCGAGAGTTCGGTTGTTCTTGTTGTTATTATCTACACTCAATTTCAAATGGTTTAGTGATCTTATTTGATTGCACTCGCCCGCATGATATTTACAACATTTGGATTCGCAAAATTTTCATTTACAGCGATCATTTGCGTCGTGGTATCCCTGGGATTGACATATAAGGTGGTGGAAGCCGTGTACGGCGAACCTAGTGATATGGTGTCTATTTGCTCTGCCGCTAAGTTTCCAGGTGTCACCTCTCATGGCCGGCGTCATAGAAAATAAAGGGTCCACCTCACTCTACTTTCTATTTTGGTAGTCAACGCACTTGGTCGATTTTTGTGAATCAGACGTTGTGATTCCTTCGGAACTCCCTTAATGTTGAGTATTTTGTGCATTAATCCTAAATCTCAATGCTGGGTTGGCTCTATGCATTTGATTGCGATGTCATTTCCAAACCATATCCCCAAGTTGGGCTTTACCAAGTTTTACCGTTGTTGTCCCTTCGGTCGTTATTTTTTTTGGTTTCTGTAGTCTTTGACAAGGACTCTTAGCAAAGACTCTTTCAAAGGGGGTGGTTGTTAGAGGCCAGGGCTGTAAAGGAACTTGAGCTGGATTTCCGAGATTGTTCGACACAAAATTCACAATTTCTTACTAAACAGGACGATTGTCCTGGTCAATCCGGGGCCAATAGACATATGGTCTGGCTAGACGTTCCGTTACATCCGGGGTGTCCGTAATGTAGTTGCCTTAATAGGTTATTGTCCGTTACCCATTGTTGCAGGACCTGACGCTAGTCAACACCGGCATGTAGCTGTTACTTATCATAAGCTTCCCGATGAAAAAGGAAGTCATCTATCACGCAAGTCGCTCAATAAGCCCAGCAGTAAGGAAACTACGCACAAATTGAAAAGGAGGCGTTAGCCCTTGTATTCGCTTGCAAACGATTTCATGCATTCATATACGGTAGAAAATTTAACACTCCTCACCGATCATTAACCCGTACCCGAGTCATTTTTGGAAGAAAAAAGGTATCCCCACTTATACCGCAAATAGGCTGCACGGATGGGCGACGTTACTTTGGTTTTAAATTTTGTGTCGCATGGACCTTTTTCTACGTTGTATTGATTTTCGGCAGATTTCGATCGTCTGAGCGACTTTGTGCATTGCTGGTATTGCCGAAGGAGGGCAAAGAATTACATTCGAAAACTATATAATTCGGCCAGGACTTCGAAATCAAGTATACCAGTCACAAATCGAGTTTGGTCAAGCAGATACACTTTCACGACCGATAACTGAACATCATAGGGAGCCAGATAATTCGGTATTCAGCCAACATTTTTGAGTCGGCATTCAGTACTTTAATTGGTTCATTACCCTTTACACCTGAACAATTTCACTGGCACACGAAAAACTGATACAGTTATACAACAAGCTCTGAAATCTCGGTAAGAACTGGCATATGGCCTCAATATACTTACGTCCAATGACCCTCGTAGGCACATCCAAAATCGTCGATATTCGCCTCCGGAACACGAACGGATGTTTAAATAATGAGTGCCGACATAGGTGTCGTACCGAAACTCCTATACAACAATGGGTCACTGAGGATCGTAATGTGCTAACAAGAGACTGGATGCTATTAGTTCTTTTACTTGGACTGGACAGTTTTGGTGAATTGATGTCCACTGAAATTTCCACAGATTATAGCAGAAATATGCTCGTCTAGGGGACCTCGGAACTTTTCTCATTTAGGGGACAAACGCAGCTCTCTCTGAGACTTCACCCTCTGCCGGTCCTAATTTTCATCTACAGGTCCGAGAGGTGGTCCCCCCCGGACCAATTGGCCGGAGTCGCCCCAGCCGATTCACGACCTCAAGACGACGCGCTTCGTCTCCCACGATTGAGTCGCAGTGACCCTCGCAATGTGTCGCATGACCCTCTCGCTCATCGATCGGGTAGCATATGCCGATCCGGCGGTGGAAAGACATCTCGTCACCAAAGCAGATACAGGTTTGGAGAAATCAAGCGATTATATTACACAAGCGAATACATATTATTACGCTAGTATTCGTTACAGGCACACTCCGCGACATAATGAGTTCGACACATGCACCCATTAACTGATCCACTATGAGAAATTCAAAAACGTCGCACGTGCCACCTTTTCACGTATTTCTGTGGTCGGCAGAGAGGTTTCACGCTTACAGAGCCACAGGCGCGAAGTTGCCTCTTTGGTGGCTGACTGCATCAAAAGATTTGTCGATCAAAAAATTCTGTCAGCACACGACAATGAGGACTCGGTGTTGACCTTGAGAGAAAATTCCAACTATACCGGTTTATTGTGCTACTATACATATTGGCTATGTTTGCAAATGTGTGTTTGCGTCAGAAAATAAGAGGCAAATTAAAAGACTATTTCGGGACAGAATGCTACAGCATATTGAACATTTACAACGAATCAAAAAATCCATACTTCGATAGAATAATCTGTTATTTTTTTTATGGCAAACAACAAAGAAACCTAGTCTAACTTAATTGTCAGCAACCTGCTAGAATACTTCGATAACACACGGGGGAATACGACCTTAGGCCAGAAACCCTGTCAGACACCTATCAAGCATCAGATCGATGATTTGAAATGCATAAACCGAGTACTGCTAACATGATTGTTCGAAAGGACATAATCCAAGATGTCGACGATGACAGCCTGCCCAAAAAGGCGCAGGTCACGTCAGCGGCTGGATGCGAGATATCACCTGCATCGATTGTGTAGCCTTTCCTCCCCCACTACCCGTCGGCATTATCATTAAGCGCCCACCCCCAAATGCCGGTGACCCTCCCATACGATGGCTATCTCACGATGGGCGGCGGCCGCCGCCGCCTGTGCGTGTGGCGTTTGCTCGGATTGAATTTTGAGGATGGGGTCGTGTGACGGATTGGGTGTCTGTGGTGCGGGGAGCTTCTTTTTCTCGATCTTGCCCTTGTCGGTCTCGCTGTTGATCTCCTGTTGATCGAGGACGGCCTTGCTGAGCTCCTAGGAGTCACTATCGGCTGTGTCGTTGTTGGCGTCACCGTCGTAGCCGTTGTTGTTGTAGGTGTTGTCGTCGTCGTCGTTGTCTGATCGTCCGGCTCGACATTATCGTCCACCTCCTCCAGCAGAAGACCGAGGCCGCACCAGTCAAAGGCGCGCCACTGAACACTGTTGCACGTCGAAGCCGCTTCGGGGAAATGCTGACACTGATGAAGGGCGCGCAGGTCGGGCAACATGAACAGGAACGCATCGCAGATCGTGCTCCAGGCGATCTCGTCGGGCTGGTCCTCGCGCACCTCGGTTCCACACCCCACCATGCAGAGTTGCCATAGCATGTCGGCGCGTTTTCGGAACGTCGCTAGCTGAGCGAGCCTGCAATACAAGCGACACTTGAAACCAACCGCAGCTCGAAGCGATGAACGCAAACAAAATGATTATAGGAAATTATCCACCAAGTGATTGGGGACCGGTTATTATACAATATATATATATATATATATATATATATATCTTCACAAGAGCTGACGGACGGTAGATAAATAGATGATGTATACGCCTACATGTCCGGGTGGCTTCCGGGTGGATGCTCCGCAGTTCCATTTCTTAGCATACTAGCGCTGTATTCAAGCATACTGAGCAGACCACGTTGACGACGAGCCGAGTCTTAGACAGACGATATTAAGAAGGTTAATCAATTGACGCAGTGCACTGCGAAGCGTTTCCTAGATATCCCGGTGAACGGCGACGGGACTTCCACCGAAGCAGTCGATCTAAAGAGTTGGATCTGAATTTCGTCAGCCCTTCGTGAGGAAGGTATATTGCCCCAGGAAGGATAGCGTCGATGACACTGATAATTCGTGGACTCGAACCCACGGTCCGTGGTGTCGGTTTCCGACTGATTGTTTTCGATTGGTCCAACCATAGAAACATTTCAAGGTGGACTCCTTCGCATGATCGCCTTCGCAACTTAAGAGCGAAACAGAATCCCCGAGACAGACTACAAGAGCAGTTCCCTTCATGAAGCCATTACCGATCATGGGAAAAACGCAGTGGACATCAGTGAGTCGTTTGGGACGCGTTCAGCTTGTCGTCCAAAAATGTAACCTCTAATAAAGGCCACGTTGCTCGCGAGGTCGAATGGATACTCGTTTCTAGGCACTCAAGGAACTTCCTCAAACGATTTAGCTAACGATCGAGAAGGACGAACACTAGCATCCTATAGATATTAGACATTCGTCCCCTCGAAGCATAGACGCAACGTCGAGACGCAACGTAAGAAAATCCTTTAACAGAAGTTCGATAAAAAAAAAAGAACAAAAGGTATAAGCAAAAGCAGCAGACCAACCTGCACGCTCCGACGGAGAAATACTTCGCAGACTCCGAGCTGAGGTTCGATGCGACGTCGTCCCCGTTTCTGATCGCACTAACAGCTCTGATGCAGGCCCTAATCTCCGAGATGTCCCCGTCAGTGAAATTGTACTGCAGGCTGACCATTTCGAACGGCTCAATCATCGGCTGCCATTCCCAGAGGGTCACTTCACTGCGATTCGTGTACGGGAAATCGAGAACCCAGCGATCGGGATTGGCGAGGAAGTCCTGATACGTGACGTTGCTTGGCATCGTCGCGAGGAACGTCTCGCAGACGATTGCCGTCAGCTCGACACAGTAGCGTTGTTGGGCAGCCGGATGATGCAGGAGGTAGTGACGGAATCGTTCGAACGTCATAACCGTCGGCCTATTCAAGTAACACAGCGACAACATCTCCATATTAAGAGCTCGAATAACTAGTGGTTAAGGCGTTCTCCTTAAACGAAGCATATTTTGTCTGCATATAAAATAGGTCTTATGCCACTGAACAAGATAGTGATCCGCTAGGAGTTCAAGCCGTCTACTCGGTGAAGTGTCTCCCGAGTGTCACGTTCGCGCGAACATGTTGAACACGCGAACGACGCCTCTTCCAATGATATTACGTTTGGATCATGGGAATTGCACTGAAGAAAAAAGCTTCCCGGCAGCTTCTTCTTTGCTTCGGCCAATATCGGCGCCCTTCACGAAGCTGCCGTCATTTGTGATTTGTCACAGCGCGATCAACGGCGTTCGTAATTCGAGGAGCTCTCAAAACGATTAGCGAAACAGAGAAGCAGCTCGTCGCATCGTGACGTGCTCGATGTGTTTACCAACATCGGGTCGCACAGGTCGTGTGGATAGGCTACAATCTAGCCATGTGATCGAGGCCAACCGTTTCGAGTGGCTAACGAATCGAGCGGTCCAGTATATTTTTTTGTTGTCGTTATTTCATTCATAGCGTGATGACACGACACTACAGACAATTCCACAGGGAACATCCAACTTACAACGATTTGTACACCTTCTTCAACAGTCGGCGAAGCTTCAAAATCTCACGCTCATCGGGCTTGACCAAGGCCGAATCCCAGGTGAAAACCGCAAGGCCAAAGTAGACAAAGATCGCGGTGAAGACGACGGCGTGCAGAACCGACACCTTGAAGCCATTCTGCAGTCGCGGCTCGACATCGGCGTCTGAGCGCTGCTTGGCAAAACGGCGAACTTTTGACGGCTGTTCCGTCCTGTCATCGCTCGGGTTCTCCTCGCTTTCGTAGTTTGGGAACAATGTCTTGCGAACCTCCTCAAGTGTTCGGCCCTCATTGGACGGCACGTTCGGCATAGGTCAGAACGTCACAGAGTCTTGTCGGAGGCCGAAGGAAACTTGGTCATCAGAGCTGTTAAGCGGTATGGCTCCTACGGGAAAGGGATACAGGTGGTGGCGACGACTGCCCCTTGGCGTCTCGGCGCTCAAGGGTGTCTGAACGTTACACGTTTGCTTCGAGACACCGTACAGATGCAGTGCGCATCGGCGTCCGACGCCTGGAGGCGGTGTACGAGAAGGGAGGAACAACCTTGATAGGGGTCACGGGTCGGGGAGATTATCGCTGGTCACTTGCGGTCGGTGGGCAACACGGCCACCATTGGAGAATAGTGGCGAGCGGGGAATCGAAGAGAATATGAACGAGGCTAAATCAAACAGAATACATATTGTCACATCGTTGTTGGCATCGTTACGAGATACCTGCGAACGAACCCAGCTGGCAAGTGAGAATCGTTCGTATACGCGCAGACAGGCCATAGGCGAGCCTGACGACGCGCTGAGCTCTGTGAAGCCATAGACGGCTAGGGAGGATCGTTGTTCTTGCATCATCCTTATGACTCTTGTACAATATATTTATTAATTGGGGAATTCTAGAAGAATTCTCGGCATTTCGTGTCTCGCCAAGCTGCCCAATGGGTGGCTTTCATCTTGCGAGTCTCTGATTATCGAGCTTTAGCTGAACCGGAGGATCATATTATGTTACACAGGTTTAATACGATATTCATCAAGCCCATTTAAGCAATACACATGACAGTTACTATTTCATTTTGTGCCGGTCAATTATTAGAGGGAGAAACCGGCTAATGTATCATACACAGGCCATTTGCGGGCAATGCGAGTCATTGGTTTGTGTTCCCCACGCAGCCTCACATGAGGACGTTCGGTCGACGATTCGTGGGATGTTCGTCATGAAGTCAAGCAAAGCTGGCGGTAAACCCGCCATTGAGTGGAAGATTAGAGGAGCGTTTCATTTTGACGATGGACGATTGTATACTGTACGGCAATTCAACTAAGTGGAACCCGTGCGCCGCCAATCTCATATGGCATGGAATTTACTCGCGTTAACGAAGCCAGGTTCCACATAGTTCCACACATGCGTACGTTTGTGGGGACTCGGCTGGGGGTAGCACCGGGGGTTCTGGACAGTTACAAGATAACAAATTCAAATTCAAATTCAAACAAATGTTTATTGACGGAACTGCTATATACATGCTTAAGTTCTCGTAAAAATAATAGTTCTCGTAATAAGTTCTCGTAATAATAATAATAATAATAGACAAGGTTTCAAGTTTCCAAGGTCGGAAAGGGAGAGGCTTCTTCGGGCATTGAACGAGTTGTAGAGGACCAAGCTTAACTAAAGGCATCCCCCGCCCTGGAGGACTCTGATGACATACTGAATATGTGGTTTCACTCCTCTGAGGAAGTTGAATAAATAAAACGGTTTCAAGTTCTCAATGAGCGACGGCGTTTCTGCGAGCGGAAATCTTTGGGAGTTCGAGTTTACACATCAATCACCCTCTTCAAAGACGCTTGAAGTGGCATTTCGTCAGTGCTGAGCTTATAAAAGCTGTGGTGCTGTATTAGATATATGAGATTGTGACAGATTACATGAGGTGCAGTATACACGAGTGTACTGAGGCACCCCGGGGCGCTAGACGAAAGCCCACGACTGCGAAGTTCAGTCGGGCCATGGTTCCCCACTTTAGTTCTTACTATCAGGACAACAATAGATCGACAAAACTGGTTTGAGCTTCCCCTATGGATGCCTGGCAAAACCTTGAGTAGGACACCGTGAGGACTCGTTTTTAGGGTGTTGCAATCTGTACGATATGAATTAATCTGTTCAATCCGCTCCATTTGAGTTTCCGTCGTTCTATGAGGAATTGTCATTGTGAAGTCGTTTCCTGACAATAACGGTGGACGTTAGCTAGACACGTTGAACACGTTGCTGTCTCGTACACGTTCTGTGGTGTCTTCTGTGAATCACCGGCGCAGGACTGCTTTCGTGTAACTACCTGACCTAACCAATAACAACATCCCATATTTACTTGCTCTAATTACCGATATACGTACTGATTTGACAAGGCTCCTCGGGAATACAGAGACAACAACTCGAATCAGTTTAAAATAACTGGCCTAACTTTTAGCCAGTGATCGAAAGATTTTTCTCCAAAATCGGCCTGGTACAGACGCGTTTGCGGAAGCTGACCGGCTCGGTTGGTCCACACGACTTCGGGGTTGGCCAGGAAACGAGTGTGAGGATTCTAACGAATTGTAGCGACCTCTTGTACATTCGTCGGCATCTGGACACCTGCTCCAGAACGTAGTGAGTAACATTTGTGAGGAACGCGCATATATAAGCCACGGACTACTGACTTTAGACAACCGCACCTAGGTTCCGGTCTACTAACAAGGCGTACGAGTTCAATTGCTATAGAGGTCAATTTTCCTATACTTCAACTGAAAGCTCAGCCATACAGCTTCCGTTTTCTGAAACCCTTCACCAAGATTAACCAGATAGTCCAGTTTCATGACTCGCTATATTACGGTAACTGGCGAAATTGCGGCTGATGTCACTCGACGATGCGCGTACGCTACAAAAGCAAAAACACCGAGGACTAAGAGGTTTTTACCAGAAAACCCAGTATAAATTTATTCAAACATACAATAATTAGGGATGTTGTTTTGGAGAATTATGTTATTAGGGGATTATTTAGGGGGGAAGGGGATTAGCTGGGGACCGGGGCCCGAGGCCGACATTGTCCCGAGGTAGGCGATGGAATTGCCTCTCTGCCTCTGCACAGCGAGGGACAGGCGTTGCAGAAGGGAAGATCCTGCAGAAGGAAAAATCCGGTCGGGCACAGTTGACATTTTTCTTCTTTGCGTCGAGGCGGTCACAAAAGTTGACCTCGCCCAATGTCTAGCTAGACGGCACACATGTCTACGTTACTTCGGGATTACTCCAAAAGTTCAATTTCGCTATCCAGAAACTTCTCTAGAGTTAGTGAAATCGTGTAACACCTACGAGATTCAACTTTGCTGTCGACATATGCGTCTTGCTCGCCTTCGTCTCCGCTCAGAGGTCGAGCAGCAACTCGCCGGGGCGAGTTGGACCTCGTTTCGTTACATTGGGGTCGCCAAGTTCAAAATCACTATTTCGTATTACACATGAGACCTTCCTCCCACAACACTCTCTCCTTTCTAGATACGTCACTAATTAATTGTAAATATATTAAAATGCACAATTATATATATGGTAGTTGTGCGATAGCGACAACTATTGGAGAGGATATCCTGAAAATCACAGATTTCTCGATTTGGCGTTTAACTCGAGAACTCCTCTTAATGTATCACAGTGATATGGGCTCGCTTGTGACTCCAGCGAATCTTGAACTGAAAGACGTTCGTACTGATTTATAAAAAAAATGTCCCAACTTCGGAAATAGAAAAATCACAAAGATACAGAGAGAGGGAGAGCGAGAGAATTAGTTGCTTATGTCATTATTTTAAGATACCTCAATAATTAGACAAGTATTGACATGTATGTCCAATTTATTTTAGCTTAAATCAGTCATATCCGCTGAAGAATTCCTATTTAATAATAAAATAATAATTATTATTATTATACGATTTAGATATTTAAGTAATTAATTTCAGTAATTACAAGCTGTGCGTGCATATATGGCAATAATCATGTCAATGTGCCACAACGACTTTGTTTTGTGACGAGGGATTAGCTTCGTTACATTTATTAAATTCTCGACTAAATGTAATAATTAGAGGAGAATCAATGGACGAACGGCCGTCGACGTGTCGTACAGATATACGATATCTTCTGGTGTGTTGTGTGTGTGAGTGCTTGAGGAAGATTGCTTGAGGAAAACCGGTGGGTGAAGTTCAATAGAGCAGGAATATCTCACGAATGGGTATTTGGTATCTACCATTCAGTCAACATTTGTTACAATTATTATTATTATATGAATTAGATAAATTTGTTACACAATTGTCTCTTGCCTATTCAACTCTGCTCGCACTCGACCATAACCACGTTACGCGACTAGGCCCTTGAAATAATCAGTACCCAGAGGTGCACCCTATAGGGGAACTGTTGAGAGTCAGCGCAAAAAAACTCGAGCAGATCACAAAACAAGATGCGACTACTCATCGACATCACATGTCTCGCCATAATAGTAGATAATTAATAATAACAACAATAATAATAATTAATAATAATACTACGAATTATTATTATATTGTAATTATCAAATCGTCGATTCAACCCACAGGAGCAATATAGCCACCGTCGTGTACGCGATTGGTAAAGGGGTTCATGTATGCTGCTGTAGCAGATATCCTGCTCAAGAAATGTTCAGCTAAAATAGATCCGAATTGGTAGTTATAATACAACTAGTGGCCACGAGCGAGCCGGCGAGCACCACGATACTCGCGTCATTGCTGAGGAAAGCAAGTAAGCAAGTGTCCAGGTATGTGAGCATTCGTTCCGATCTGATCACGGCCGCGGCGTCGTCAATTAGCCGGTCATTGGCTTCGGTGTCAGCAAATGACATTTTCGGACGATTTTCAGGCCCCGGAGGTCCGGTGTGGTCTGACCGCCGCCTCGGCAGACCAGCTTCGATACAGCATTGAATCTGTTCTCGTCAACGTCGACGACGGAGTTACGTCGAACAGTGACGGCTGACCGCGCCGGTATCGCCTACGGCTGCTGCCGCCGCCGTCGCCGCCGTCGTAGTAGCGAATGTGACGTTGCTGGAGTTAGTGACAGAATTTGGTCTGAGTCGGCGGACAGAAGGCAGGCCATATCCTCATCACTGATTGGCCGTCGCGTCGTTGTGTTATGGCCATCATTATGATTTCTTGAGTGATGTGGTCGTCGACGAAGCCGTGGGCCAGCGCTCATCGCCGGAGCTCATTTCTCGCTGACGACGTCGACGACAGGGTCACGGAGCGAATCAACGGCTCGAAGCAAACGCCGAAGAGACAGGTTGATTTGGCTTGAGTCGCTGCTGGTGCGAAACCAGTCATCGGCATGTCAGCCCTGCGACGGATGGGTGCGTACTCCCGAGACGGTTGTGTTTAACTGCGATATCGATAGTGCTGTGTGTGTGTTTTTGTGTGTGTGCGTGTGTTTGTGTGTGTGTGTACGTATGGTAATGCTCGTTATTCTGCTAATATATGTTGAGCCCCCGGGGGCGGCGTGGGCGGTGCATTCGTGTCCGCCTCGCTGCAACCGGAGGGGGCTTGCGACACGGGTTCGATCCCCGGACGCCGATACACGCACATTTGCATTTGACAAGAAGCTGTTGCGTCTTACGAAGCAATGCAGAAGCTATGCCGTGGATGTTGAATGTTTAAAGTGTCAGAGTCGGACCCCGAAAACATGAGTGTATTATACAGTTCAGGTATTATTATATGTTATATGTTTTGTTTGATGGACAACAACGCCAGATGGGTGAGATGTGATAATTTTCAGAGAGTTGTTCAAGTCGTAAAAAGTAACTGAGAGAGAGAGAAATATATGATGATATTACTCAATGTTGAGTTTGTCAATGAGCACCCAGAGTTACTCATTATCATTTACGGTAACCGAGTAGTTTACGGAATCGTGATTTAGCTGAAGAAAACATCGGCAACCTCGTCCTCGATGTAGGACAAATCTATATTTCTCTTTCCGACATTGGCAAGTGAAAAGCATTGTGTGCGCATTCGATCCTGCAGGCGTTCGACTTGGCCCTCGTCTGGTGTGACGTCGGTGGAGGGCGGCCTCCTGTGTACTCAAACAGACGGTATTGCAGCATCGGTACCTTGAATTGATAGGGACTCGTACGCCTGAGCATAGGCCCACATCTGGGTGTCATGGCCACAAACTGTGTCGTTGTTTCAGACAGAAATGATTCGGTGCAATAGGTGACGACACGCAAGTGACTCTCGGCGCATCCTACCCACTACGTGCAGTTGACCAGTGTCATACGTGAGTGACACGACGATATTCACGAATCCGACTAGAAAATTCGCCGATTTAATGTTATCTCTCGCTCCCTCTCTTTCTCTCTCGGGCTAGAAGAGCGTGTCGCGTCGCTGACTCCGCTGATTGGAGTCCGGTGTCGCCTGCAGAGGGCACAGATCGATGACCACTATAGATGCTTCGTACGTAATTTTTGTCGAATGGAACAATATATATACAAAAATGTCTAGATGTCAATTCACTGGGTCACATACGCCGCACTTCATAGGCGTTTTTGCAGCCGTAGCATCGTTCGACGCGAACCTTGAACGACCTTCAAAGCTAACGTGGGCGAGTCTTCTTCAACACCGAGACGGGCCGTAAATTCTCCTCGGGCTGAAAAGCACCACGTAAGACCGACCAAACGGCACGTTCGTTGCTATTGCTTCGGAAAACGCCAGGAGTGGCCTGGTTCCGCCACTGCTTCCGATGCTTCGGTGACAGCGGTTGATGGCGAAGGGCAGTATAAAAGGCGGTTGTTATTCAACTTTCGCTCGCAAGCAACCAGCGACCGACTGAACTTTTTCCAACAGAATTGCTAACGGCTATATCGTACGGGTGCCGTCTAATCGAATGCCTGTAACTTGCAGGCAGTGCGCAAACGTGTTTGGTATAAGGTTTGTTCCTGGACCTGTAAGGTTTGAAGTTGGAAAATGCTTGAAAATGATCTATTTTTTTTGTTTTGCTATATACGAGAGGGTTGAGTAATCATCGCTGGCTGTGCATTGCACATGTGACCGAGTCGCCTGTAGGGCTACAGTGGTAAGCCGAGAAACGCTTGCTGCTCTCAAGTCTCTGGTCTTCTGATTTGAAGAAAACCGGTGTCATGCTTAACATGCGATAAGGTGCATGTGTATGAATGTGCTCGTTGAAGTGAACACATCGTAAGCGACTGGGTGTGTGCGCTCGTCAATTGAAATCCTGAATATACTGGTCTCCAGACTATAAGTGTACTTAGTTAATTAATCATTAATTTGTAGTGAGACAGCTTCGAAGCAAAAGCGTTGTAAACACAACTGAGGTCTCTCTGGAGAGAGCCATAACGCTTCCTGAAACACTGTTACACGTTGAAAGAAATTCGTCGAACAACTCGCCCACGTCCACGAGGACACTGCGAGGACGTAAGTTCAAAAATCGAGTCCATG
Organism: Stratiolaelaps scimitus; assembly: GCA_019614645.1. Classification (NCBI taxonomy): domain Eukaryota; kingdom Metazoa; phylum Arthropoda; class Arachnida; order Mesostigmata; family Laelapidae; genus Stratiolaelaps; species Stratiolaelaps scimitus. The sequence continues at coordinate 136,883 of JABWDB010000091.1, read as the reverse complement.
GAGTGGATAACGAATCACGATCTGGTCGACCACGTGCGCGATGACGCCTGCTGTTGTGCGCAGGGCGCTCACCGCTAGAAATGCTTCTCTCCTTTCTAATATTCGTCTAGAATTTTGCTGCGCACGTACACGTGTAAAGGTAAAAAGGTTTATTGGTCTATTAAAGAAGTTGCAATTTTACAATGTATAAGCTCTCTCATAGGTCCCCACGCAGCGGGGCTCGAACCTGCAGCTTCTGGCTTCTGATAACCAGAGACTTAGCCGTCCAAGTGTACAACAGTACCGCTTCATTACGAAGCTGCGTGGCGTCCATCAACTAAAAAAAAGCTGTATGTCAGTGAGAACGGGCAGTGTATGAGAAAATCGTGCTGCAACGCTGACCTTTATCCAGTTTTATAAAAGCAAGCCCCCCCAGCGTCGAGTTCTGGCAGAGTGTCATTTGGTCAGACCGAGGAACCGGAACTCGAGCTACAAGGAACGAGACGATGTGAGTAGAAGGAATGAGGCCTTCGAGCCTGAGTGTCTCAGGCCCTCCCTCAAGGACGGGACGAAATCGGTGATGGTTTGGAGCTGTTTCCAGGCTACTTCGAAGCCCCCTCTTTGTTTTGTTGCGGGAACAATGAACTCGCTACGCCACCGGGCTCGACGGCCACAATTAGTTCAGTATAAGCTAGCCGTGTCCCGTTCGTGATACCGAGCGGCAACCTGCTCCGGAGAGGGGCAGGAGGCACTTGATTTCGTTAGTATTACCACCAACTTTAAGGCCGAACCGCTCGACCGCGACGTCGCTGGCAACAACATTCTCTCGAAATCATTGTACAATTACTAATGTAATTATTATAATGCAATTAATTTTAGTCAACCGTCACCGAAAGTGTACAGTCACTTCCTGTCGGTGGGCTCGCTACGGAAGCGATGAACTCTCAGGTTTTAGCAGTAGGCAGAGCCGTTTTGTCATCCACGTCAACCCACTCTGCACTCGGATCGGGCCACTTTAATGGAAATTGCAATGAGACTCTCTGGTGGTGTCCGTGCACGTGAAGAAAATTTCTTCCTGTCACAGAAGAAAAAGACCGGATACTGGGGGAACCAAGTATCCGGTCGCCTCTAGACTACTGTCGATTGATTGCCGAGTTGTCTATTTTCCTATGGCTATTCGCCACTGTTCGCTTATGCGTATCCTCGGTTTTCTTGTTCTCAAACTTACAATTGGCTAGTTGCTGTGTTAAGGGGCGAAGACTCGAGGTGAAGTAATGGCGCAAATACGAATTGTGGATGGCTAGGTTCGTGAAAGTGCACTGACAACACATCGTGTGTGATGGGTCACAGCTAAGGAGCGATTACAGCTGCTTGTCAAAATCTAGCAAATACACCTTGCTACATACACGTGCTTTACAAAAAATATATATATATTATATATTTAATTTTATCCATATTCTATTTCTTATCGTTACCTATATATCCTCGAGTTGGTCCGATAGCGGCACACATTCAGTGCATTAATCTGCAGACAGAGTATACTGAGATCATACGAGGACATTTCAAAGACGAAGGAATACTGTTATCTACCACGTAGCTGCATGGTGATAATCTTATATAGCCGTGAATACATTGTTTGCATTACGCTTATTCAGTTAAGCAGGCGTTAAGTTAGCCTGCAATAACTTTTATTATCGAATCAAACAGATCCAATGCGTATTCTCTGCTATTTTAGGGCTGCACTTTTGCACAACGTCTTCGTCTCCGTATAACCGATCTTCCCTTCTCCTCTTCCAGCATGGTTTTCCAGCCTCGTCCTCATGCTTGCTCTGGCGTCAAGGGCCACCCTCGGAGCTCCGCTGTCGCTCCTCTACCAGTCGCCTCCGGTCGCACCACCACCTGGACCGCCAGCCTGGGTGAACAAGCCGGTCGGCACGTGGACGCCCGCCGACCATAGCGCACACGCTACGCACGTTGGCCAATGCTCGTGGTACCTGCTGTCGACGGCCGCGACCACCGCATGGAGCTTCGTGTCGTCGGCTGCAGCGGCCGTCTCCCCGTTCTACACGTTCCAGTGCGGTGCGTTCGCTCCTCCGGCCGTGTTCGAGTTGGCCAGGCCGGCACGCGTCGGAGCCGCCGGCGCCAACGTCTACCCAACTGACGACAAGTTGTCTCCTGCTGGAGGCTCCCGCGATGCGGTCCAGGTACGCGATCGGGTCCAGTCCGAACCAACGGGCGCGGCTGGCGCCAGCGACTCGCCGCTGAAGCGACAACCTGGCGCTGTTCTCGGCGTTGTCCTTGTGGACCGCCCGGCATCGGCATCGACCTCGCCGGTTCTTTCGCTGGCGCCGTTCCGCAGGGATCGCACCCCGGTTTCCCTGTCCATTCCCGCGAGCGGCGGCGTCCCACTGAACGTCCTCATTACGAAACCCCTCGCGACGCCCCTGTATCGACCGATCACGACACACGACGGCCAGCGATTCATCGTCGCCGCCGCCGCCCAACCAACTCCTTTCGGCCGCCTTCAAGGAATTCTCATTGGAAAGAAGAAATAGTGTCGGCCCTTTTGTCTGATCGAGGCGACGAATCCGACGTAACATCTCATATTCGTCGTGTAGTGCAATATAATATGCACTCGTTCTGCTTGTAGATTCGATCCAGCCTCAGTTCGGGGCTCTTCCATATCCCGATATTCAGGTTAGAGATCCCGATAGATCTCTAACCTCTAAGCGCTGCACAAGCGCGAACTGCTCGATAAGAAAGTTAGCTAGAGAGAATGCAAGGGAATCGTCTCGTAATTATGGTGACGTTTGTCGGAGCGCCAATCGCTCGCTACGAGCCATCAACAGGTACACGGGCAGATGGGCAGGAAATATTCCTCAGTCAATCGGCCACGAACACGATTGGCACAGCGGCGATAATTGTCAACGGGTGGGCGCTGCCCGTCCTCGAAACGAACGCTTGACGAGCGAGTCCTATTGCAAGCTCACCAATCGTATGCTGGATTTCTATGAAGAAGGAGATCTTCTGCGAGATGAAACAAGAAACCATCGCTGTCCGCAAAGGAAGAGTAGTTAGGTAGGCACTAATTTGGAAATAGTTAGCGGACAGGGAACCTTGTGGACGTTGAGGGAGACTATGCCGGGGTATCGATGCTGGACAGATAATTAACAAGGATTTGTAGGGTAGGTATATTGGAGTGAATGAATTAATGACTTAATTAACTAACGCTGATTAAAAAACGATTATAACAATAGTAATAGGAATGACAACAATAATAATAATCCTACAAAATACCAATAAATAATCATACTATAAATTCGAAACTAAACTCTTTAAAATGACACCGCTGTCGCTCGGGAAGACCTTTTTCGTCAATACCTTGCGTTACGGGAACTTTTGAGTAATTTTTCTTTGTGATTTTGCAAATAAACAAAAAGTAGAATTTTTCCATAGTTCGATGTTCCTTTAATGTCTCCTGTACTATTTGCCAGTAGTGTGCCGCTGCTGCTATTTCTGTTGTATTGTATCTGCATTTTCAATGGAAACTTCTACTGGAATTAGAATTGTTAGAGTGTTCACCTCGCCCTGAGGCTGAGTCTCTGGCTGTAAAAAGCCAGAGGCCGCAGGTTAGAATCCCGTTGCATGACATATAAGAGAACTTAAGCATTGTATGCAGTTCCTTTAATAAATTAATAAAGCTTTACCTTACCTTACTCAAGTGGTTGGTCCCCAGGACTGCACCACTCAAACATTCTGCACCATATATCCGTATAATGGCCTTAACGCGAGAAAGGGCCGGTGCAGGATTACCGTCGGTGTCCTACGGAAGCAAGGTGTGATGCGTCATTAGTTGGGAAAATTTTTGATTTCCCTTCGGAAATATTGGGAGAGGTCAGTTCAAGTCTCGAATATACTTGAATATACCCATGGTGACGAGTAGAAAGAAAGTATTGAATTGATTGTGGTAGCGCAAATACTTCTAAGAATAGAGCAGAATTTACTTGTTAGAATCACTAGATATTATATATATATATATATATATATATATATATATATTATATATTATATGTTCATAGATTATATAATGGCAATTATATATACAGGAATAATATAGCTAGGGTATCTCACCTACACGCGTATGGGAGATTCACGCTGTATAATACTCGCAGTGGACCCTCACAAAAATTCGATGCGTGTCGCATCAGATCACAGAATACATGGTGAGCCTTCTCTAAGAGATTGTCGTCGAGATCGCCAGTCAACTCAAGTAAGATACTCAATTATTCCAGAGAAAATTCACCCTAGGTACGAGTGTACACTTCGTGGGATGGAATTTCACTACAATGCAGTTATATATATATATATATATATACCTATGTGCAGTTATGTTCGTACAGGAAAGAAACAAGTAGCCGAATTTTTAATGCAAAGATTCTCCTTAGATATCTGATAGGGCAATGCAGTCTCTGGTTTGGGCGTACGCTTAGTGACTGGGGAAGTAGGGCTTCCTTGTTTTAAATATTCTATTAAGAATATATGTATATATAGTGAAGGCAGTTTTTAGAAGTATTTCACGATCAGCGGGTAGAATTGTTGGTCACTTCTATAATTGAATAAACTATACGATAGCACCTTTTATTCAAAGGGATATGTCACACCGTGGGGCTCGAACCTCCTCGAGGTCTCCATTGATTAGTGTTGTGTTTAGCTCAACTCGGCGATTCGGCAATAGTTCACCTTGCGGAACATGCAGGCGCCTCCAGCGCAAGAACATGCCTGGTAGTAAGTTTGTAACAGCTTAGTTTATGTCATTCAATTATATTAATATTCGTTTTCAACCCACGACCCATGACCCTCATGCCCCCGTCGTCTCCCTTGAGATGACTGACCCCCGGTCCAATTGGGAGATCCACAGTGTCCATATCCAGGGGGGGGGGAATAGCGAGGTACATAAGCCCGCTTGTCACGTCGGCCTCACCGGCCTCGGCTCTGCGCGACACTTGCCGGTGTATCAGCGGACTCCTATTGAGCTGAGCTGTCCAAATATCATAAGAACGCCTTGTGTCAGTGAGGCCGCAGGTGGTCAAGACCACACAGTGGCTCCAGGGGAGATTGGGAAGGTTTTATAAAGTTTGCAGCAACGTTGGCAATAGGGGGCAAAGAAGGCTGCGTTTTTGCTAAGTTCTGCCAACGGCCAGGCGATGGCCAGCAAACTGCTATAGCCCAGACGGCTTATAGCCGGGAGCAAGCGAAACACAACTGTTTAGCGTCCAGCTTTGTCGGCCTCTGCCGCATAATGAGACAAATGCGGGATGCCATTTTACATTACGGGACCGCTCTGCTTTCCTCATTGTCTCGAGTCAATTACACCGGCGAATGAGTACCGCAACCGGCGTCTGCAGCTCGACTCGGCTAGAGACCACGTAAGTGTTGGTGCTGAATCTGCTGCGGCCCCAGCCGCAAAATGCTCGGCTCGCTGTGACAGCAACCCCTTTTTGTTGGGCTGACTCTCAGCCTTAAACAGTTAACGTCCACGGTGCAACTGCCTTCGGCATTGCCCCTTCCTTAGACGGACAACCCCTTGAAAATGCAAATGTGGGCAACGGTGGGGATCGAACCCGCGCACCTACGTCCGTCTCTCCTCCGAGAGACGCACCAAGGCGCACACGAATGCGCCCACCAGCAGGCCACCGAACTCGACTGTGACAGCAATCTGGCTGTTTGTTATATGTCGTACACTGTCACGACTGGTCAACGAATCATGAGCGTCTTCGACAAATCAGCTACATAGTCGGCTAATACAGTGGGCGTCTCAATCGTCCGCGTTATCGTAAATTGCACATTAACCGACGATCAATGAACGACCCCACCAAGTAAATACAAATAGCGTGGTTAACATCAGCGAACGAGTCGATGGGAGAAGTATATTCGAACTGCAGCGGCCAACATCAGCATTTTGGCACTCGGTCGCAACGACGCGACGAGCAAACGAACGAATGCTTAGTGGGGTTCGACTAACATAGACAGACACATACACACAATGGATTGCCAACTTAAACGAATATATTGCAGCAATGAATACTTGGAATACGCAAATAAATATTGTCCTTCTCCCCGACTACGACAAGGTTCTGTATCGCACATGTACCAGAGCTTAGGGGATAGAGCTTGGGGGACCTTTCAAATCGGCCTTCACAGCTGTGGACAGCACTGTCGGATAGCTAATCCCCGGAATAGAGGCGTCTTCCCAGCAACGCTTAGCCGATCCCGGATGCTTTGACAGGTGTCCATGCTGTGTTTTCTTCAGTATACACGCTCCTCGCAGGGGCGCGATAGCAAAGCGGCGCCCGTCGTCGACGTCGTACGTCACGCCTAATCCTGTCCACGGTTTGTACACAATCTGCACCATTTATAATCATCCTCACAACAATCCAGCTCAGTGTGAGACAAAACATTTTACTCGGCGTCCAAAATAGATCGGCGTCCACCGACTAATGGGCGTCGAGTTACTGCTGCGAAGATCGCATCGGTGGGCAGCCTCTGGAGGCTGACGAGACCCCTTTCGCAGCCATCCACGAGAGGGGTCTCGGTTTGAGTTCCGACGTCTGGGAAGGCCGTTTTCGGGATGTGGACGAAACTTGAACACCGCGCCATGATGAACCATGAATCGACGCTGGCTGCATTATCGCACATGGTGAAGATGACAATGATGACGAAGAAATAACATTTCCAAACAGCAAAATGTCGAGAATTGACAAATTGTAACGAATAAGGTCTTTTACAGTTGTGAAGTTTATGAAGGTTTCGACGAAATTGAAACGACCCACACTAGGTGAAGTATCGATAATTATCGAATCGGTCGTGTGGAATTTATGGAGTATTCAGGCGAAATAATTGCGAATAAAGGCGAAATATATTTAAGATGTGTAGGTTTGGGCTCTCCTTCGCAGAATCCTTATATTCTCGCCATATAATTATTATATATACACTGAATATAATGATTACGGGAACGAATTTCTCCAAACGATGATAATTGTTCACATCACACTGTATTCAAAGGTAGATGTGTAAAATAAGCAGTCACAAAAGCAATCACGTTCGTTATAACAGACAGCGTTAGCCCCCGTTGACGTTAAGCGCCACCGGGCGCCGGCCATTTGAGGTTTTCGCCGGCGGAAGTTCTTAATCGCATTACGCTCAAAACGCGCGAGGGAGACGCGCACAAAAGACGTCCTCTCTCCGCAGGCTCTCTGTGCTAGCAGTCGAGTTCATTCAGTATTCAGGTGCGACGTCGATTACCGGCAGGTCGTACGTACTTAAATCCGGCATGCGCCTCGAGTGTTCGCGTATCCGTACAAGACGTTGGAGCGGAGTCCTGTCACGGATCGCAGAAGGATCTGCGAGCGCAGAACGACGAACGCGCAGAGCGATAAGGTCCCGGCGCGAGGGGTGCCGACCTACTCTTGCTAATCGCATTTAGGCGGTTACGTGACGCATGAAGATGACTTGATCGCGGATACCATCCGACCACTGCGGGACGCGGACGGATCCGGGCGCACGCGCGACACGTCACAGTAGCGGGCGACAGTGGCGAATCCAGACGTCGATGCGTCGAACTCGGCTCGACTCGGCGCGAGTAACGCACAAACCTCATTTGCTCATTTTCCGTCCGCTGTCCAGGTCCCCAATGAAGTGCGTGTGTATGAGCACAGTGTGTTGGTTTGAAGGCGGTGGTGGTGGTGGTGCCCAGCGACTATCAGATATAATATATGATGAGAGGAAAATCTGTCGTTGACATCTGATCTCGATAGACAGCGATTCAATGTCCCGCCCCGACCGCCTGATGCAATGTCGCATCTATTGCGTGTATTGCCAGGCTGAATTGCGATGGAAAGGATATTCGCATCTTGACTCGTAGATGCGCGTCAAACAGTTGACTCCAATGAGCTGGAAGCTAATTGAGTTTGTGGAAACGAGCCATGCAGGTGACCATCTCAATCTATTTTCTGTCTACTCTAACGGGCGCGCTGAGAACTCAGAAAGATCCAGCTTCAGACATCCGCGATGGAAAAACGCCCTTCTGAAGGCAGGAAGGCTCTCACGGTTGTCGCGCTTCTAAAACAAACCTCGAGCTAATCGAAAGCCGACTCGGGTCCATCGATTCATATAAGCGTTAACTCGGATGTAATACGTTCAGATCGAAATGTAATTATTGTTGATAAAGTTAGCAAAAAGTAGTTCTAACTGAAATGTCGAAATGCGTTGCCAACTTAAATTTCATTATTGGGAGGTGTCCCTAATTAGCCATCCTATATATATATAATATATATATATATAGTGGGTGATCCGAACTATATCGAAGACTACCTAACATTTGACGTGTTCTTGGCCAGCCTTCCTCGGTAGTGTCATCTATATATTTTCCGAGAACTAATATTCAGATACACAGCAGAAAGAAGAATGAGTCACGTAGACGCACACAGGGGTTCTATCCCCTGACACCGTTGCAGCCAACGCTGCCTTTAGGGGTCCGTCTTTCGAGGCAATGCAAAGAGCAATTGCGTGGACATTAAGATGTTTATGGCTGAGAATAAGCCCGAAAAAAAGGAGGTTATCGTAAACCCTGCGACATCTGTGTGAGTTCAAAGCACGCGGGGATAGAGACATCATGTGACAGTATTGGTTTGACCTACCTCGTTAATACGTGACACCATCTTTAGATGCTTTAATGTTAGAAATGTCAATTTCGACGTTGGGCCTTGACATTGCCAAACGTTTTTACTGCTCAAGGAGGTCTAGAGGTCCCACCTCAGAAAACATATTGAGGCGCTAGAGAGGGTTCAGACGAAGCTTCTTCAGTGATACGAACACGAGTCGTCTTCCTCTCTAATGATGATCTGAAGGATACCTCGGATATCTGCTTGTTTCAGCGGCTATCAACAACCAAATAGTTCCCAGTCAAACACTTCATTGAATTTCGTCTTGACCACCTGCGCAGTGGGCATACAGTGACCACTATGGCGAATTCGCGCACTGAAAGGCCCAGTAAGCAATTAGTTCTCGTGGAGATTCTCCCGTCGAGAATTCGAGACGCAGGAACCGACCATTTGTCACCAGTATACTAATAATAATCACTGCGTTTATCTCAATTTCTGTGATTACCCCTATAACTTTGTACCACCGTTGTGTTTAATATATGCGTCCTTTCTATTATCGCAAAAGAGCAACGGGTGAGATCTCATAGGAGAAGAGTTAAATCTGGCTTTGAATCCTGAACAGCGTACGGGATTTTCAACGAAACGAAATCGTTTTTCCATCCTGTTTCTATTTGCTTCGGTTGAAAACACTCGTCAGTACACATACATATATGTATACGCCGAAATATATGAACGAAAACGAATGTCATCAAGGGATGAGACCTTCGAAACAGCCTTATACAGGTTGGTCTAGTTAGCCAGGTTAGTCTGTCCTGGAGATGCATCACTTTCGCTATACCCGGTATATAAATATATATTTTTCTTTTTATAGAGGTTAAAGGTAAATCCTGCATTTACAACAGGCTTCACAACTAAGGTATTTGCCTGGTAGTGTGAGACTTTTACTCACTAAAGCCCGAAGCGATTGTGATTTGGGCCACTGACCGGGACTGTCAAAAGTATTACTTCAGTCAGTGCCTTGAGGGGAGACTGGCAGTACACCCGGTATATGATAGCTTTATTTTTCTACATAAGCAGATAATTACTATGCGAGACATAACATCACACTATGAGTACAGCCAACATCTGTGGTGGAGACATGGAACCGAATAGGAGACGCTTTGTTCTGATCTTGTCCGTGGACGTGATCCGAAAGTTTAGAAATCAGACAACAGATAGATTACGTTCTCTCATCATCCCCTATGACCTATTGGCTAGCTACGGAAACTTTGGATTACTCTGAAAGGAAACATCTTTAATGACCTGTTTTATAATCGGGCGTCGTCTGTAAATAGGACTCTACCTTTGAAGGGATTGCCGGTTAGTGATTTCGTCTGCCACATTTGTTGTAACATCACTTGGTGTATTTATTTCTGAGTATCGTCCATGTCCACCCTATGAGGTGCATTTCGGTTTCTGTGAAGAAAATGACATACATATATGTATATATATATATATATATACAGTGTAGAATGCGTATATTTCTGACGATTTCAATTATTGTTGATCTGTAGGCCCGGCTTGAAAACACCACAATATTCTTCTGAAAATGAAACATAACTAAGGCTATCTACGACAATGCCAATGCCCAAGGCCTCATCAGTGGAACCCAATATGCATATAGGCCCGGATACAGTGCGGTGCTCCAGCTGATAGGCACACAATTCGATTGGGCCCGCGAAATCAACGCGTCGCGCTGTTTTGATGCCATCTTCTTCGACTTCAAATCGGCGTTTGAAAGATTCACACATACAAAACTAATTGCTATGCTTCCACGCTTCGGAGTCGGCAAAATTCTAGTTGACTGGATCACTGATTTCCTTCGAAATAGAACCTTTCGAGTTCGAGTCAATGGACAGTATTCGGAAGAAACAAGCGTCACATCAGGGTGCCCTCAAGGAACCATTCTGGGACCCTTAATGTATATAATGTATATAAACTCTCTTACATATGCTCTCCCTCCTTCTGTATCTGTTAAAGTCTATGCTGACGATATTAAAATATACGCCCCCGTAGATACGCCTCAGCAGAGATCGGTGCTACAAAAAGCACTACACGATTTTTATGAATGGGCAGGGCAGCTAGATCTCATGCTTTCGATCGAGAAATGCGCCGTGCTGCATTTTGGACACGGAAATACTAAACAAAAGTACTCCATTGGTAGCATAGAACTTAAATCACAAAAATCTATTAGAGATCTAGGTATAATCACATCAACTAGTCTAAAATACTCTGAACATACTGCGGACGTTGCTCTTAAAGCTAGTCAGCGAAGCAATTGGATAATGCGTACGTTCACAATTGCCGATCCAAATCTATACGTACTACTGTTCAGAACCTACGTCGAACCTGTGATAACCTATGCTGGGCCGGTCTGGCACCCAGGTCTCAAGAAAGATCAGGATCTTTTAACGAAAGTGTATAAAATGTTTATAAGACGAGTGGCATATAAATGTAAATGTGACAAAGAGAACGTAAATATTGTAGATGCCGTCCAGCGTCTTAACGCCCTAGATAAAGTCTTGCTTCAAAAAATGATGTTGAAACAACCGACGATGGTTGCAAAAATATTTGATATTGTCGAAACTACGACAAGATCCAAAAGGAATATACTCCCAAAATATATAGCCACGAAAAAATGTGTTAATGATTTATTCCCCTGGAGACTATCACGCGCACATCACGGGCACGCAACGTGCGCAACCGGAGCCAAAATTGAAAATGCACATAAGTGAGACTTGTAGCAATTATATTATACCTTTGAATAAAGTGTTTGTTATTATTATTAAAATTATATCACGTTTGGGGTCGACAGAAATCGAAATTCAAATACGTTCCCGTAGAAAGTTGTAAACTGAGGAAAATATCACTATTTTATCGTAGCCCTGATTACGATTGAGAATTGATAAAGAATTCTGTTGGACGATTAGCTATCTCAACAACATACAAATAGGATAAAGCAGCGTGGCGACTTGGAGTTGTAAACGTCGGGCGAAAACTTGTATTATTTGAAGAAAATTGATTTTCGATTTATCTGCGATAAAGTCGAGTGTGGTAATCTGTTTTGCTTTGCCAAACAAAAAAGCCGTTGCTAATTTTTGATTATCAATCAACTTTGATCATTATCAATTTCCCGTTAATTATCTGAAAGCTATCTACTACGGTATTTCTACACGAACCCTATGAACACAGACTTTGGCTCTTTTTGGAGATTTCTTCAAAATTTTGTTGTTGTTATTATTGTTATTATTATGATCAGATTTAGCTATCTATTATGTTACCGTTTGAAAATTAATGATACCATCCGACCGAGATTGATCGACCGTTCGCAATAGGACTCTCAAACACGAGGAGCTTAGCTGGATGTTAGAGTTAAAGGGGAGAATCGCTGCATTAGCCATAATTAGCAGAGAGAAACAACATTGATCATATCAGTTCGACAAGGTGACGCGGTTCACGTTCTACGAGAGAATGAAGACATAATCGCACAATAAATCGCTGCTTCGGCTTCCATCTGCCTCGCTACGGGATGACGAAAGAATTTTCGAGCCAGCTGTTTTCCCCCAACAAATCGGAAGTTTCTCGAGATTTGATTCTCGTGGTAGACCCGGGCGAAGAACTATATATATAAATATAAATAAATAATAATAATACTAACGCTTTATTTCAAAGGTTAGGTTTAACAATATGTGAGTTGGCTGCTATGTGTTTGCTAAGAAGAAGAGGTCATATGTTTTGAAAAAGCTACCCATCACGTAGGGCTCGAGACACTCTCCAAGGAAATAAGTCATTTACACATTGTTTCTAAGCTATGAATTTAGGTAAAACATTTATACCAGCTCTGGTAGTCGTCACAGTCACATCAAACATTGCACTCATTAGCATGGGAAGATGTTTACCAATACAAATATATGTGCGCTTATCTATATTGTCAAATTTCGCCAATATTGGCGTGATATTCACTTCCTCCCTCGTACATTGACATTTAAAAGCGACGCGTTTCACGAATTTATCCCCCACTTTTTGCAGCCTCTCTTTGTCCAGTTTTAATCCTGGGTACCATACTGGCGCTGCATACGTCATAATGGGTTCAACATAAATCTTAAAAAGTTTAACAAATAGGGCCGGGTCGTTCAATACGAAAGAACGTAATATCCAGTTCGCACGGCGCGTTGCACGAAGCACAACATCCGTAACATGATCAGTATATTTCAATGTGGTTGAGGTAATTACTCCTAAGTCGCGCATTGTTTCGGCAGAGCGCAGAGGATGTCCACCAATTCTATACACATGTTTGGGATTTCCGTGACCAAAGTGTAGTACTGCACATTTTTCAATTGATAGTTTCAGATCAAGGCCCAAGGTCCATTCCAGGAACTGATCTAGGGCATATATATATAAAATTATATATATATATATATATATATATATATATATATATATATATATACTTTTTTTTCTCGAACTGACCCTCAGCTGCTCCCCTATCTGACAGGCCTCAGCTCTTAACCTTTTATGTATTGCTATGAGGACCTGTCGGGGCCACCTTTGCTTATTCTCTTCCTTCTCTTCCTTTATATATATATATATATATATATATCAAGTGTAGATAGAAGCATACGTGTGTCAAGAAATCGTTCTTGTTTGCCTCTGACCGTGGCTAAGAGGAAGACTGTATGATCACTCGACTGGAACAACCGAAGTTAACGCGGCAAACCTTCCGGAGGCTCTGGGTGTGTGGAAGCGGGGGTGGTTAGCTCGTGTTGTGGGCTTTGAGAGGCTCACACTAGCGCTTATTTATAGTTGGCCCGCTCAGCGTGTGTGTGTGTGTGTGTGTACATCACGTATGTTCCGTAATCTCCCAGAAAAAGAGTTGCCATGTTTAGTGAGAATGGTACATCTCTCAGATAGAGTTCGCTTGATAGGTATTAGCAATAGACGAATAATTGTAAACATTCGTCATGAGATAATTAAGGCCGGATTTAATGGCAGGTTCGTCCTATGAAGCCTTATGCCGGACACAGTTGCACCGTGGACGTTAAATGTTGAATGCTGGGAGTCACCCCGGGAAATTGACGATACCAGATGTTTCGGTTAACCTACCAGTTACTGTTTACCATCGTTCATTTCCTCGACAGCAATCGCAAATTACCGGGTTAGGCGCCAATAAAAACAGATGACTTTTGACCAAGATGGATTGTTTGAGGGCTGTTACCATTATGCTCACTCCGCTGACTTCACTGGACGCGTCCGCAGATTGGTGCGGTGGCCTCGATGGGACAATTGGTAGGAAAATGCGATGTCCTGATACAAAGATACCCGCGCCTGCGGGCTTTCTCTTGGCCCGCGTGCTCCGCCGCCCTACCTCCAGTGGAGGCACTGGTGGGTATGTAGGAACGTACCAGAAGACTTGAAACCGTTGCATCCCACAACAAGCACTTTCTGCGAGACCAAAGTTGTAGAGTTAGTAACTCTTCCTCCAGCTTCGAGGGCCCAATCTCCTTCATTCGAGTTTTGATCGCCTCTTCTAAGTCACCTTCGTTTATAACGGCATCTATACAGTGGTGTGCATAAACTTAACGCACCCCTATATATCAACAAAGCGCTACAAAGAATACACATTTGATGAATTTATTCTGCATCAGATTAATGTACTTGTCAAATAACAAACGTCAATAGTAAACGTCGCATGCTACAACAAAATGTGTCATATTTCGATTGTGCAAAATGATAACGCACCACAGCGTACTTAGTTATCGAGTGTTCTCGCTGAATTAATCCAGTTTGTGTTGAGCATTCAAGCTGTACTGTAGTCATGGGACAGGCTTCGAGCTTTACTGATGCAGAGCGAACACATGCCATGCACATCTGTCGATTGGCCTCGAATTCGACCATAGGTTGTGAGGCACAATCAGGCAAAAGCTAAACCTTCAGGTCCATAGATTAACTGTTTTAAGGACAATTAACAATATCATACGGGTGCAAATGAAATCAAGACCGCGTCTTCAACAACGCCGCGTGACTGCCCGAGTAAACTTCGCCCGCAACAATATGGCCAGACACTGGAAATTGGTGAGTATTGGGGCAACGTTCTTTAAAGAGTGTCTTCTGGGTACACTTCTATCTAAAATGTACTGTGTTGTTTCAGATCATCTTCAGTACCGAAAAGAAGTCCAATTTCGACGGGCCAGATAGACTTAGCGGTTATTGGGATGATGTACGTAAAGAGCCACGGTACTTCTCAAAGAGAAACTTCGGGGAGCTTTCGCCTCTCTTGGCAGGCTCCCACTCGCTTTCATCTCATCTCGAATGAATAGCGAGGACTATCAGCACATGTTGACCAACAACCGTTTAGGAGCAGATTTCATAGATTGCCAATTGTTTTCCAACAAGATAACGCTTCAATTCACGTCAGCGCCAGTACACGAGCGTGGTTACGACGGCATGACATTGAAACCCTAAAGTGGCCAGCATGTTCTCCTGATCTCAACTCGATGGAGAACCTCTGGGGCATTATCGTCCGACGAGTATATACGTTGAATCGACAGTATACACCCGTGGAAACACTAAACGAGGCGTTGTTGAACGTCTGGGGAGTAGCAGCAACCAGATTCTGCTATTAAATATCGTTGATAGTATGCCAAACTGAGTCTTTGACATTATAATTAGCAAGGGCGGGGCCACACGGTACTGATTAGCACAAGAAAATGAGAATTAATTCAGCGAGAACACTCGATAACAGAGGGGGCGTTATCATTTTGCACAACCGAAATATGACACATCACGCTGTTCTTTGTGATGAGTATGTTATTTGACACGTACACTAATCTGATACAGAATAAATGCCTCAAATGTGTAGTTGTTGTAACGATTTGTTGAAATATAGGGGTGCGTTAAGTTTATGCACACCACTGTACATTTATTTTATTTATTTTCACACTGTGTTGTGTAACTTCGAAAAAGCAAGCGTTTAAAAATGCCATTACATGTGGAGGGCTCACACAGTGGCGTGGCCAGCCTCAGCGAGGCAGCCACTCGCACAGAATCGGGATTCAACATCGTACGGGGTTGTAGAGAAGGTATTGAGTTGAGCCAGTCGCTACTGAAGGAGTCGTGGGCGGATATTATATGCATAGACTGCCTTTCCCCGCGTAGATCCGAGTCGAGAGGAAACGTCTCTTGCTACGACTTTACATCTGTATGTGCTGTGTGTGTTGTCCTGCATGTGCTTTTAACGGACCTGGATCCAATAGTGCTTTTACTCCGTCCAAATCTTCATATTTTGCTTTGGAGATGTCTAAACGGACCCCTGCATGAAGCAGAGGCTCTGTAAGTCTGCTGAATTCGCGAAACGGCGCAGCATAACAAAGCAGGGCTCGTTCTATTCAAGCTCTGAAACCATGCCTCTCTCTCTCTGTGTAGGCCCACTCTCATCCAGGAAACGTCTGCGGGATTTAGACCAATCAGGATTTCGCCGAGGGTATCCCTTGTCGAGTCCTCATACGCTTGAAGTTCTTGTGAGCATCCTGCAGTCGGATAGGAGCGTAGTAGAGGCTAACCTATAAATAAATTTTCCAGGCTGACTCACAGCCAACATTTAACGTCCACGGTAGTACTTTCGGCATTGCTTCACAAGACGGACAACCCCTTTAAATGCAAATGTGCAAGGGTAGAGATCGAACCAGTGCATCTTCGTGTCTCCTTCGATTGCAAGGCGCACATGAATGCACCATCAGGCCACCGGGCTCGATAGTAGAGGCTAACCTAGGTGAGCCTGACCTGTGTCTCTTAATACATAAAGCTGCCTGCGGGTGCGTGGGCACCAAGCGAGGTCGTATCCGTCGTATTGTTGCGTTTTTGGATGAGGGTTTCGGTTGATCGTTGGTATACCAATGGGGCCCCCTAATAGATCCAGAAGGTCCGAGTCAACGCTTGTGATTTCCGGAAGGAACTCTGAACCAATGTCGTACGTTTCATGCCTCTCCTGTGGGAGTCCGCTGTAGAGTTGTGAGGACCAGCCACTTAACAGGAACAAGACATAATCCATCTATCACTTTGAACTGTATTAAAGGGTCTCTGTAAGGTGGCCACTGATTAAATATCAAGGTCAAATAAGGCAAGCCCAACGAATCACCCTCTTGCGCTCGAACAGCAAGAAGGCCACTGCGCTAATCAATAAACCCCTTGATTAGCGCAGGTTCACTGAAGCCCTGCCGAGCTATGGGAGTAAATAAACAGACAACGCTTTGTGTCATACGCCCTTGCCTTGATGTTACATCATACAGACAATAGACATTTAATTTTTAGAGAGAATAACATCCGACGCTAGCCTACGCATATGTAAGGACACATGCTGCAGATGTAATTTATCCATCTTATACCTCACATGAAACGTCACAGCTTTAAGGGGAGACCCTTTAAAGCTTTGAGGTTTGCGCCATTGAAAATCATCAGAGAGTAGCAGAAGAAACAAAGAGGTCCCATTCTTCAAAAGTTATCTCCACTCATTTTTCAGCGTTCGTGAAGACCCGTCGTTAATCTGATCGAGCGGTTTTGTACAGCAAAAACGATTTCTAATTTCATCATGTTCATTCGTAGCAATCATGAGCGCTAGCCTGGCATCGAACCCAACAGCAATAGATCGAAACGCAGTGCCTACGAACGGTTGTTGCACATGAAGCTATCCCGTTAGGGTCAGACGTTGAATACTTTCCAAATGTTCCGCTCCATTTGGGGACGATGCTTAGTTCTTAGATCGCTCCGTGGCTTCGAGTCCGAGACGATTTACGTGGTGCTGCAGAATGTGCATCACCGATCTGAGTCATTGTTATTTGTTGTTGTTACTATCGATTTATTATTGTTATCATTACTATTTTGACTAAAGCAATCAAGAGGTGACCACCAGAGCATTATGTTGCAGTTGCAACCAGAGCAGCCGCAGGAATATACAATTCCCTTTTTGAGGCCTTATGCTGCAAATCCCTCTTCCTTTTCGCTATCTCTCTGCGTGAAGTGAATAAAAGACAAGGTCGAGGTGTTGGAGAATCAGAACACCGTTTGACTCAGAACACCGAGTCCGAGCTGTGCCCTCGGTGACGCCCACGTCGGCTCAGAGGGAACGGGAGACATGTTACGAGAGACGTGCATACAACCATATATATATATATGGCTTTTGGCAAACTGTGTGCCTGCTCGGACGAGACGAGCAACCAGAAATGCTCACACGTGTACTCAACCCGTACCCTCTGATCTCTATCGCTCGAGTGCGGCTTACGGAGGGGAACCCTTTAACAGGTTCGCTGTATTCCCTTCTAAATGAAACAACAGCCTCTTTGCTGCTGTTGTTCTTGTCCCGTTGTGGTTATTGTGCGCTAATGGGAGATGCTGCCCACATTGCGGCTGGGCAGTACTTGGTGTTACTTTAAGCATTGGAAAGCTGCTGTTCCCTTAATAAACCAATAAGGTTGTCACCTTACCTCGCAGGGACTTACTGTTATTATATATATATAATGGGCAAACAACAAACATGCCCCTTACCCATACGAATTTTGGCGGGTTTCGTCCGACAGTGGATATATATATATATATATATATGTTATGGAAGTATGGAGGGAAGGCTTCCAAACGTCGTTAGAACCAGTCGGCATATCAGGTGTGCAATCCACCCTACGCATTCCACCTGCAGATCGCCATGTTTATCTCCACACAGTTGGGGAACGCCGATCACACGATGTGGTCTGGCTGGTGGCCAGCTCTTCGCCGCGTCGAAGTGGACAAGCCTAATGTTGTCATGGATTTATCGGCCTCTGGAGACCACCATATAATTGATTTGTAGGTGAAGGGATGCGTCGTCCAGATTAACGGTATCAGCGTCATGGTGAGATCGCATGCTATAAAGGGAAATAGTGGTCAGTACCCGTTGATAAGATCAGTAAGGAAAGTAGAGCCTGGAGCGGGAGGAAGGGTAGGGATTTAAGGGAAGGCTTCTATGATAATATTACAATGAACGTAGAACTTACGTATTTAATTGTAAATTAAAAAAAAAAAGAAAAATAATGTAAAACTTATAAATTCAATGATAATGAACTTGAAATTATTTTTCAATGAAAAATTCAATGAAATGATTTTTAACGCTATTATGAGTCCAACCTTGGAACGATGAAAACGACACTTTTCATTAGCTGTAATGAATATAGTGGTGTGCATAAACCCCTATATTTCAAAAAATCGTTACAAAGAATACACATTTGAGGCATTTATTGTCTCTGTCAGATTAATGTACGTGTCAACTAACATACATACCACAAGGAACAGCGCATACAACATCGCATGCAGCCTGCTACAACAAAACGTGTCATATTTCGGTTGTGTAAAATGATAACGCACCCTCAGTTGTCGAGTGTTCTCGCTGAAGTAATCCAGTTTGTGTTGAGCATTCAAGCAATATTGTAGTCATGGGACGCGCTTCGAGTCTTACTGATGCAGAGAAAGCAGTTATTACCGCTTTACACCGAGCAGGAACGACCCAGGCTGCAATTGCCAGAGAAATTGGCAGAAGTGGCTGCGTAGTGCAAAATTATTTACGCAGTCCATCGGCGTATGGTGCTAATAAGTCTAAAGGACGTCCACGAAAGATCAGCCAGCGAACTGCCATGCAGATTTGTCGATTGGCCTCGAATTCGACCATAAGTTGTGAAGCACTCAGGCAAGAGTTGAACCTTTAGGTTCATAGATCAACAGTTTTAAAGACAATTAAGCGTTATCCGCATATCATACGGGCGCAAATGAAAACAAAACACAACAACTCCTTCTCTTCAACGACGCCACATGACTGCCCTACTAAACTTCGCCCGCAAAAATATGGCCAGAGACTGGAAATTGGCGAGTATAGGGGCCATGCTCTTTTAACAGTGTCTTGTGAGTACACATCTATTTGAAATGTACTGTGTTGTTTCAGATCATCTTCAGTGACGAGGAGAAGCTCAATTTGGACGGGCCAGATGGATTTAACGGTTATTGGCATGATGTACGTAATAAGCCGCGGTATTTCTCAAAGCGCAACTTCGGTGGCGGGACCATTATGGTTTGGGGAGCTTTCGCCTCTCTTGGCAGGCTCCCACTCGCTTTCATCTCATCTCGAATGAATAGCGAGGACTATCAGCACATGTTGACCAACAACCTACTACCGTTTAGGAGCAGATTTCATAGATTGCCAATTGTTTTCTAACAAGATAACGCTTCAATTCACGTCAGCGCTAGTACACGTGCGTGGTTCGGATGGCATGACATTGAAACCCTAAAGTGGCCAGCATGTTCTCCTGATCTCAACTCGATGGAGAACCTCTGGGGCATTCTTGTCCGACGATTATATGCGTCGAATCGACAGTATACACTGTGGAAGCACTACGAGAGGCGTTGTTGGAGGCCTGGGGAGGTGTCAGCGACCAGATTCTGCTATTAAATATCGTTGATAGTATGCCAAACCGAGTCTTTGACGTTATAATTAGCAAGGATGGGGCCACACGGTACTGATTAGCACAAGAAAACTAGAATTAATTAAGCGAGAACACTCGATAACTGAGGGTGCGTTACCATTTTACACAACCGAAGTATGACACATTTTGTTGTAGCAGGCTGCATGCGATATCATATGCGCTGTATGTTATTTGACACGTACATGAACCTGCCACAGACAATAAGTGCCTCAAATGTGTATTCTTTGTAACGATTTGTTGAAATATAGGGGGTGCGTTAAGTGTATGCACACCACTGTATCTTAAGTGATTTATCTTCGAAAATATATCATTGAGGTATTTACTAAACTATAGCTAGGCAAATTCTCTAAAGCCACACAGAGGACCCGTGTGGTCTAATAGGCAACTTACTGTCGAGCGGGACTGTACAATGTTGAAGAAGTTTGTCAAATAGTTAATTATCAAAGTTCTGCTCAGATGATGAGAGCAACGACAATTTTGTCGACACTGTTTACCGCGCATACTTTAACGATCGAATCTATAGATGCGAAAAAGAATTCGACTCACTGTTGTAAATCACCATTCATTCGTACGGTAGCTTTGGATGCTTCGTATGAAGAATTATGAGCTTCTGCCTGAGGTATTGACAATGTCCTAATTTTGTCTATATGACCTTTAATTGCTCGTAGGCCAATATACATATACGATTATTACGTTCAGCTGTAACCTAGAGAAACAAGAAGCCGAGCAGAGATGTTACAATATATAACGAGAAGTTTATAAGGCTCAGACGTCGGCCTCGCGTGTGACCTCATATGAGAAGTCACTGCTTCGCAATTTGATCGTGAGATCGAAGTTCGTTGGTTCGTAAAGCAACGTCTGTCGACTTAAGGCCCCCTAAATTAGGTCGCGGATTTGGCCTTCTCTGTCTGGCTAGTCGACGTCAATCGACTGCCGCGTATCCGGATGGGCCGAGGCTGCGTTTCGTTGAGGCACAATTTGCATTTAATTCCTTGGAGCAATGCATATAAACGTGAGACAAACTGGGTTGCCGATGCCATGGTCGACCATATCCCCAGTGACATCCACTGCTGGATATCCTTAACGTATCGTCGACCAGCAAAGCCCGGCGTTGAGTCGTCTCTTCCGTCCCTGGCAAAATTCGCTTCTCTCCCAATGCTATCACTGCGACATTGTCGCCCTTGATGAATGCGCCTACACTGAATTCGTACAGCGTTCCAGTTATGGGACCCAACCCCTTCCTGCGTGAGGTTCCCTAGCTACCTTCAATCGTGTGAAGGGAATTGTTTGACCGCGACTCTTCGTCCTCGTCTACAAGAAACTCACGCTTAATATAGCCTCATTTAACAAAGACTTTCAATACCTGCAGCTGCATGAACGACACATGCTCTCTCTCCCTCTCGTTGTGTGGTCCTTGGTTCGAAATGCGTAACGACAAATTGTGCTTAGGATTATCGAACGCGCGGTGGTACTAATCAAGTCGGTCGCTGCGGTACTAATCGATCTTCCTTTGTCATTTATAAGTTAACCTGACTTCTGCAATAAATCAAATTCGTTTAATTAGTCTATATTACTAATTTCGAATTTCCTAATTTAATTTTAATTAATTCAATTCAACAAGTCAATAAGTCTGTCGCGGGCGACCTAGAATCACACGCTCTTCAAGTTCAAATCGCACAGCGTACATAGACAAACGACTGAGGTCTTCGCGAACAAATATTTATTCAAACATGCAATAATTAGGAATTATTTCGAGGGATTATTGGGGGGTATCAGGGGGGCTGAGGCTGACATATATATATATATATATTTACATGAATGATGAAACCTTCACTTAACTGAATAGATAGCGAACTTTATTGTTTTTTGTGCTTTTCTTGGTTCCTTGTTAGTTTCTCCTTTGTATGTACGTGAGTATGTAGGTGGTGGTCAGCGTATATTTGAGGGCGTTGGCTGTTTTTGTCGTTTATTTGTTTATATAATATGTAGGTCCTCCCGATCATTCCAGGCCCTTCCGGTGGCCTGGCCGAGGCTCGTTTTTGTTCTCGCCTGCTCGCTTTTGTGTGTCCACCCATTCAACGGGCCGTGTTTTTCATTATGTATAATATAAGTGTTGTTGCTTATGCTGCGTTATGAATCATAAGAATCATATGAATACTTTTTATTTTTATCAGTAGAATACATCAAACAGACTCTCTATATTAGAATCTTTATCTCTCTCTCTTTCTCTCTCGCTCTATCTGTCTCGCTCGTACACGTTTTGAATGCGAACATCGCCGTGGTTTTCATAGTTTATCATAGCTTATCGAATTAACGCGGCTGCCAACCCAACGAGCGTAGGCAGTCGAATGTAGGCGGAAAAGTGGCGGTGGCTCAACGATGAAATGGCCGAACTTGCTCCTTGCCTTACCAAGCGCAAGTTAGGCTCGGACGAAATTTTGCAAAACGGGCAAGAGGATAATCCTGTTGCGCTACGAGCCTGAGCAGGCTGGAAATGTCCGAGTTCAGATGTCAGCCCCTCCCTTCTCCCAAAGGCCTCCTGCTATTACGTAACAAGGGAATAACACAAGCGATTCATGTCAAGCAACGGTGGAAAACGCGGACGTTCACGGAAACACGGCTGACTTAAAAGGGTTGGACGCTTGGAGAAAGCTGCAACACGCTAGAGTACATTTGCCCCACCCTGTGTTTTTGAGCTGACTTTCTTTCTATCTCTCTCTCTCTTCATTTCCCTCTCTCCTTCAACCTTTCCCCTATGGTCAGACAGTCCTTGGAACCGGCTTCGTCTCTTGCTTCAAGGACCTATAGGGGGGCCATGTGAACGCGTGACCTCGCCTATTTCTCAAACCTCTCGTTGAAGTTGGCATGAACACTTTCTACGGATGCAAGGAAAAGTCAACGTTGACGTACCACACTGGCGTAGCAAAATGGTCCATGACGTGTGGTTCATGAACGCCACCACATTCGGCGTTCTATCACTGTTTCGGCAGCATGCCTCATATGTTGCATGGGCATAAGATCTTGAAACAGTCACCCATCAACAAAATGCAGGTGTCTTAGTCCTCTGTGATATATATATATATATATGCCAACGCATTCGGTCAGTGCCTCGGTAAGAACATCACTCATTTCTCGGACTGTTCCTATCTCGAAAAATAGTTCGATTTTTCGACCTATTAATGCATGTATACTGTTATATTATATATATATATATATATATATATATATATATATATATATATATATAATTAGCAGTGCAGTGTATACTGCAGCAGTGTATACTGTGTATATACAGTGTATACTGTGCAGTGTTTACTCTTCGTGTGCTTATGAATAGTAGTTCACTGCTTGTAATTGTCTGAAGCGCGCGCCAACTTGTGGGACGTTACTGATAAACGCTGTGGCCCGTCCTCTGGAAGAGCTTGAGCGTGCAACCAAATCAACAGTAGCGTTAATAATATGAGTAATAATAATAATGATAATAATAATAATAATTATGTTGTGGGGCGTGTTGCGGTCGTCGTGTTGTTAGTCCATATATCTGTTGTTAGCGAAGCTTGCGAGACTAACCTAAAACACCTGATACAGTTTTGTAATCATCTGCAGCCACAATCGGCCGCCAGCATCAAATGCTTAGCACATATAACATCGAGCATGGTTATATTTTTACGTTGCGCTTATATAATACATTCTCTCTCTCTCTCTCTCTTTCTGAAAAGCACAAATTTCCACAGATTCGACCGGTCGCCAGCGCGCACCTAGCGACCTACGACTAGTCAAGTGCCACCGGGAGATTCCCGCTACATGACCATCGGCTGGCTGGCCTCATTATCATCTTCCAGCAGTATCGTCATTGAACACGAACATGAAACACACTGTGCCGTCGATACAGCCAACCGGCCGTCTTACGGATACTCGCCCTGCCATCTCTCGGCGCAAAGTGCTCTTGTCAAATATCCTCCTATTCGCATTCGTATAGCGTACAGTGTAGAATAATTTCGATATTAAGTGTTCTCCTTGTTAGAACTTTGACGCCTTATCATATATATATATATATATATATACGCATTGCTTATATATTGTCGCGATACGTTCCCCACGTTCGCGCGCCGGTTCCCGGCGCGAAGATGCCACGCTCAGGGAGATGGCCGTCCGTTTCCTGCGGAGCTGTTCGTGATCCTTCGTGTGCTTGGCTTTCCTCAGCGACGTCGTGTTGTCGCGGGGCAGTCCATTGTTCCCGAAGCCGTATTCCCTTCGAACCTCCGTGGTCGCCCTGGTGCCATGGGTGTCCGTGGGTGCGCGTGCGGCATCCTGGCGCAAAGCACATTGTCCCACTGTGCATTTTGTGTGGGTGAGATTTCCATGACTTGGATCAATGTGATGATTCCCTTGCTGGTTGGTGCTGACTTGTCTACAACTGCGACCCTCGTATCTCGAGTACAAGTGCCCTCCCGCTACGACCAGCGCTGTATTCCGCGTGCGCACGTTTGGTTAGGCGTGTACCACGTCGGTGAACGGCGTCCCCGGGGTTCAGGGGCGGGGCGTCGCCACCGTGGCCGTGTGCTCGAGGCGGAGAGCCGTGCACACACACAGACATATGTGTTCGTGGAGTTCCGGCCCTCGGTTTGAGCCAGGGGCTGGAGCTATAAATTGATGTATTCTATGAGGTTAGCGTACGTTCCTTGCCGCGTCGTTTGTCAGCTCGATCAAGTCAGTCGCTCAGAGTTGGCTGGAGTCCCGACGTCGCGGAGCCACGGTCTCGCATACCCCAATACACAGCATCCCTCAGCCGTAATGCCGTAGGCGAGTTATCGATTTCACTGAAACGTTGACAATGGATCGTTAGAACGAGATAGTATAGTTAATGAGAAAGAGACCTTAATCATGATCGAGTCTCTGATCGACACCAACACGCAGATCGCAGCATGCTGGGCGATTGAAATCTGACGGAGATATCGAGCCCAACGCGAGCAACTCCACAGGAGATTAGCCGGTAAAGTAGTCAAGTCGAATACCCTCATTTAGGAAAGGTTACACAGGTACAATTACAAGTTACATGGCTCATTTCATTGTGTCGGAAAGGGAGGCGGTGGTTTGAAATGATCAGTAAACAGTAAAAAGCGTTAAAAGAGCACGTTCTAAAACGCTGTCCAACCTTCAATAAGCTGCGCCTCTACCCAAGATTAACTTTAACTACCTAAATAGGTTAGGTGTGTGACTATTCCGCAACGTTTTTTGCCTGGCCCGAGAGAAAATTCAGAGCCACACAAGGAAAACCTGCAAGCGACACCTGTCGTTCTACAAGCGACACCTGTTATCTGTATAATTTGTTGGCGACTCTATTTAAGCGTGTCCGGGGCCAAGCAGCCAAATCCCAGCATCGCTCTCCCGACCGCGCCGACACCACTGCACTTGTAGTTCTTCTGGAATTAAGTTGGATCTCATTCGACAGGTCACGTTCAAAGTTGACCAGACGCTGGCCAGACGCGGATCCTTCGAATGTTCCCGTAAACAGTTCGTGCTGAACGCGCACGAACCCTCCATCGGCTTCGATGACACACTACAGAATAGCAATCCCGCAAACGGACACATCCGGCCCGCTCCCTTGACCATCCCCTCTACTTGGCTCTGTCGAGTTGTGGCGAGCCCACAAGTTATCTACGGGACAGCGCATCGTCGACGATCCGTCGAGAGAGAGAGCGAGAAGATAAGAGAGAGAAACAAAGAAAGGGAAGGACATCATTCTCTCGTTGCTGTTGTGTTGGGCAACACCGGCAAAACGTGCCGCAACGATGTTGACCTGCGAAGTTTGCCCGATGAAGTTTGCTGTTGCTGCTGCTGCCGATGCGACAACTATCTCAAGGAATACAGCAATCGCAATCGGATACTTCGCGTGGTGGACTTCGTGGGTGGGGGCAAGCATTGGCGCAACTACGAAATCGTTTATTACATTTATTATATTTGTTTAGTGTCGCCACAGAACGGCCACTATAACATTGGCATCAGGGAACAGGTTGAATTCGTTCGTCTTTCACAGTGGTCCCACAGTGGAGCCCCCGGAGCCAATATCCACCACGACGTCGACCCATAGTTTTTGGGCCTTCAGCGAGGTCTAGCCGAGAGGTTGGGGGGGGCCTCGCCGACGACTCACGCTTACATTTTATTGGGAGTTGGCTAAACGATACAGCTATTGTTATGGTATAAGCTCGAAATTGCTAATGTCATTATTGATGCCTTTTTGGGCGGGTTCGATCTCGCCGTCGCTGCCCAGGAGATCTCTGGTCCCCCTTGCAGCGCACTGATACAGCTGCTCGAGTTCGCATCGAATCTGGCACACGTAGCTCAGCCAGCAGTCGGAGAGTACAAATCCGAATACGTCCCAACACTTGTTCGTTGTGACGGGTATTGCACAATTCAGGTTGAACACCGCTTTCATTGTAACTATAATCATCATCATCGCCATTGGGATTTCATGTACCAAGCCATATCGTAGTCGTGCGTAGATTTTACTGAGTGGAGTACCTCCTTTAAAATCGACATTATTAAACCTTTAAAGACAATACGAGCTAATGATAAGAATAACAACACATAATAGGTCTTCTCATTAAAAATCCAGTCCGTCCCCCCTGGAAATCCTAGCGCTATAGTACTTACCAGTAGTGAAGACAACGATCCATGTAACCGGCATGCTATACACACATATACACACACGTATTTACAATTCTTGGAGATTGTCACATGAGCGACTCTTAATATGTTCGCCGCGGCCGAACAGTTTCTCGAAGAAACACCTGGCGCCGTATCAGGACGTGCAGATAAGCCGAAGATCGTCGACATGAAACAAAGATAAGGAACACACAAGGGTTAGTTGGGGTTGTCCACGCAAGCTGCTTTCGCTTCGGTGGTGGCCAGTGCGATATCGAAGAGGAACGGATTAGCGGACGCATAACAAGCGATATGCCCTGTCTAGAGATACTACCGGTTTTTTTTCGAGCTGGCCCTAGGCTGTTCCCCTATCTGACAGGCCTCAGCTCTCTTAACCTTTCAGGTATTACTATGAGGACCTGTCGGCGCCACCTATGCTTATTCTCTTCCTTCCTCGTACCTGGCGAGAATCTTCAGATAAAGAAAGATGATAAAGAACTCCAAGGATTCTACGCGACTGACAGGATTTGAACCCGCGTCCCTCCGGTCCAGCAGTCCAAGACACTCACCACTAGACCATCCAGGGGACTACTACCGGTGGCGACCCTTGGACGCCTCTCGGGATGCCCGAGCTCTTTCGGCCGTCTCTACAACTCCCGGCTCCGCTAGCAAACTTAGTCTAGCAGTCATTTGAATTCAGGTTAATTTTGGCGCGGCCTTTTTCCAAAACGTCGAATTGCTCCCGCGTATGAGCGCACAGGAACGAATGTGTCGGCTGTGCCTTTGTGCCTCGTTGTATGCGTCGAGAAGTTTCCCCCGCAGTGTCCCCGGAAGAAGTCAAAACCGGCGGCGCCGGCGGAAGCCCCATGTGAGCATTGTGATGCAAATTATGTTGGTATCTCATCGGCCGCACAATAAAAGCGGTGTGGCCACAAGCTTGCTAAGTTACCAGGCCGAGCCGAGAGCGGGCTGCAAGTTGCGCCGGTCGAGCGCCGGGTGGACGAGGCCCATTCAGAGTGATGCAAAGCAGTGCAGGACAAGTGGCGAGAGGATAAACAAACAAACACAGACCCTCGTTCAGATTTACTCAAAGACACTCGACGGGTCATCCGTCCATAATCAGAGAGCCGGGTCGGTCGGCAAATACCAGACGATAAACGATGATGGGAGGTTTATGGCGTATCATTGCTTGGCGATACGCAAACAAAAGCTCGGTGGCGGAGAGAAGCATCGGCCCACGTGAGTGCCATAGCGGGGTCAGGAGATGATATTATCTGCCTAGTGGGTGCCACTCCAGAGGGTTCGTGGCTGAGAGGCCACGAAACGAACCTGTGGAACAGTCCCAGGCAGCGGCCAGGAGGTACCAAGGTTTGCGGGGATTTCGCTGCTATCGGTGAGCTCCAGCGTACCAGGCAGATACAGCAGATGTGAGGCCTGGTCTTTGTCTTGGGTCAGGCATTTAGCTGTCGATTTTTTCTTGGGGAGAAAAAGCAAGGCGATTTGGAGCTAGGAGTTCAACATGTTCGTGTCTGTGAATGGTGGGTATTGTAGTTGGGCTATCGCAAGAACCTCCCGAGAAAGTCACTCAATCAGTGATGCGTTACGCTGTATTTCCTGTTTTATATATATCTTCATAATGCTGGGTCTATTTTTCCGGTGACATGTTCCTTATTGCTCGTATATCGATGACGACATCCGTCAAAACATATATGAGTATATTAAGTATTAAGTATATATTGTACATTAAGTATACTTGTTACTATTCTTTAGAAACTTCTTATTATATATATATATATATATATACATCTTTTACGAAGCTTGTACGCTAACTTGAAACTATTCAGATGAGCCGAAACTCAGGCCGAAATGGAACGAGTTGGCTATTTTATTTACCATATATATATATATATATATTTAGACGGACAGCTCAGGCACTTGTCAAGGTGTTATCAAATCACGCAAATGTTCGACGTACGAGGATGACAGAGGATGTACTCCCAAGGGCAATTGCAGCTCTGATGAATTTGCTACCAGTGATGTCAGGGAATTGATAGGCATACAACTATAATAGTTCCTGTATCAGCTGCCCCCGGGTCGTCACTCCACAAAGAATATGTCGGGTAAGAACAATTTTCCTGCAATCTTCGTCATTGTCATCAGTTTAGACCGTTGGCTCATAGCATAGCTGTTTGTGCGTCTGGTGTCTCCCCGAAGTCATAAAACGCGTCGTTACCTAATAAATTATCCTGGCTCGGAATACCCAACCCCCCCCCTATACACCTTATGGCGATGTTTCTTACTCCGCCACCAAAGTTACAGTACTTTCGGTCTCGCACGTAAACTAGAAGCGGTAAAACGCCAGACAGGCTGCATTTGCGTTGCCTCTATCCGGTGTGCGCGCGAACGCTTTTTCTGTTTTTGTTGTTGTGCGAGAACCTCCCCTCTGTCCCACCGGGCCCAAGAGCAGAGCAGCGCTTCACAACAGCTAACTAAGATGGATCGGCCTTGTCGCGACTGCGCCATATATGCTACTATTGTAGCAAGGGAACAAATAGCAAATAGCCCAGCACACGCACACTGTGCGCGTGTAGGAAAAGGGGCTCTTGTCGACTGCACTGCCTGGCACTGGGCGACTCTAGAGCGGGTTCCACGGAGTATCTTTGACGTTCCCCCTCAACGAGAGTGGTTTCGCGAGAGATATCTCGAGCTGGACACTGTCGCCTCCGTGAAAGAGATGGATAGATGGCTGGTGTTGGATTGGCAATGATATTCAATTTTGTCGATTGCTATTATATTGAACCTGCGGTCGGCGCAGGGCAACTTAATCATCAGCAGAACATACCCAAACGCAGAGCAGGCCGACGAACATGGCCCGGTCCGAGTTTGTCATTTTCTCTGCTCCACAGAAGGAACATGGCTTGTATGGGTTTTTTGTCTGGCCAGGTCCTTCGTCCTGTATCTAACTCTTCCTATCCCCTTGAAGCATATGCCGTGACGTCGTACGCTGAAGTTTGTAATACGGGGATAGACAATACCATAGCGTCTGTTCAGCGGCTCTCCTGGGGAGATTTTATGCAAATCGTGGCTTGCCCTTAGGTCAGGGCAGGCGATTTGCATATTGTCCAGGGGGTGGGCAGAAAGTGCAAAAGCTGTTGCCAATTTTTTAATCTTTAGCAGAAGTCGGTGCAACACCGAAACACAGGTCAGTCTCGCTGATGCATAATGGCATGACGCCCCTGACCTACTCCACAGCTGACCTTCTTGTAGAGGTCAGCAGGAAATTACTAAACTAAACTAAACTTTTTCGGGCTGACTCTCAGCCAACATTTAACGTCCACGGAAATTACTGGGCAGCTCGTTTCAGGGAATTGCTCTAGTACATATATGTACATATCAATGAGAACACGTTCGCTAAGAATAGTCAAAAGAACTAACATGTCATATACTTTGAATGGTCCCATTAAAGAACGAACGAGTCCCAGTGATTACATTAGACAATAGAGTTAGACAGTGAACCATGAGCGCTATGTATTACACGTATCAATTGACACATATTCGCCAACAACTGGCAAAACGGAACTAGAATGTGGGCAAAATAGTAAATAAAACGTAACTTCACGAAAGAAACAGCGAGAAAAAAGTACACAAATTCAACTCGACGATTTCCACTGCCCATCGAAAATGTCCCTAGATGTCTGCCTGTAATTCGTATGCAAACAGCCATCAATAGACAACCTCGGAAGTCCTAGGCACGTGGCCTGTTTAAGTCGATAGTCGAGATAGACTGTCGGTACGTGGAAGCAGTAGCAGCAGGCACGGCGGCACCAGCACCAAAGCCAAGTATTTCTGCGTTCGCTCCGAACGTCTTCGCGTTACGACCCCTGCTCAGTTTCTGTTCATTGACGACGTTCCGCAGTCGTTCCAGGCGCCTCCTAACTTAACCTCGTCTGGGCGCGGAGTTCGCGTCGCCTGGCCCAAGTGCCCAGAGGCAGCAGTGGCCTCAATGGTTTCTTCTGCCTTGGGCTGCAATCAGAGCTGGTTGGTCCATTCAAATGCTCCCGCTGCGAAGACCGACCGGGAAGATCCGGGGTCCCGATTGTCGTTTGGCATCCGCCGTCCGACGTCGCCACGTGGCAACGCCGGAGTGCGAAATGCATTAGGAAGTCGGCTCGTCAGCAGCGAGCGGGGCTCCTTCCTGGTAGCGGCCGGGTGCTCACAGTGGCTGGGTGTACGGCAGCTGCCAGCGGTCAGATAATGCGTTAGGTCAGTGACTGACTCAGCGAGCGAGCGAGCGAGTGAGTTTCTCTTCGCCTGTTTTTTTTCTTGGTCCGACTTTTTCTCCCCGGATCCCGGCTGCATTCCCTCCCATCGGTCGGCCGGTCGGTGGCATCGTGCAGTCGCAGCAGTGTCGCAGCTATTGGCGACAGTACGATACAGTCTGAAATTCTATTACGCCACTGCGCGGGGATGGATATTGTATTACGCGAGATATACAGCGGTACGCAGACCGGAGCCACCCAATGAGATGGGTACCGGAAAGGGTCGTGGAGCTGGCCTTCGCAAGGCTTCGATTTGATTATCGATGGGCCTGATCTGATACACGATGCAAGAAGGCATGTAAGAGGAGCAGGCGTAGCGGGCGGGGTCGACAACTCCGAGCGACGAACGGATCAGAGAGATCGTCAGATTGATCGATAGCTGCCTTTGCAGACCATGCTGTTTTGGTAATGGCCAGCTGACGGGCGCGAGCGTCGACGACAGAAAACGAAGGCTACGGGTAGAAATTCTGTAGGGCAGAGACCGAAATGAGTCGTGCATATGTATATTTGGCGATGTCGACGGGAATCGCCGCTGGCACACAGCAGAGTAGATCCCTACGAGCATTATGACAGCGCTCATTATAGGTTTATTGTAGCGCTCACGACAGCACAGCGCTGCGACCAGATGCAGCTGGTAATCTGTTGGCCGTTGGCTGTAGGTGGCATCGAAACAAGACCCCTTGATGGGTCTAGTCCTCGCCTACTGGACGAAAGAACGGGAGGGTCAACGCACCGAACCTGGACTCAGGCGGAACACAACTGGATAGGCTATTAGAGCAAATCGTCTCCAGTTTCGAGACGGATCCCGTTGTCTTGTGCAGCTTCCTCTAGCAGGGTCGGGGCCCCGGGTGCCAACATGTTGACAGGAAGTTCCGCAATGCCAATAAGTTCAACATCGCCAGACAACAACATTAATGCAGCCACGCTCTGCATAGAACACCTCGGTGAAAGGACTCAGTGAGAATGCCCATGCCAGCCAAACGGTAGGGCCGCCTCGTCTAACACTGTCGCGTTTATTGACAGCTGTGATACGTGACGGGCAGGCGGACGCGTTTGTGGCGCCACCGTGTTCCTTCGTCGGGATTGGAGGCCATTGTCAGCTCGAGTCCCTAGAAGTGGAGATCCTTCACAGCGGGGCATGTGCCCGTCCACATGCTTCGAATGTATGCTGTCTTCCTACCAGTTGCCGTAATCAAGTCTCGACCCCACTGTTATATAAATGCTGCTGGCACTTGATATAGGCAGCTGTGTGCTGCTGCTGCTCACGGAGTCGCCAGATCAACATTGGATAACGTGGTCATAGCCAACGTCTCTAGTGTGATCTGCGAAATTCATCCGTATATATATATATATATCACTGGTGACCTGGCTGATTCGTTGTTTGAGTTGACAGCCAGCATCGTTTTTCTTTGTGACGTCCTCCTCGGGGACAGGACGAACACTCGAAACAAAGCCATACGAAGATCTGGGGTTCGTACGAATAGTAACGAAGTGAGAAGCATACGAGAGGCCGGGGAATAGGCACCAGCCGGAGGACGACAGAGGACTACGAGAGTCGATCTCCTGACATGCAGGATGTGCCATACCAACTCGTATTGGACAGGATATATATATATATAATAGATTCGAAGGAAGAGGGACGATGTTAGTGGCGACCTAGATCTTTGACCTGTTTACCTACTCACCAACGTCATCCAGTGGAGGACTTTGCGACGAGCGACTTCGAGCTGTAGATAACATTGGGGCGAAGAACTCCGGAAGGATTATGATGGTGGCCAATTCTCCCAGAAACATCACAGCACTTACATCTCTCGCGCTCTCTCCCCAATTCCAAGTTATTAGATACATATATTTCGTTGACAAATTCGGGGTAAACTTGTACAGTTGAGAATTTGAGAGGGAAATGCCAACGAAACGCTGACGATTTATTGGGTCAGCGCTCCCTTCACGTTGCTCACCTCTCCGAGGTCCTCTCCTCTTTTTCCACCAGGGGGAGGCCTTCCCGTCGACGAGGGAAGGGTTGATACCTGCCACTCTTGCAAACTTGCAAAAATTTGCAATAGTCGAGTACTACACGACGTGTCAAACGAAGTTTGCCGAGGGAATAGCATTTCCTTGACTACAGAAAAAAATATACCAACATTTATGTTCCACTTCTCGTGTCGAGTGGGTGCCCGTGTCGATGGGTGACCAATGTTGACCGTGCGAGAACTGCATTGCCAGACCGCTTGACCTCGCGTCGTTGCGGTCTATATAGATGATAAAGCTCAACATTCAGTGCGCCCTGGACAAGCGCTCAGTTGTGCTCGAAAATCCTGCGCCACCGTCGCCGCAAAGCGCCCGCAAGGGTTTAGAAGTGTATAGTGATGATATATTTCGTTGGTCGAGGGCGACCTTCTCCAAGCGGAGGTGGGGACCCTCATCGCAGTTGCTGCTGGAATAAATCTACACATCTCTCACTTTATATATATATATATATATATATATATATATATATATCGAATCATGAACTGGGCGAAGCCGCCCGTAATCGATTTCAGTGACCCGGGGGGCGGGTCACTGAAACAGTTTCCTGTACTCTCAAGGTTTTTCTATCCAGCCTATGTTAGTTATTCAGCCGAAGTGGCTCGCTCGTGCGGGGGCTTTGCGAAAACGCTGCATAGTTTTCATTCACAGCTGTCTTCTATAAATACTCCTCTCCCCCTATACCGATACAATAGGCTACATGGAACAGCGTAGAGCAATCGCTCCGTATCAGATATGCGAGACACGAGGTAGCGTCGAGCTAATTCAGGAGAAACTCCTATGTCGTGACCACGCCAGACCACGCCAGACCACGCAGTGACTATAGCGGTCGAATAGATGATCGGCTTTTTGATAGAGTTTCAGTACATCCATCTGGCGTGAGCACGTACTGCTGGTGATAGACAATGATAGCGGCGTTTTGAACACTGCGGGCTGCGATTTTTAACACGTTAGCTGTCGGCTGTGAACCGTTTGGTCCACCTGCTTCGCTAAGCGTGTCTACTCAACGGTGGTCTCTGCTAAACCACCAGCTTCGTGGTGGAGAAGTCATAAGGTTCCATGTCTGCTTCAAGCCACATCTCCCCTGGATGGTCTAGTGGTGAGCGTCTTGGACTGCTAGACCAGAGGGACGTGTGTGTTGGGTTCAAATCCTGTCAGACGCTTTGGAGAATCTTTGAAGTTCTTTATCATCTTTCTTTATCTGAAGATTCTTGCCAGGTACGAGTAAGGAAGAGAATACGCAAAGGTGGCCCCGACAGGTCCTCATAGTAATACCTAAAATGTTAAGAGCTGAAGCCTGTCACATAGGGGAACAGCTGAGGGGGTCTGCTTGAAAAAACAGTGCTTCAAGCCACATCTGTCTGCATGTCTCATGAGTCTATACAAGTTCGTTGAAGTTAAACCCCCTTGTCGTTCGTGTGATAGAATTCGCTCTGACAGGCGCTACACCGTTGCCTGAAATATGGCTGATAGCGTCGTAGAGATGCGTGTCTTAGTCATTTCTTCTGCAATTCGTCCTGTTGTCGATCATGGACCCATGTGTTGCGGCAGTCGCCGCAGCGCGGCAATCGAACAAATGATGTTAGTGACACATATTGCATAGAGGATTCCTGCTCGCTCGAATCCAGCCGATTGGCCACGCCGCCCAGTGGATTGCATACGCTCAGGAGCTCTGTGCGTTGTAGTAAGGCGCCGGCGTAACTGTGCAGTCTGAACCGTACCAGCTACACCATTCTGTGCTGCCTCCTGGTCATCATCGAATCGTTAGCGCTGCTCCGTAAAATGTTTTTTCCTATGGAAATCGAATTGCCAGTTGGCAGCGACCGATACGCGCACGCCAGTTCTTCAAAGGAGTCCCGGCTCACCCCAGGGACAGGACGCTACCGGGCACGGCGTGTAGAACGCACCTCCTACCCCTCCCTCACTGACAAGGAACATACGCGCTGCGTTGCTAGATTAGACTGAGGGTCATTGTTCCGGCCGGGACAACACGGTGGATGAACAGATGCAAGAACTAAGCCTAAGAATTGGGTGGAACAAGTCAGCCATGCATAGAACTACAAACGCACGTGCGCTGCTATATACGTGCAGACTAGCGCCACACCAGATCCGGAATGAATTAGTCCCGTATAGTTATGGCTGCAGAAAGATGCATCTGCAGCCGTCCTCGGCGCTAGTTGGCCATTCGGGCCCTTACAACACGTACCTAGTGCGGTTGCCCAGGAACAGTGACGTCTTCGAGTGTCTTCGCTTGTCCTGGCCATGAGCGTGACCCTGACCATTGTGGCCGGCCTCCTTGGCACTTGCCTCGCGTCCCTCACGGCCTGCCTCACGCTCCTGTTCGGCCTTCAGCTTTATCTGCGTGACGAGCCCGACCAGCAGCTCGTCGACATTATGCTTAAGGCTTGCCGAAACCTCGGAATACTTACACTCGAATCGGCAGGCCATGTCCTTGGCTTCTGCAAAAGGAGGACACGAAGGAGACAAACACCAAATCGTAGCGTGACCGGATGGTAAAACACATGGCTCGGTAGACTAGCTGTTAGTGAGGCGTGCAATTATAGTAATGCATGCTATTGACTACTCGCATTCCAACACAGCATGGATCGGTATACTTTGACAACAGATTTTGTGTGAAGCCTTTAGTTTTTGTCGGAAGTGTAAGAATCCTTCCTCGCAATATAAATAACGCTCCTTCACACATAAAGGAACCCCAAAATGGCGACATAATTGTAATTATATATATATATATATATAATATGAGTAGAAGCCGGTGACCGCAGGTTCGAGTTCAGCAACCTGGTGGTGACATATACAGAGAACTCAAGCGTTGTAAAAAACTGCAGTTTCGTCAATAAACAAAAGGTTTGTATTGTGTATGTGTGTGTATGGGCAACCTATCATGGATTAATTCCGTATTTACGCGACGCTATCTAATGGGGATCGATGTCAAAACAACGACGTAAATCGATTTGGGGCGACCCGAACCCGGGGATCCCTTCGGCTCACGAAGCGATGTGAGGAGTTCTGTTCACATTGTGGTGGTTCTGAGTGTCGTGACCCTTTTACAAACAAATCCACCGCGAGAAATGTGCTTCATTCACCAGAAATAGCCTGTTGCCATGGGATTCAAATGGGCGTCAACGAGCGTCGTCGTTCAAATGGCGGACGAATTCACGCAGTACCGAACAGTGCTTGAGAAAACATACCGTCTTATATGGCTGTATACGCAGGTGACCACCGGGAAAGAGGTCGTGTAACTCTGCGTCAGCCGGATGGGAGCACTCAATCGATTAAGCCCTATACTTAATTAAGTTGCCCGCCGGCTGGTTTGGGCCGCACACGCTTGGTTGTACCCGACCCCTACGATGTAAATTTCCCGGGCCCACTACTCCATTGCGTGAGGGTAGCAACTCGGTGCGAAGTGGCCACCGGATTTCGAAGGCCACAACTGAAGTCTTGAGCTAGCGCTTCTTGTACCAGTCAATGCGATATTTACATGGCTGATACAATCTTGTATGTGAAAAGCCTCCTGCGACAACTTGACAGGGTACGATATCCAGCAGAAGTCGATTGCGAATTTGGTCAGCTAATTATTATTATTATTATTATTGTTACTATTATACCGGAGACGACTGTTCGTAGGCCCTCGTTTCCTGGACCAATGACAACGCATCAGAGGACGCTATCTACAATACCCTACGACATCTACTTTGTCCAATGAGCCAATCGATTCCGACCGTTTAGAATCTAGCTGTTAACGAATCTCCTGACTCGACAAGAGCAGGCTACGGCTTGAAAAAAAAAACCGCTGCTAAGCCGCTTCGCTGCTCGTGTACGTCGTGAAACAGCCAGTCCCTGCTAACCTGTGGAGGTCGACGCTCTGGTGCCCGGGGCCAACTCGATGACACGTGGCCAGACACGCATCCGTCCGGCAGCATATGTAGTTTTTGACAATCGAACAATCGAGCTTCTAACTCCTCAGACGCGAGCGGCTCTCAATTACTGCAGTACGAACGATCAGGGTCATCCTCGAAGGTGACTTACGAATCGATATTTGAACTCGCTATTCAAATTGAACGTTCAACAGTGGCTATGGATATGCCACGTGCCGGTTGAGCAGGCCGGCCCTTAAAAGTTGAAGTTTTTTTGAGGAGAGGGCTTTTGGATTTACTCAAATGGTTTTTTTTTTTCGTTAAAGGGATTAAGGGCAGAAATCAGGTTGCAGACACCAAGCTTCACCATCACAGGCGACATTCGCTACAGGAGGGCGAGATGGAGCCTTGCAGGAGTCCGGCTCCGAAATGAAACTAAGCATTATTTTGCAATTCGGTGTTAGCATTGATGGCGGGTAAACCATTTACGCGCACGGATATTTATTCTTTTGATTAAATAAGCTGAACGGTTTCG
Organism: Stratiolaelaps scimitus; assembly: GCA_019614645.1. Lineage (NCBI taxonomy): Eukaryota > Metazoa > Arthropoda > Arachnida > Mesostigmata > Laelapidae > Stratiolaelaps > Stratiolaelaps scimitus. The sequence goes on along the minus strand of JABWDB010000091.1, from coordinate 99,311 downwards.
TCCCTCAAGCGAGCATAAGTCCATTCCACGGCAAACTGTTATAGGCGTTTCTAACATCTAGGAGCGCTATAATAATAATAATAAGGTCTGTGATCTTAATGAGGACTCCCTGCTTGCTCAGCCTTTTTCTCAATGGTTTTGCTAATTGCCGTGAGAGCTGACCGACCTCTCCTGAACCCAAATTGGCCCTCGAGGAGTAGTCTTTCGTCCTCGCCCGATTGCTCTGCAGAACCTGGCTAAATAAATACTATAATAGACTAGAGTTGACCTTGCCTTGACGGGCAGCGGCCAACTCTACACGCCCGCTCGCGATATGTTTACTTTGGAGGATTTGTACGAAAATTTGGAGATTCAGGGGTTTTTGAGACGTTAATTGTGTGAGGGTCGGCAGTAGCCATAGGCTTCTGGCGGACGCCGTGACTCTATTCTGTCTCTTAAAGGTTTTAAATGTTGGTGGTAATGTTTAGAAGGTGGCTTTTTCAGACGTTGTATGAGGTTATCCCGTTCCCGATATCGTTGTTTGGAGGATTTATGTGAGATCTTCGAGATTCGGTGGTTTCTGAGACGTCGTTAGCGTGTGCGTCGGCAGGCGCCTTCGGCCCCTGGCCGATGCCGCGACCCTGTTCTGGCTCTTAAAAGTTTGAAATTTTGCTGTCAATGTTCAGAAAGTGGCGATATCAGTTGTTTTTATGAGGCTATCCTGCTCGTGATAAGTTTTGTTTTGAAGAACATGTGCCGACAATTTGAAGCTAAGTGCTTCCTGAGACGTATGGGCTCCCCTGCCGAAACCGATGCTACTCGTCGAGATGTACCGAAAAATGCCAGAAAAACACCTCTTACATAGACCTAAATAATTATTCCGGGCTGACTCTCCGCCTACATTTAACCTCCTCTGAACTGCTTTCGGCATTAACGAGGACAACCCCTTGCAAATGCAAATGCAAATGTGGGCAACGGTGGGAATCGAACCCGTGCACCTTCGCGTCTCCTCTGATTGCACCGAGGCGCACACGAATGGTATTCAACCAGCCGCCATTTTGACCCAGACTCCCGGCGACCAGCCGGACCCCATGGGGGCAATGTTGCCCCTATCAAGTAGCTTCACAACCCTCCTCCCCCCCCGAACAACGAATCGCCCAAAGCGGATAGTACCCGAAAGAAACGGAGGTTATTGTCCGGCAGACAGACACCACCAGCGGGCGTAAAGAATAGCAGTACTTACACTGTTCCTAAGGTTGGACGCACCGTGGGGCTGTTACCAACCGTTGCACCCGTAACAATTAACTAAGCTGACAAATTGGCAAGGACTAGATCGAAGGAGTAGATCAGACAATCGAGTGCGGCCCGTACATCTTGCATTGTAAGGAACGTTACGTGCGTCGAACGTTAATTATTTTTATTGAGCCGTTTTGCAACGCAGAGGGGAAATTTTCAGTTGGGCAAACCTGCGCTAGAACTCGACAAAAAGAGCAGGTTGGCCCATATACGTGTTGTGTCGGCACCGAATATACTGGGCCATTTTTGCTAGCGTTTGAACAAAATGATTTGTTTGAAAAAATGTCTCTGTCCACTCTTCCGTCTCGATGAATAGATTTGGAAGATGATAATTGACCCATATTTGTCTCAGTTTGCTTGATGCTGCCTATTGAAGAAATGGCTGTATTGCACGTCTCCGATGGAACCGCTATAATCTGATGACATGATATCACACTCGCCCTCTGTATCAGGTCGACCGTTCGTTGTCGCTGTTCCTGACAGGAAATTGCAACGTTCCTGTGGCTCAAAGGTGGCCTTGACCCATCGGCAACGAAACCCATGAACGACGTCCGAGGTCCTCAGCAATGAGGCGAACACCTACAGATGTCCTGCGTGGGCCGATGCTAGCCCCTGATTATATCTTCGGTCCGATCCGCCAGCGACAGCAGGCGGCAAGATCACCGGTATGGTTTCCTTAGGCAGGGTTGCTCACCCAGCACTCTGTGTAGGTGCTCACTTGGATCTCTGTGGTTGAAAAACAACCATCCGCCCGTTTTCCTATCTGGCCCACGGCCACCCGATCCGGAGAGGCGTTGCCAGGCGCCAAGATGTCGGTAACAACCCGCCCCAGCAGCCACCTGGCGTTCTCTGTATGCCCTCGGGCAATCGAGGGGGTTCCGCATACACCGATGCAGCTACTCGCCACAACGGCCTGTGGATAGATTACAAGTGCAGAGATGTGCAGGCCACCCCCAGCGGCAGCCAAAACGTATGGCGGTGATGTAAGTGGCGGTAAAAGTAGATCGTGTTAAAAGAAGAGAAAATCCCGCTTTTTTTTTGTTTGGGAATATAATAAGTGAATGTTGATAGACAAGCGTTATCTCGTTAGCTGATTATGCCTGTTTGCCTACAACTCACTTTTCGTTTAGGTACGATACACTGCTATTATAGTGTATGCCAACGAAATAGCAGTATAACGCTGCAAGGCACCAATGTCAGCTGGTCTGAGTAGCGGGCGAAGGCGGTCCCGCATAAGCGAAGATAATTGCCTCTGATCGTTTCCTTTAGTCGACCGCTATCTCGTTGGCTCTTGTGGTTGTTGGCGCTCTGCTGGCGCTGTTGCTTTTGTTGCTGTTGTGGCGGGCTATACCGTTTTCCCGTTCACCGCTCAGCAGGACGAAGCCACTGCTCGTTAGGAGCAGCGATTGGCTTTGCCAGCGTTAGTGCCGGCTCCGTTGCTAACAGCCACCGTCTCTCTCTATCTGTCTGTCGATGTGGCCTATAGAATACAGACGGGGTGTACAGATGGGCTGACGTCGTGCTGGGTCCCGCAAACGAGACAACGATACCTGAACCTTGTACCAGCACGGCCCGCGTACTGCCGGCTCAGCCGGGCTCCTTCCTGTAAATGGCCGCTTGTAAAATGGTTTCCTTCGGACGGTGCCGATAACATCCCTGCCACTCGGCGACATCGTAGTCCTTGTCTCTGGCCCTCCGTCTCACGATTGGCAGCAGCATTTCTCGGGGTGACTCTCCTGCCCCTGATGTCTCCAGGTTGGCCTCACGTTTTCACAACAGTGAAGTGCTATGTTGTGTTGTTGTTGACGTTGCGGTTGCAATAACAACTACCGCCCACTAGCAGCGGTAAGGCCGAGAGCGCTCTGGCCTGCCGAGGGGATCAGCGCCGGACCCGACCCGGCCTCAAGCGAAAGCTAGCCAAGTAGGAAAATGAGAGTTAACTCTATGTGCGTGACCTCGTCGCCGAGGTCGAGGTCGAGGCCGACGTGGACACGAAACCACAGACGGAGCCTTAGCAACGGCGGGGGTAGCAAGTCGAATGGGGCTTGGGTGAGTTAGGTCGGGACCGGTCGGAGCCACACAGGGTGCTTGAAGATCAGAAGCTAGACATGGGACGTCTAGGCTGCCAACGCGGATCGGCGACAAACGCTGTCGGCCACTTGAGCCCGCATGTGCGCATCTCAGCCTAACACTTCGCGGGAGGGAAATCGGCGAGGGCTGACGTTGGACTTTGAGAATTTGAGTCGACGAATGGTCAAGTCGAAAGAGCAAGTCAGAGCGCGATCGGATCGAGGGCAAATATTCGATGTCCACACGGTGAGAGGAACACAACAAGTGTTGTTTATCTACGAGATCGGCTTGCGATCACGCCCAACGTCAAAGGGAACATTTACGCTTTCGAGGTTTACGTGCACCGGAAATTCGAAGCGTTGTCGCTGATCGCAGCTGATAGAATGTTTGCATATGTTTATGATTTCGTTCGAACCCTACTATCAGATTGTATTTGTTGATCTGTAGGTCGACGATTCGTATTTTTATTCGTAGCAGAATGCGATAGATGTATTCGCTAAACGGAATTTTCAATCGTCCGGTAAGCCCCAGCGAAGGTGGCCGGTAGGTTGAAATTAGTTAATTCAAGTGGAGCCGTTTTGTCATCCACGTCAACCCTTCCTGCACTGGATCGGCCCACTCTTAGGGAGATTAAAATTTGTCTCGTGGTGTCCGTGCCTTTGAAGAAAAGTTCCTACCCTCACAAAAACAGAAAGTCAATATATATATATATATTATATAATAGTACTTAGATGTTCATCTGCGTTGCTATATGACACATAGGCCAATTGCATTTAACACTTAACAGGTAACATTGTTTTTCGAGCTGACCCTCAGCTGTTTAACAGGTAATATCATGCTGAGACAGTGGCCAGTTTGGCAGGTCTCACTGGGTATATCACATATGTACGTGCCCGGCTTGAGAGTGGTGTTATACAACCGCTAGTTGTCATCACGTTAATGGAAGTAAAGGTAAACGATAAACGTTGAGTGGTTTATTAAAGGAGCCGCAACTTTTTAGTTTTCTTACACATGTGTCATGACCAGGTCGCGGGAGTCGAACCGAAGTGAAGGACATTGTGAAACACTTTTCCGAGGCCTCGATTATACAAATATTCGTTGTTACTGATCAGTATTGCATAACCATCACTACTATATATATATATATATATATATATATACATATGTCGCTACATGTGAGACATTTCGAGAACGTGCTCTCGCTATCTAAATGCAAAATGAAAATGATGCTCATTCACTTCGGGTACTTACGATGTTCGGAGACCTCCCTTGAGCGAACTAGGTCACTCTTGTTTGCCACGAGTATAACTGCTCGATTGTGAATGTCACCCCGCTGGTGGAGTTTCTTGAGCAGGTTGTCGGCTGTTCTGAACGTGGACGCGTCCGTAACCGAGAACACAACCAGGTAAGCGTCCGCCTCGCTGTCGTCATCGTCAGCTTCGCCAGGACGCTGAAAGGTGACAAAAGCCTAGGTTAGGTGCATGCACACGAGCCGGAGCAGGACACACCTTCCCCAGAGATCGAAGTAATGCCAAGCGTGCCGACTCTGGGGAAGAGATACACTCTCAGCAGAGGATGGTGGTTTTAGCAGGCAGAGGCGTTTTGTCATCCACGTCAACCCCCCTGCACTGGATTGGTCCACTTTCATGGAGATTGGAAGGTGTCTCTGGTGGTGTCTATGCGTTTGAAGAAAATTTTCTCTTCTCAAAAAAAAAGGGTGCATGCGCGCTGCATGGCGTGGTAAGCTAACCAAACTAAGAGGACGTTGCATTATTAACTACGTCAGACCTATGGATTATTTGGTCGCAGCGCGTCTGGTGAGGCGAAAACCAGTGGAAGCGCTAGGCCACCTGCCACTCATTCTTGGCGCCTTGTGGTATTGTTCTGTATTGGCCTGTAACCCGTGAAGCTCAAGTGAGGCGGCACTAGCTTTGGCCTACCTACATGGGTCGGGGATCATGTGATGGAACGTCCCTGACAGGACCCCAACCGGGAAGCACAAACTCGTCGAAGGAGACTAAAACATCCGGTTATTTAACATTAACAGGAACAGTTACGCTCCGTCCCTAGATATCGAAGTGATGCCAAGCTTAAAGACGCACTCTCATCAGATCAACAGATGGCTGTAGCAGGCAGAGACATTTTGCCATCCATGTCAAGCCCCCTGAACTGGATCGGCCCTCGACCTTCGATAGAAATTCGAATGCCTCTAGTGGCGCTTGAGCTTTTGAAGAAAATTTCCCTCTCTACAAAAACTAACAGCACATAAGGCTAGAGTTGGCCACTATGAGGCAGGAATCAGTCCCACAGTTTCGTGGCAATATCCCGGTAGTGAGGCATAGTGTTCATGAGCATTGTCCCTCATCAAAACTAAAAGGGATCAACTTGATCAAATTGGTAAAATTGTAATACCTGACAAATTGCATATGAGTCAACGAACGAACGATATCTTGGTATTTCGAACATTCAAATATATGAGGAACTAGCCTATATTGTCGAAGATGTCCAAGTAACGAACGTGAGAAGCTCGCAATGTCTGCGCTCGATACAGTGGAACTATGCTTGCATATTATAGGTGGATACGAGGTGATACTGCACGAACAGCTTTCTGAGCGGATACATATTCGCAATAAAAGTTTCTGAATTCGCTAGAGGCTGGTCTCTCTGGTCGTTCGTAGGCATGCCTTGCCTGAACTGAGGCAAGTTTTAATGAGAAATTCCTTTGTCTGTTGCAAGAATTATACACATACTTAGAAACCGCGATACATTAGAAGAACTCGACCTTTTTGACTCGTGCAGTGATCAATGTAGGGAGCCTATATTGTCTCTATTAAACATTCAACTTTCTCTGGCTGCAGAAACCAAGCGGCTCATCCGATTTCAACCGGTGGTCTCGATTTACCAATGGCATCCTCCCTTGCAGAATCCTGCACCATCTCATCAATGCATTCAGTTTCTGACCTGGTTAAGAAACGGATACATGATGATACATGGAGGCATCCAATTTCAGATGAGCTAAAAGTCAAACTTAAAATCCCTGACAGGCTTCCGTTGGGAGATCTAGGGACCGTAAGTAAATGGACACAACTCATACATGATTCTGTTCAGCAATCGCTACCAGACGAGGCACACCAGAAGAGTTTCGAGCTGATCTATCCTCAGAGACTGGAGCGATGGAGCATCCCTTTAAAGGGGTCTTAAATTTTGGTAAAGACAATACCCTCCTTAACTATGAATACACGTTCACGGGGTTTGCTTGTTGACGAAAAATATGTAAATATTGGGCTGATCAAAAAGTTCGTGTAAAATTTTGCCTAAATTGAGAAGCCAAAGGTTTTCGGGCTGACTCTCAGCCAACATTTAACGTCCACGGTACAACTACTTTTAGCATTAGGAGTCCGTCTTACGAAGCCTAAATTAAGAAGCCAGTTCACTGGGTGCTCAGGAAAATTGATTCAATAATGGATTCTACGCTTTGTTATTATAGATCATCTTTGCCCAACGATTGGGTAGATCAGGAATGCCCCCTTGTCCCAAAAGGTTTTTGTTTTTTTTTTCGGCAAAAAGCCTTCTGGCTTTCGACAGCTAGAGACTTAGCCCACTGACCATGCTACCGCGTTGACAAACCATTGCAGTAAAACCCCGACAATTTTTCACGGGTGCACAAAGATGTGTGAGGCGCCTGGCACTAATAGTGGAGAGTCATCCGTTGTCTGTTTGCCTATTCTGGGCGTTCTGGGGCGATTGCTTCCCTCAAACGGTCGAATTGATCACAGTATTTGGCAGCAGTGATGGTCTCGTTTCCCGGAAGAAGCTCGTTAGCTCAGGACTCCGTTAAAATCCCACCAAATACAGAGCATCACTTCCTCTCGCGTGAAGTCCGGCCCTCGGCTACAACATGGGAACGATTGGCCCTTTAATTCCCAGGATCTCTGACGCTTTTCGTTTCTGTAAACTATCCACTTTTCGTCCCCCGTAACCATATCCTTCAAGAACAAAAAAGGCTGTCCCTTGTTTTATTTCGATCAGCAAATGGCAAGCATCTACCATGCGTCGCAGATGGCTATCAGCCAACAGGTGCGGCACCCAGACGGCGGCTCGATTCACGTATCCAGCGTCTGTAAAATGCATCACAACGCTTCCGTGCGATGCACTAACAACACTTTGAGTATTTGACGCTCTCGTTGTTTTTTAATTAGTTAACGACAGCCGAAAATTGCACAAACTTTTTGACCGACCCAAAAATAGAGTAACTTTTCGTGATTTGTATTCGTCGAAAACTACGTAGCATGGTATCTTATTGTTTGAGTTGTACAAAAGATACAGATCGCTATCCCACACAAGATATTCTCATCAAGTTGTCATTCTTGCACTCGAACATATCATATTTTTCAGAATCGGACGCGACTTCTTCTTCCTCCGACAATCTTCGCATGTGCAATGAGAAATGCGGAACCAACAGCGATATAGACCAATTCATTGCTGTAATTCCGCTAGCTAACAACGCACGGGAATGATGGGAATATCCAATTAAATGAATATTGTATATTCCTTCGCCAGCATTCACTAAGGTGCACATGATCATTGGCACCGTTTGTACAGTGCAGGCTATAGTGCTGACAACGCTTGGAAAATTCGCCGGGCCGAATGCATAATTCTTGCAGTCTGGCTACATACATACTTTATATGTAAGCCAATGTCGAGGGCAAATACATTTCCAATAATAGCACAGCGTAGCTACTTGAAAAAAGTGTGGGCTGACCGAATTAATGGCGCCGTTATTCCTGCCAAAAATGGCGGGGGCGTTTGTGTTCTTTCTCCACCTAGTTCACTACTCGGATGGGTGGACCCCACACATCGTAGACGATACACCCCTTGCTGTTGATAGCATGGCAGGGTTACGCGTCATTTGGCTGATTCCTCCGATTGGAAATACGAAAGTCTGGCCGCAGTACATTGCCCGATTAACTGGAAGGCTATTCTCGGATAGCGCTCAATATTGGAAGGCTGGCAATGTCGTACTTTGCCGGTCGGGTCCAGTAGTTCACGAAGAAGAATCCAATAACGAACACGAAACAAAAGTCTATGCAGATCAAGGCAAGATGGGGTACACGAACAACAATTTGCCGTCACAATGCCGTCGCTGACGCCGCTTGAGGAGCGCCAGAATTGCTGAACGAATTGTACAGGGAACTCTAATCTGGTCAAGCATTTAAGCCCGTAAGCGGTAGGCGCTAGTCGCGAAGCAATGCTAAAAGCAGTTGTACCGTGAACGTTAAATGTTCAAGGCTGAGACTCAGTCTGAACACCTAGGTAGGCGCTAGCACGTGCTACGCTCAGCCCATGCAACAAAGGGACTGATCCTTGATCGCAGGTACGAGGCTCGGTGATGCTTTATAAAACATTCGAGATTCGCAATATCCGTTTGAACAACAAATCGTCCATTGATTGTCATTCGATGTGAGCTCCGTTTGCGATACAGCCAATGCTCCCTAGACGCATATCGGAAACAGCCACCCTTAAAGCCTTCCACGTATTTCGGCTGTCTAAACGACTTCACACTCGGTCAGTTCTCGTAGCGTGTTCGTAACATAGCTACTCAACAAACCGAGCATGAAGGTCGCGACGTTCTGAATATGTTAAAACCTAATCAAGGCCCAATCACATATTCAATGCTGTGCCAGCATCTTATTTAGGCCTAGCTTAAAGGAACAAGTTGCCGGATCAACAGCGATGAGCTCAATATGATTATTTGAAGCAAGCTCGCTTCGGCCTGTTCCGAGATTGGGCTCGGAGGCGTCGATACACATTAATGTTTAATTAACTTTTGACTGGTCCAGAAACTGCGAACGTCGCACATGACCGTGGTGAGCTCGCTATCCGCTATTTGAAGCGTTAAGCTACCCACTCGTAACAATCGACACAAAATGGGGACCGTAGGGTGAGCAAGCCGACGAGATTGCGAGACGTGGCCTCTCAGTCGCCAATCATTATTAAGTGTGATCGTCGATTAAAAATAGGCCACCGTTCGATAGCACGACGCCCTGATATAGGACAATGATAATCTGGGGCCGGATTTAGCTACAGGTAGAACTAAATCGCCAGTGTGGCATTAATAGAGTCAGGAGAAGACGAGACGCGCCGTCCACATTATTGGTACCGCAATTGGAATATGGTGGTAATATACTGGGATATAGTGGTATTATCACGCGGATGGTGTGGTGGTAGCGCCGGCGACCTGGAACCCAAGGGGCTCCGGTTCGAATCCCGCAGGCCACATATGGTTTGCGATAATACGAAGGTCGTTGCGAACCACGGTCCAAGTAATAACATCTCCAGAGTAAAAACAAGAAAACGTATCTGCTACGAATGGTAGCAAATCTCTTATGGTATGGCAGTGTTGATGACAGTGTTTCGGTGATCGACAGTCCAAAAGCAGAACTATTCAGTCAGTAAGAGAAGGACCGCGGCTGCCGAGAAAGATTGCACTTGCCGTCATATTTCTCCGTTGACCGTAAAGTTGAGACGGTAAAAGATCTATGTGAGCTGTATAGGATTCTTACGGGACTCCTTTGGCAATACTTTGTGGGGAGACCTTGCCAAAGAATGTCCTTCACGGGTGGTGATCTATCGGCAGCTCGCTGAATATGCCTGTTTTCGAATTTAAAGTCGAGGTATAAAAGATAAGGTAAAGGTTTAATTAATTCGTTTATTAAAGTAGCGGCTAGAAAGGCAGCTCAAGTGCACGCAAGTGCTCGCAACGGCTTGGCAGACGATCTCGGCTTCTACGAGGCGCCATTCGGGTGCAGGCTACAAACGACGTAACGCGTCTGGGGTTACATAGACCTTCGAATCGTAGAGCCCTATTGAACCTACACAATATACTGTTATTGATCAAAGTGACTCGCTCACGGGCAAAGCGCGTTGTTGAATCCAATTGATAAACGTGAGCACTGTTTGATATCAGGTCTCGTCTAGCTTGTCCATCAGCAGCGATTAGGAACTACAGCATGAGATGAAATTCAACGTGGATTATAGGTGAAGCTGTAAACAAGTCTTATAGGTCACTGGACAAATGTGCGGTCCTATTAAAGGGAGGGAAAAAGGTGAGCAAATGGAGTAAGCATTCATAGTTACCGTGAGCTCTTGACAGATCGGGTGATCGATAAACAGGAGGTAGAACTCGTCATCATCCACAATTACCGACACCGGACGAATCTCCTCCTCGTCTGAAATAAAAGAGTAATAATAAGTAATCGTATTATATATGAGGAAAAGATTGTTATGATTGTAAAGATTGTTAAGATTGTCTTATACGACGATATCGCTATTCAAGTGTCTCTTGCTTGACTTAACCATCGTCAGCCAGTCAGTCGACAAAGAGCTGTATACGCTTCTGTGATTCTCGTCTAACTAACAGCTTCTAATAATCAACCTAACCAATCAGAGCATTTCCAGCTAATGATGAACTAGGGGTTACACTCATTTCGAACTGGAAGCGCATTAAGCCTTATCTGTACGGGCCGATTTTCCGGTTGGCCTCGAACACCGCTCAGCGAGAACCAATTCACCAAAATTTGCCAGACCACTTTTGCTTGTCATCATTACATTTTGAGTATCACACAGCGCATCAGAACTAAGCAATTCACCCTCATTGAAGGTTAAGTAAAGTAAAGCTTTATTGATTTATTAAAGGAACTGCATACAATGCTTAAGTTCTCTAATTTTTTTTTCTTAAGAAAGAAAGGTTCCATCGATCTACAATCGAAGGAGACACGTAGGTGTTCGATCCCCACCATTGCACATTTGTATTTAAAGGGTCCGTCTTATGAAGCGATGCCGGAAGGCAGTACCGTGCACGTTACATGTTGTCTGGACTTCAGCCTGAAAAATGGCTATTTTAGATGGGCCAAAACAACCTTGACATACGTTGAACACGTTGTCGGCGTGTTTCGGAACGGTTAGAGTATTAAGTAGTCCACGATAACAGAATCTGTACTGCGGGTTGATCAACCTCTTGCGAATGTGTCTGTCGATGTAGCCAACGGATACAGCATAAAATATCTACGGGGCACCTTCATGTTTTCTGGGAATGTCTGGAAAGGCGTGTTTATGAGGCCGGAATGAATACTAAATACTTCCGTCGCCTGGCGTCCGGACCTCCTCATAGTAGGGCTAAATTTCCAGGTATCTGTATAGGCAGGATTATATTGCGGATCATTCCTGCACACTTCTAAGGTCGTAAGCCAAGAAATAGATTTGAGAAAAAAAACTGTTTTAAGGTCACCGATCACTGCTTTCTCTTAGACCCCTACCTCTAGATAGGATTGAGCTTTACAGTATTAAATTTAACTGTTGAGCTCTAAACCTTTAGTCAGAGTTTCCACAAAGTGGTCTCCCTTGATATCGTATGAAAAACGATCAACTCCTTCGACGAGACGCCCCATTTCTTCTGACTCGGCTAACCGAACTCGCCTACAGCCGGTGAACGTTTCCAGCCATGTGACCGCATGATACGGCTGACTGAGCCAACGGCCACACCACGGAGAAAGTGGTCTGTACCCTTTGAGGTGAAGGACACGCCTTTGTCCAGCGGTATTGACCGCCTCCCCCAACGACCAGCGAGGTCGAATGCGTTCGTGAAGTCTGGGCACACGGATGCGTGACGAGTCTACGATGTAGAACTCTATCGAGGCATGTTTTTTTTCTTTGATTCCACGCCCTTCGCCCCCGCCTTCCACCACCAATCTACAATATGGTGCTATGGAACTCTTCGTAACATACTCGCTCGCTGACATTTTGAAAATTGCAATGTTTTAATTACACCGCGAGCATTGCGAACCAGCGAATCAGCGCTCCACAAAGGTATTTTTAATATATCAAATATAATAAGATACTAGAGCCGCCTCCGCATCGTGACAATTGAGATTAAAGGCTTCTGTTTTGCCTTCTTTATCCCCGGGAAGGACAGAACGGCGAAGGTTCCAGCGGTTGTTGTTCCATAATACAGTACTATAATAGTTATGGCCTAAAGCGGCCTAGTGCCATACAGTATTACGACAGCCGCAATCGCCTACGTACCCTTGGTCTCAATAAAGAAAGTTAGCTACAAACCTCGCAAAATCCAACAATCCTTGGGGGAGGGACGATGTGGGGACACACTAAAGAGCGCAACATATTTTATGTCGGTTGTGCGTATGAATTGCGCTATGCTCGATCACAAAACAGTGTCTTAATGTAAGGTCGCGGGACCTGAACGGGCTTTTTACAGCCAGAGACCTGGCCGACCAGGAGGCTTTTTCACGTTATTTGCAGGTGGCACGTTGTGTTCAGCATATCAATTTGAAAATTGTCGACAGTAACTACGTTTTGTTCTTTGCTGGTGTCAAAGCTATACACAATTTTTTCTCATGAAGGTCGCTTAGAGCAGGGGGAGGGGGTGCTTTTATGGGCTCACTCGCGAGGTCTCGAAAGCTGACTCGAGCACTTACCAGTGTTCGTATGCCTGAAAGTGGATACTGTTCGAGACAAACAACGGCCGAAGCCGACGTTCGCGACGATGAAAGGTGAAGGTCCCCGCAGTCATCATACATCGAGACGACATTGATCGTGTAGGTTCTGAATAAATCTTCGAGATACGTCAGAGTTCAGTGTGGTCTCATTAGTGATTCAGACTTTTGTGCCGAAACGCTTCTTGAGAGCATCGACTATTAGCGGTTTGATCTGCGTTCACTTTGCGCCATCGATTGCCATTGGATTTTGTTGAGACGTTGTGGGCGTAACAACGAAATGGACCGCTTAAAGAACACCAATATAGAACTATTATTAATTATCAAAAATAGCAATTCGACATAGAATGTCTCCAGCAATACAATTGGTATTGACGCCAAATCTAGACGAGACGTCAAGCAATATGCCATGACTATTTAAGTCAACCCCCCCTACCCCCCCCTTACCCCTTTGAGTAGGGGAAACAGACTGTGGAACGACAGTAAAAAGGTACATTTTTCGGGCAGATACTCAGCCAGCATTTTGGTGGTCTATGGTACTGTTTTCGGCATTGCTTCATAAGACGGACCTCATAAATGCTAATGTGCAACGGTGGTTATCGGCCCCGTGCATCTACGTGTCTCCTCCGGTTGCAAAGCAGGCGCACACGAATGTACCACCCAGCCCGAGGCTCGACCCGACCCGATCCGACCCGACCCGACCCATACTACTCACTGTCTCATAGACCCACTCATTATTATCGTTGTCTTTGCAGGCAGGCACTCTGTTGTGCCAGAACTTCATTCTATAGAAACCGTTCCATTTGTTACGCTTCAGGGGGCTTCAATAGCTGTGGTATTGTGGCAATTTATCATGCGGCAGAGCTGGTGCGAAAACTAAACTTTCCCGTATCCTGGAAACCAATGCTGGCTCATTGGAGACTCCACAGGCAAATACAGAAGAACTGAATTAGCACACACTCGGAACTGTAGTTTCGGACATAATGTCCGGTATCCACCTGGAAGCGGACATTCGACCTGCGTCAGAGTCTATTTGGCCGAGTCGACAGCGATCGTTTAGTAGTTCCGAGGTCAGTGAGTTGGAATTTCAGAAGGCGCTGGATTTCACCAATGTCACAAGCCGGGCTGGAGTCACCGATATGCCCAGTAACTTCACAAATGACCTCTTCAGTCTCCACTGGCCCATTAGCTCATATAATGCTTCTTCAGTTCCCGGCGGCCCGTAGCTCAAGCTCCTATCCTGGCGGTCCGGGGAGGACGCTATGGCTGCCGCGATATTCAGTGACAGGGACGATCCTAGGTCGCCGCGCAATTATCGGCCAATTTCGCTGATCGACAATTTATCCAAGGTCGGTTTGAACAGATCGCGATGCTCGGACTATGGCGTCCTCCTGCATCAATAAACCTATTCCCGCCGCGTTCGTTCGGCTCCGTAGATTGGGGTGCACAGAACGGGGCTTGGGGCACTTATGATAAGAAGTTGCGGCGATATTTGAGGGCAATCCCTTGTGCCCCGGGGTCTTTCTGAATATAGCGGAAGCTCTCAGCTGCCTGTGACACTCTTAATTTCTGCGGATGCTGGACGGCCTTAGATGCAATCATACTGTCGTCGTCGCTGGAAATCAACGTTGGAACGCCAAAAAGCTCTGCCATGGCGCTCCTACATGTTTACCATCTTTGATCAAATTTATCTGGTTCAGGGTATCGTCCGATAGTTCTTGGACGGTTATCTATACTGATCATAACCCTCACTATGTTACGAGACCTCTATTTGGGGAAGTGGATACGGCATGACAATTCGAAGGGGCCAACGTTATCGAGGATGGTGCTCTCGGCAGCAGTCTCCAATGGAAACTGCTTGGAGTTTCCGCTTACCGACTCTCCGACAATAGATCTAGACCGCACCCTCTCGACTGCGTCAATATGTTTTTTTAAGAACTGTCTCCGACCTACACCCCACTGTTTTTTCGAGCTGACGCCCCCTCAGCTGTTCCCCTATCTGACAGGTCTCAGCTCTTAACCTTTTAGGTATTACTATGAGGATAGACAGGTCTCCGACCTGTCGAACACTAAGTGGTCTTCGAGCTGACTAAACATCCCCGTATAGATTGGCATAGAATTCCAAATTTCGAACAATGAAACACCTGAATATTACTGCATTTCACGTTAGTACGGCTGATAAAGCTGCCTAAGTTGCATGTCGAGGTCGAGGGCAGGGGTGACCGTTATAACAGGGTCACCTATAAACACCATTGCCTTTGATGGTTCCGCCACTAGTAACATAATAATTGCTATATTGGGTGGAAGGGAGAACGGCATATCTCAGGGTGGCATATTATTTATACGGCACTATGCTGCCACAACATCGACGGCCGACTGTAGAGGTAACGTGTCCGAAGGTCTACGAATTGGGCTAATATAACTCTAAGTTGTCAATGCGAGAGGAACACCCCATCCGGGAAACGGTATTTTAAATCTAAAACAAAGATGCAAAACAACAGAGGTTTCGCACAAGAGCCCTCAGGGACGCCGGACGGGCATGAGAGCATTCGTTGATCTTTACACAGAACTTTTTCCTATTCGTAAGAAAACTTCGGAGACAACCGATGCCTTTTGAGTCCACATTTGCAGGTCGATCTTCTATATGGGACGGTCATGACTCACGCGGTCGAAAGCCTTAGAGATATGGAAATGTACACAGTGTATATATATATATATATATATATATTATACACCTATAATAACATTCGTCGTCGTCTTCATAACGGTTATATATTGCAGGTTTTGTTTGCAGAAGCGCCCACGCTAAACGACCTCTCGAACTTAACGTACAGTTCCACCGTAGACAACTTCAGCGTCGCTGATATCTGCAGTTCCGGGTACACACAGTTCATGTGACGAGAAGGTCGAATCGAAATTTATGAAATCAAGAAGTAAGCTACCACTTACTGTCGACTTCATTAGTACTACGTTGAGCATTTTGTTTCTAAGCCATTTTGTCGGCGATATCGGATATATAAATAACCGAAGTACATAGTATACTCGTACCGTGTTGTACTAAACAATTTTGCTGTCATTTTTACGAGAACGTAAGCATCGGAAAACTGCGCTTCCGTCAATAAACGTCAATGAAATGTATATATATATATATATATATATGTATAACCTTCACAGCATAAAACACTGCAAAGTGCATTAGTATGCTAGGTTAGTGAGGGCCATAACAGAAGATAAAACATATGTACCCATACCAGTTAAATTCATGCTAAGGCTGGACGTCCTTTCCATCTCGGTACAGGGAAACACAGATAGAGAGAAAGAGAGAGAGAGAGAAAGAGAAAATGAGAGTGGTATGCATACAGACATGCGTACATGGTGATAGTGTCAACAACCAGAAAACGAGAACACGAAGAGGTTTGCGCAGTGGGCTTCAAGGGTAAAGGGGGGGCGTATACGTTGGTGCCCCTCCTGAAGCTCGAAGGCGGAGACACTCCTGCGAGGGCACACTCCTCTGTCAGCCGTATGGCGAACTCTCCCATTGCCCCCAAGTGTCGATTGAACGTGACGCTGCGGCAACGGCGACGTCCCCAGTTACTTGGCTATGACAGCTTAAGGCCTGTCGTGTCAGCGGTGCGCGTAAAGCATACTGTAGGGCCTAGCGACTGTCCTTCTATTAGGCCTAATGAAGCCAGCAGACCTTGCGGGTACGCAGGGCAAAGATGGCGACATGTTACCAAAACCCGACGAAATGGATTGTGGGGCCGTCCTTATCGAGAAACGGCTTTACGGGCCTGCTCTGCGGCGGGCTGCGGTTGAGCCCAGAAGGACTCTCGTGAAGGCACTTTCAAAGGCGCCAACATTTCATGCTGTTTCTCTAGCGTCGTACGAGTGCAATGATGATTACCAGATGTGTACTCCTCTCATCTTCAGTGTGATGAATTTGAAATAGAAGCCCACGTATTATAAATAAACGTGCGTCTGCTCGCGATGCGAGATGAAGGCCGATTGCCATCGAGCGACTTGCAATTTGCGCGAATAAACCTATTATTATTATTTATTTTTTTTTTTTCAATATTATCGTTATTATGAACTAATATAATTATTGGGAAAATAAATTGATGCCGTTGATATGCTCACCGTACAAGAAGCAATACCGTATTATTCCGAGCATTCACAGCGTGGGCATACGATACTCACAGCAGAAACGGTAGTAAATCATTCGTCGCGTTTTAACACGGCATGTTTGGCCTGTTAAGCGTTACTGAATAGCTGGCTGGATTTTACGCAGACATAAGGTGCATTGAAAAAAGTTAACTGACCCGGCAGACGTTCACGGGGGAAGAGTGGTGTGCAGGTGGACGTGTCTATTTATATAGACACTAATGATTTGACATTTTCTATCAACCTCGGATGCGCTTTAATAGTAGACATTGAGTCGAGAGTCGTTTCCTAGTTCAACCTGGCCCTTCCCCCTGTGAATGACTATAAGAGGTACTCGCGGGTCGTATTCGACAGCGAGCTATTGTGCTGTGGTGGTAACTAATTTATAATGCGATGCGGAGCTTCGCGATGGGCTGTGCAGATCGTGCAATGACCAACTTTTAATGACACTGTCCCGAGTTCTACCTGCAGGAGGTCTCAGACCTCGGGGAACCGGCTCAGGCCTCTTGGGATAGTGAATGCTTCCCCTCTCTCTCTCACACACTCCTTCTCTCGCCAGTTGGCCTACGCTAAAACCGTCTTGGTAAAGAGCGCGGGCAGATGTCCACCAGTGGGTGGTCGCGGTCGCGCCGCTTCGATTGGTGCCGCAAAAGTAAATTTCTCACTGTAGATTTCCGCCAAGCCCGATGGGTCGACACGAGCATCGGGAGCACTCCGACGGAGGAGTACTCCTTGTAAGCTCGCGCGATTACATGAGAACTGTTCACATCGGACTGTCACATCGGACACCACTCGTAACTTGATTGTCAGGGTGACTAAACAGTTGGAGCTACGTTCTTCGATTTCTCGTTTGTGACCTCACCCTCGCCGCACGAAAAACGACAACCCAATGTGTCTGTGCGAAAAGCACAATTGCGTTGTGTTCCACCCTGTCACTGTGCCCGTGACAGACACACCAGGCTCCGTTGAATATCGCACGTGTTGTCGCTTGACAACGTTCATTCGATGTTAGCTTCTATCATAGGTCGGATGGCTGCTTGCCGAAATGAGCATCAGAGATTGACTGCGAGCAGTAAAGCTTGCGCGTTGGTCCACTGGTCTGCGATATCCGGAAGCTAGGGTGTCGTGCTCAGAGCAGCCATTATCATCATGAGTGTTGGTTTCAGTTTGTTCTAACACAGTCTCGTATAGTGGTGAACCACGTTCACTGCTCTCGTGTGCTCATGTCACGTCCTGCAGCGACCGCTGCGCCCGTTTCGACCTGCACTCATATCAGAGTGGGCTCATTTTTGCCACGTGGTTTTGCTAGAACTTTTCCAGCGAGAAGGCTTTCCCGGGAAAATTGAGAATTGCATCACGCGGAGAGCTCTTCGAAGTCCAGCCGAACAAGTTGTAGATTATTTAGCCTGCGTCGAGCAGCAATTTCTTGATGGAAACTGCCGGGGCTACCGATCCCAATCCACTTTGGTATTCGAGGACAACTCGGCGATCAAACAGGACATCGGGGAGTTCGACACCTTGTGCCCGTGCCGTGCCCTTGAGAGTATTCGTATGCAACGCATGCAATTCGAACAAAAGCCATAAAGTATACTGCCTTGGCTGGAAGTCTTCTAGCTGTGGATTTTCTACCCGATTTCTTCTTCCATTTGGATAATACGTGCCGAGAAAAAATATCTGCTGATGGGAGAATTGGTTTCGGTAGTGACCCCCTTCAGCTGAAAGCGAAACTCGAAATATTTGGGAACAGTCCTCCATGTATTCGTTCTGCATCCGGCTCATTTGATAGATACATTCTAACAATCGAATTGGCCACGCTTGAGCCGCTTAGGGGAGTCCCATCTTCATATGGAAATATTATACCATCTAGTCCTATGTCGACTGCTAGTTCGAATCAAGCCAAAGGTGTCATGAGCTATCAGGACACTGTATAGCTGAACTACGGAGCTCGGGATGATAGGGCCCGGGAGCGGTTTCCACCTCAGATGACGGCGGTCTGACGACGTTAAACCCCTACGAAGGACAGGTCTGAGTGGTCAGGACAGCTCTGACTACTCGTTGTCGCCAACGAGTTCCACTGAAGTACCCGCAAGAAAAAGAAGAAGAAGAGGAAACGAATCGCAATCGAATGCGCCCTTCGAATAATTACAATTCCACTAATTACAGCATTTTGCAGGTGTGCTTTCGTATCGTGTCGTATATCTTCTATACCTATACCACTGACACCTAAAGTTCCTAAAGGAGGAACTTTAAGAGGCGGTTACCACTCAGCTCTGAAACCTTAGACGCATGACGTGGGGCCATTAGGTAAATTTTACCAGGGAAACTATCTCCTGTTAGACCCCAAAAGTCGCTGTTTGGGCGGTTCAAATTGAATATTCTATCCGTCGCTAAACGTTCTTCCGTTCGACGACGTCGCATACCCCCCGCTAAAGGTTAGCTCTTTAGCTTCCGTACCAGTGAACTCATCCCGTGCAAAAACAGCTGGCCGATTCAACGTGGTCAAAGCGACGAATTCAGCTAAACGAGTATACCAATGGCTTGGGGAAGGATAATAACCGGCGGCCACCGTATCTCCTTTGACAGCCAGGCGATGAGCATTGCCATTATTTGACGTGGATGAATTTTAAGCGAGTTGCGGAAAACCAGCTGTCCTAAAAACGAACTGGACCTCATATGATCCATCTGGAAGTAACGAGATAAATACGATCATTAGCACTCTTCCGGATCCTAAGCAGACACCCTTCGATCGTTACGTAAGCTGCCACCTAACGCCTTTCTCGTATATAGCGTAGATATCGTCATATCTCAGCCGCATGAACGAGGTTTAGGGAAAATATTTGATTTGTGTCCTTGTAGGGCCTCGAACAAAAGAGATCATTTTTCAACACGTTCGGTTTTCAACTCCAGAAGTGGCCAGCTGCAATATGAACACCATTAGCGATTGCGGATACGTGATATGGTTTTGTGCAGCGTACGTCGCTATCCTGGGGGTGCGTATTATGATGTAATGCCGAAAGCAGCTCTACCATGGCCGTTAAATGTTGGCTGAGAGCCTCTGCCCGAAACCATTTTCCTAGGTGTTCTGGTTGTAAATCGTCTGGGCAGACCCTCAGTCAAGCAGTTCCGTGGCCGTTAACTGTTGGCCGAGAGTCAGCCCGGAAAATGTACTGGGTGTCCTGATTGTACGTAACACAATTACCCTTATCCGAGTTCTGAACGAGCAGACCGGCGTTCGCCGTTGACGGAGCGGTGCCCAAGTTCGGTTTAACCAGTTCTACAACGAACCAGACGGGACAAACGATTTTTGGCGCCGATTGCCGCCTCATCCGCTGGTCACGTCGCCACTCGCTGTGCCAGAAAGCCGCATCCCTATATATGTATGTATATAAAGTACAGATCGACAGTGATATCCATCCGTAATAGACTGTCCTGTACCAGTCCTGCAGTCCGGTCGCATACATTTCGTTCATCCATTACCTGCTTCATGAGGCTCATGGTAAATGCCCACCGAGAGGTTACAGCGAAGTATCCACGCTCTCGGCCTGATCTTCCGTCCATACGCGTCCCTGTACACAGCTGTCATTGGTAGCTGCTGGAAGAACGTCCCTTGTCGGCTCTCCGCCGCCCCAGAGATCAAGCCCTCCTCGACGTCACAATGGCGGCCATTTCAGCCGCCTGTCCTCGAGTTGCTGCTCGTGGACTTGCGGGTGGGTTCGTGCATAATTCCGGCAAATGGCCACCCATTCCGTAGCCTCCACTCGTCCGCGGCCTGCAACCACGTCTTTACAACGCCGGGTAAGTGGAGATGTCGTTCTGTGGTGGGAAGTTTACTGGCCGCGCTCGCCGCTCCCGGGGCAGGTGCCTCAGTGCTCAAACCATATTACGTAATGCATGCTGGATCGCTTGGCCTGGGGACCATTTCGACGGTGTGAACCGTGTTTGGAAGGGCTTTCGTTCGGCTGAGCTCAACATCACTCGCGCATAGAAGATGGAACGAAGTAGCATGTCGGTAAAACGGCGGCAGTGAAACTAGCAGTTTCCTAAGCTGAGCTCGCGGACAGCGATCTTTGGTCTGTTGTGCTTAAAACGTGCTTCGATAAATGTGTATTAAGTTATAGGGCACACCATACGTGCTATTAGAAATCCGTGCTGTCCCAACCTTATAGACACGAGATTGTGCTAAGCTCATGTAGCCTTTGACTCTGTGATCTTCTTTAGACGGCACGTACTCTAACTCTCTGGGTAGTTCGGCATCGAATGGACACAACCAATAGGTTTACTTAGGAAAAACTTGTCTACGTATTATATTTTCCAAAGGCAGACGTCTCCGTAGCCTGCTGCCAGCCAGTCAATAGACTCGTGTCGACCTGTTGGTTGATTTTGGAACAATGCACTCGCTTCATTACGACTAATATCAGATGATTCCCGAAGACTGATTTATCACTATCACTAACCCCGGGGCAATTCTGGTTTGAAGTAATCACAATTTAGTCCCAAAGCAGGTCCGAGTCTTGTGAGGTCCAACGGCCTTAGTGCGTTAGCAGGGATCGCACAGGAGCGTGGCGAATACCCCGGCCTGTCCCTCTACGTCTGTGATTTACCTTAACCGTGAAGTGCGGTGGCCATGCTGGATATTTGCCTTCAATTCACTTACCCAACAAAAAAACAACGACGCGGGTGATCCAGGTATTTATGGCTCATCGTCAAATTAATAACTGGCGAACGTTGACGGATGACTTGCGGGGTCGAGATGCCTGCCCACGCCTTTAAAAAGTGCCGCTAGTCTCGTCGTTCGCCACAGTGCAACGAGGCACAGCTATGATTCGTTCCAGGAATGGCGGACGATCCTATCTCAACCAGAATCGTCCGCGAGAGCAACCAGTCCAGCAAACCCGAGCGAGCCGGAACAGAGATCTAAATCAGGCCCGGACTGTCTGACCTCGTGCGCCTGCTGTTGGCCAAGACGAGCGACGACGGGGCCGGCTCCGAGGCTCACAATCGTCGGTAGCAGCATCACTTCGAGTCGACCTCGGCTCGACCTCAACCAAAAATATCGCTAACCTTTTAATCCCACAGTCTACGACACACCACCTACAACGGAAGCAAAGCAAGACCGGGGCCTCGGCACTGAAACGCCACAATCCTCTCACTCTCTCGCTTTATGGCCTCGACCCCTCTGCGCAAATGGCAGCATTGGTGGGAACTACTGGGATCAGTTGGGGGACTAAGGGTTTAGCAATGTGGGAACCTTTCCATGGAGTAGCTAACGAATATCTCCTCCTTGAGAAGGTGGGAAAAACACGTGCTGTAGAAGAACAACCGGACCCCTCCCCCCCGTATTAGACGAGTCATCTCTATGAGGATTTCTCAACTCGCCTCAGCTAAACAAGCTACGGCTCCCACATTTATAGTAACGTGAGTTTTCCAGATGTTCCAAGAAGGCATATATATATGTGTATAGGTATAGTGTAGAGTGCAGGGGTTTGATCCCCACCGCTGCACATTTTTGCATATAAAGGGGTCCATCTTACGAGTCAGAAAAATGTTAACAGATGTAGAGTCGAAACAAAAAAAGTATATATATATATATATATTTGCCCGCCATTTTACATCGTGGTAAATTTGACCTGCTGCCTGTAGGTAAGATTCACGTGGTTCATGTCGCACTCTTCTTGCCTTTAAGATGATGAGAGGAAAAATTCCCCGTGATATTGCATTTCCAATCACCGCTGTCGTCAAAATGTCTAGCCGTCGGCCAACAACCTTCGAAACACCATTTGTCATAAGAGAGCTCAGCCGCCATGCTCTTGCGCACCGCTTGCTTGCAGTCTGGGGCTCACTACCTCGCGAAATTAGAACCCTTACATCATCAAAGGTGTTTACGCGGGAGGTCAGGAAGCTTGTTTGTAAATAATTTAGAGGTGTCCTCTGGGGTATACTATAATGAAACGAATCAGAAAAAGTCTGTTTATTTATAATTGCGGTTAATGCATGGACTGAATATAATTCGTGTGGGCGTTGCCCCTTTTATACTGTAACTTTTATGATAATCAAAAAATTGATGCAAATAATGCCGTTTCCTGAAATCGGTAGCATTTGAAATAATCCATGAGACGACACTTTTTTTCGCTATTATTTTTACGAGAACTTGAGCGTTGTGATAAAACTGCAGTTCCGTTAATAAACCAAGCCTTGTATTGTATTATTGTATTGTAGACATTTTCCACCGATTCCTCCTCAATTTTCCTCTACACACAGATCGGTTTACAATTTCATCGTACTCTGCTACTCTTTTATTGGTCTAGCGTTTAGCGTCTCTTGGAGTCTGTTGGATTAGAGAGCGTAGACGATTTTGGCCAGTCGCGCCCATCGTCCGCATTGTTTCATGTTCTCTTTATGGATGTTGTTCTTGGAAGCTGGTTCTCTGCATTTCTGTTCAGCATTTCGTCTCTGCCGTGGCATCACTTAATTTTCTGTTCCTATCTGTTCATGTAGTTTATGAAGATTAAAGTTTCCTTGCCCTTCTGCAATGATTACGTATCTTCCTACTAAGAAAAGTAGTTCCTGTGTCCCATTTACTATACACGTTCTCCACTTACATATATATATATATATATATATATATATATATATATCGCAACGAGTCGATACTGCGAACTCCTGTTGGTAAACGTTATGAGTATAAGATCAGTTAGTTACTCACACTACCAGATAAATACCTTATTTGCGAGGCCTGGTGTCCATGCAAGATTTACCTTAAACCTCTTTTTAAAAAAAAGTTACTCAGACTACACGTTACTGTAGCAGTCCCTTAGACGTGCTTTCAGATGATGGGAACAACAGTTTTCTGCGAACAAAAGGGGGCCATCATGTTGCCACTAGATAGCCAAGCGTAGCGGAATCAGTATCTGCCCCCAACCGGCCTTTCATTCGCTCGTACTAAAATATTGAATGGATACGTCCAGTGCAATAGAGGGTAGTCATGTTGTGTCCCGTCGCCGCCTGACTTGCTTTCTGGGTTCAAGCTTACGAATCAGAGTGAATTACTGTTTCCAACTGATTGAGATCTTACTCTAGGCACATACGTGGAACAGCGGAGCGTGAAATAATTGTCGAAATATATTTCTTGAACGGGGCAAGTTTGATCGATGAAGGCTTTCTTGGATTGTTGTTGCTGCTATGGGCTTTCCGACAGAAATTGCCTTGGTGATATAATTGTGACTGCTGCGGGAGCTCCCCGCCTCCTATAAGGTCTCTCTCTCTCTTTCTCTCTCTCTCGATTTTCCGTTTAGCTGACCGAATTCGACGTCCGAAGTAGTTTTCTCTAATACCCTTGAGATCCTGCCTCACCGCAGCCGATTACAGTAGATTGATGCACCATTGCGCGAATCATGGACTTGTTGCAACGTTGCAACATCGAAAGGTCAATATAGGAATTGTGCCACTCTACACTAGGCCGTCATACAGCACATTCCACTTTGAATTGATGAACATGTTTTCTCATCTCCAGTACAAAGTATCAATATTCCACAACATTGAAGATTGTCTAGGTCGCAATCCTATCGTACAATCGTGGTATGTCTGAAATGCACGCCCTGTGCCTTGTGTGCCACCACGAACCCCGTAGTCGCCAATAGTGTAAGGTTCAAATCCTGCTGCCACAAGTGGAGAATCCTTGCATTTCGTTATCTATGGATTCTTGCCCGGTATGACGAGCTCGAAAATAAAGCCAAAGATGGTACCGACATGTCCTCGTAGTAATACCTCAAGGCTCAGGTACAAGCCCTGTCACATAGGGGGGCACCCAAGAGGGAGTCAGCTCAAAGAATGTTTTCCACCAATTGGATGGCCTGCACTGGCTGGTCAGGATGTTGCGCAACGGACATTTGCGTGTCTTCCGTAGATTCTGCAATACAATAGGATCCAACTACGAGGCTCCTCGACATTCGTAGGCCTCTAATTCCCCAATGGATTAGAGGATGTTGATTCGAGAATTTGTCGACCAGATAGTCGATGCGGAATAACGGACCCTACCCGAGTGTCTCTCCTTTATTATTCAAGGGTAGTTCGCTTAGTAAGGGCCGCGTCATCACATAAGCAATGTCTCTTTCTCATGATGGCGCTTTACGAAGCCACAACCAGTTCGCCATCTCGCCAGTGGGCCGGTATCCTGCCGAATAATAACAAATCCAACAGAACCTTTTGCTTCTGTTAGATGCTGCGGTTTCTCCTGAATAGCATCTGAGATACGAGGCATACCTCGTAATCTCTCCGACACCGATAAGCACGAAGTAAGATGCGCGAACTCGCGCAGAGTTTTCGATAGTTTGTTCATTTTTCTTGCTACTGGTCAAGTCAAGCGCCAATAGTTGCGGTCGGCCACTGCACCTGAAAATGGCCTCTTAGGGCGGTTCGTCCACGTAGCTATAGGAACTATCGGAACACACGAGGCGTCCGACGCACGGCCATATTCCATCGTTGACAATGCGTGCTTGGCTCCTTCAATAAACCAATAAAGCTTTACCTTTACCTCTACATTTAAGTACACGCAGTTGAGTGCATGCAACCAGGCCTCATCAGGACGTACGGCCGAGGGACTATTGTGAGGGTGCTTATCGCAGGATCGCCGGATACGCCAGCGCCACGCGTTTCGATAATAGATACAACTCGGATAACTGAATTGTTGTTCGTTGTCTGGCATGCGAGCCCATTTGGCTTTTCATTAGAATTATGCGTAGAAACTTTGCCGCGTTTTATGGTTCCTATCGAATGTGCTGCCAGAGCGAGGTGGGCGGTATAAATCTATAGGCTGTAACAACGAGGCTTTAGGGGGATCGCTGGAGGTGAACCTGAACCTAGTTCGAGTCCAATTTTAAAGGAACGCTCATGCTTGTCGAAAAAAGGGCCCCGGTCGTAAGCTTAGGCCAAGCAATATTTCGGATCCTTCGTATAACGTACACTCGGGTGGACGGCTGGGTTTAGGCCACATTGGATATTCGTTCAGTGGCGTTTTGCCTCGTGAATCGGCGTACGAGCAGTTTCCTTCGTCGAGTTTCGAGCCTGAAACAGGTTAACGTCGGAACGCTCGGATCGGTAGACTAGAAACGATAGGGCGAAATGCTCTAAGCCATCATATCCTCGACACAACTCTTTAACGTGTGGTTGCATAAGAGCGCCTCGACCTGTTCGAGCTTAAATACGCGTCTTTTTCGGACAGGGACGTGGACCGGATGGTATACTTTATAGCTCTATATCGTATACATGGCAGCTTTACAGCAATTTATGTCTTATTATGAATTTCGCAGCGGGCGACGTCGTCATCCCCGAGTTTATCTGCGTTAGCTTACGCAAGGTTTTCTTTCGTCGCAGCACATATAACTAATGTATATATATATATATATATATATATATATGTATATATTGTTTTTAATACAGCTTTGCGAAACAGTTTGGGGTCCGAATAGAAAACTCAAAATTACGACTTGCTCTAATTAAAACTGTTTTTTCGAGCTGACTCTCAGCTGTTCCCCTATTTGACAGGCCTCAGCTCTTAACCTTTTAGGTATTACTATGAGGACCTGTCGGGGGAACTTGCTCTAATTAGCCGAGTCCTTCACTATTGGATATATGCAGGAAGGGCAGATTTATATATTCAAATTCATATTTTTGGGGAACCTTATGCAATAACTAGCTGTTGATAACTGATAAATGATATCCTAACCACAACTGATCAAATACAACAACCGGGAACGAGCTCACAGAGGGAGCCATCATAACTTCCGTTGTGACCACAAATAGTTCCAGTAATTATTAGACAGACGCTGATTAGACTACCACACAATTGAGTGGTGGCGATTTTTCACCTTGGCAAACGACGGTAAGCACCCCCCCCCCTTCAGTTAAACACCCTACTCAGGCCTGATATCCCGTAGGGTAGGACAGCGAGTCCTGCCAGGGCGTCAAAGGCTCGCTGAACCACTTACCGCATGAGTAGTCGTCGGAGTTGACGAATTCTGACGACATGAACTGTGAGACTAGGGATGACTTCCCTACGCCGACGCCTCCGAGCATCATGACCCGAAGCGGCGGGCCCCCCTCGCCCGCCGGGGCTCCAGCTGGCGATGACTTGTTCGATGAGCTTGAGCAGACAGATGTGTTGCTCCGCGAGCCCTCGCGGTAGCAATCGCCACGGTTGACGATCTCGCCCTTCTCATTGTGCTTGAAGTTCCTCGCGAGGTAGAACTGTCCCTCGTCCCCCTGCGGACTGGTCCCGTTCCCGCACGAGGGCATCGTCGACACGCGCGGACGGAAGAACTCGGTGCCGAAGTCGTCATACGCGTCATATGTCTCCGAGCGAGCAGAGCTGCTACGGTACGACTGGGACCGATTGTGACGGCTGGCGAAGAGGCCCTCAAGCGTTCTAGCCCTCGGTCGGCGCACTCGACCCGACGGCGAGTCGGGGCTGCCGACCGGATGTGGAACGTAGGGGCATACGCCGCGAACCATACCGCCGGCGCCGCCCGACCCAGCGGCGCGGGCGTCATCAATGCCTCGGTCGCTACCGTCGCGGCTTCCCGGACTGCGGTAGTCGGTCTCGCCCCCACCACGGCCACCCCTGTCCCGATCTCCCCGCTCGTCACGGAGCTCGCGAGCAGCGTAGCAGCTCGACGGTGACGTAAGCGAGTCCTGTTCGACTAGCGCGCGCTCGACGCGGTAAGAAGCTGATGATGATGATGCTGGACGTCCGTCGTGGCCGCCATCCAACACGAAGGGAATACTCGCTGAGCGAGGTCGCCGCACAGCGTTGTACGGCTGAAACGGCTCGGATGGGCGGAAACTAGGGCTGGCGTAGCCGGACAGATGATTCTCGATATCACGATCCGGGGTGCGCGGCGATGAAGCTATGGGTAGGTGCGAATGCGGCGAGTGCTGCTGCTGCTGCTGTGGCAGCGGTTGCGAATGGCCAGTAGGTGACAGCGGGTAGAACCCTCGAGAGGGACTCATCCCGCCGGCGCGGCCGCCTACGAGACGCTCGGATGGCGAGACGACCTCCTCCTCGTCGTAGCAATCGTCAGCCCCGGAGAACTGCCGCGGCTGGTACGGTGGAGGGAAATCCCTCGTGTCATACTCCGTCTCCGTGGAGGACGTCATCCGAAAGTGGCGATTCATGTCTATCGTTGCCCTTCTATAGTTCTACCTCTCCTGGCCTTCCGTGCCAGGCAGATGCGACGCGAGACGGCGAGCACAGCCACTAAGTCCTTGGCGGAGAGCAACTCCTGATATGGCACCGTGCGTAGACCACAATGGCGGACAAGGCGAATCGACTGTTCGCTTACTAATTCTGTTTCTGCTACTTGTGCTAGTGCTGCCGCATCTGGTTTCGATCCGAACGGCAGACGGAACCGGTGTCGCTCTTTAGACGAAACGTATAGTGCTGGATTGCGTTGCCCACTTCACTTGTAGCTGTCTCGCGGCAGGTGCAACAGCTGAGCTCCGCGTTCCGCAGCGGTTGCCGTTGCCGGTGGACTCCGAGGGAACATGGACAAAACCTCGTACCTGGTTTTCACTGGCCGCCCTGCTGTCGAAGGCCGGAGCACATGTCCAGATCAGGTTCAGCTGGACAAAACAAGGGGCAGAGCAGAGCCCTTTGCCCGAGCGACGAAGGAGCAACGGTCTGTCGGCCAGATCTAGAGGCGCAGACTGGGTGTGAACCGGCGTCCGCTGTGCATCCTAGCAGCTAACCCACTACATCTCTCCTCCCTCGAGTTGACGTGCAATGAAGGACAGCTACGCTTCAGCGTGCACATAGGTGTGTCCCTATGTGAAGACGTGTTTGTGCCAATGCAAATGCAGATGTGCTATTCGGGGGCGGGCGGGTGTTGGGTGGACGATCTTGTGACCAGGAGTCACTTATGGCACCGGAGTTCCTCCATCTTTCCAGTCGACCTGACGACACTTCACCTCCGCTGGGTACGATATCTGTAAAGGACAAAATACAACAACAACGACGACGCAGGTGAGTAGGCCATGCTATCTGGCGTAGTTGACAAAGAAAATAACGAAATTAGCAGGTCTTAATGAGATGCAAAAATGCCTGCGGGATTAATGAATGGAAATACAGACACAATTTGACACTGATGCAAATACACAGGTTGGAAGGGAATTCTGCGAAAGAAAACGACTCAATTTTTTTTCCGTATGAAACATCTGCGTGGCTTGATCCTGATTAATTTGATTTCTACGCGAATGAATCATCTCTCGTTGAACCTTGATTATTGTATACCATCTACACTTGATACACAAATACAATACACTGTAAGTGAAGCACAACAAACAAATGGTAAGAGAAGCAGTGTATCTTATGAATATATATCATATATAAAACAAAGATAAGAAGGCTACAACAACAGTTTTTTTCCCATACTTTAAACGATGTGCTAATTCACTACTACCACTGCTTATACGGTTGGGGAATAGGGCGTTCGCAACAAGCTGACAAGTTGTTGTTTCTCTCGAACCGAGGATATTGACATAAGCGATTTTCTCTGCAAGTTGGCGTCGAATAGATCAAAGCAAGCTACGTACGCGTCATGCAGCCGGATCATTGCGCTGTGTGTCCCGCTGTGTTTTACGAGCCAGCTTTGGCTTAATTTACGAACGCGACTGTATCTGCTACGGGCAAACACAGCGTGTGCCGCCTCTCCGCCCAGCAGTAGATTGCCGGTTGTACAATATCGTGCAATGGTCGTAGATAGCCAGAGCAGGTAACATGTGTTTTGTTTCTACAAAAAACACAATGTCTGTTCTTATTATGATAATTGGCGTTTGCATTGACCTTGCTTGGATAGCGACACCGGCGCAAGTTACCGGTGTGAGTTGCTTTGTACACAGTAAACACGTAAGCGAACTTGAGCGCGAACTTGAACGCTTCCAACACGTTCTGGCTTTCGATGGCTTAAGTAGCGTACAACTGGCTGCCTTTACCCATCATTGGCATACGCGATGGTGCGGCGTCCGCGACTCCGAACGCACCCATCGAAATTGGCCCCAGAAAACACCGAACGAAAAAGTCATCTCCGTCAGACGATCACCGCCCGGCGATCCCGTCGTGTTCGGAGAGACCTCGAAACCGCAGCTTCCCCGACATCGTGCATTATGCTAATATTGTTTCGGAGCGACACGTCTCGCGGTACGTGATGTGCCGCCCTGCTTCCGGACACGCCATTTCGATGTCATTTTCCACGTCCCGATGAGAGAGAAGCCAGCCCTCTTCGTCGACTTGGACGACGCCCCCCCCATAGGTGGCGTTTGGTAAAGTACTGGCCCAGATGCGGCTGCCATATTACGAGTACTACGATTCCTGCTCGCGGGATAGTGCTGCGTGCATTGCCTAGGGAAGCCTGTCCAAAGCAGACCTTTGAGAATCAATCCGAAGCCAAGACGGCTACGAGACGACCCTGTGTCTGCTGCTCCCTGAAGGGTTTCTAGAAGTGACGCACTCTGCAACCTTTCTCTCTCTCTCTCTCT
This sequence comes from Stratiolaelaps scimitus, assembly GCA_019614645.1. NCBI lineage: Eukaryota > Metazoa > Arthropoda > Arachnida > Mesostigmata > Laelapidae > Stratiolaelaps > Stratiolaelaps scimitus. The sequence continues at coordinate 68,769 of JABWDB010000091.1, read as the reverse complement.
CTCTCTCTCTCTCTCTCTCTCCAATGTGCAATTCTCAGTGTTGTTATGTGCGCAGAGATAAATTCTCTCCTAAAAGGTCGACGCTTTGGTACGTTCACTCTTGGAAGATGGAAAAAGGGAAATTGCGCTGACTTGTTCGCGTTTGATGCTCTCAGAGATCACTCGGCTACTTTCCTAAACCTTTTTGTTGTTGCTGTTGCTTTTGTTGTTGTTGTTGTTGTTGCTGTTGCTTTTTCTCATCTATTTATTGTTTTTCCTAGCGTCAACGAAAGCCGACCTTGAAATGGACTCGAAGAAAAACACCGAACGCACCTAAATCGTACTCGATTGTATGGTGAAAATGAACACCGTGCAGTAGCTTAATATAATAAATGGGGTAATTAAATACAATAAAAACCCTCGGCGGTATCTAATTCAGCGGTGGATGTGATATTTCAGGTGTTAAGAGAGTGCTGTGCTGATTTCGATTTGGCGACGGGCCTTTTCTTGAATGCTGACAAATGCTCGTGTCCCCGTGCGCCTTTGAGCGTGCGAGAGGAACCAGCCTTAAACGGGGGGCTGGGGGTCCTGTCACGCGGTGTGAATCGGGGGATATAACTTTTCCCTTGTAACTACCGCCGACGTTGATAGGTGAAACACGTATTTTCTGTGGGGAGGGAGGGTGAGGTTGTGGAAAGTTGAGTAGCTGAGTCAGACAAGGGGCCTCCTACGATTTAATCGTGCTTGTATTTGCAAATGATTCTGTTGAGACGGCATCCGCAAGCTGCCGCCTGATAAATCGCGAGTGATTATAGACGACAACAGCTCGTTAGTTCGACGATTGGGGAGCATCGGAGAGTTTTTAGAAAAAGAATGATGCATATTCTAAGGAGCCTTTATGCACTTAAATAATCTATCTTATGCAAGCTGTGTTCGGTCTTGATAATCCGAGAACAGTGCAAAGCTTCGCTGGTATCCGACGATTCTGACGACGGATACGTTCTCCGGGCCGACTCACAGCCTTAAACATTTAACGTCCACGGTACAACTGCTTTTGGCATAGGGCTTCATCAGGCGTCAAATGTTCGCTGAGAGTCCGCCGGAAAGTGTTCGATTCTAAAGCCTAGCTGATGTGTAAACGGCTAAAAGCTGATTTTTCCCATTGTTTGTGTTGCGCTGTGGCTTTTCTATTCGTTCGGCGACCGTTTTTTTTTTCTGAACCTCCGATAACGTAAATGTAACATCTCACAGTCGCCGGGCAGGCACGCAGGCACGCAGGTAAGCAGCTTAAGAGCTATTCGTACTGTCGAACCACCGATGAGAAATGCCACAAAACGACACAAAGGCGAGTCAAGTCAAATGAGCCTTTATGGTAGCTGTACGCGTTTCTCGACCTGGAAACTCGCGCACATTGATCGTTATTATCCGATTCGAACGGTATAGCCGAATCTCCTGCTCGTATAGGGCCATCGCTGCATTGGTCACAACGCTTAAACGTCCACGTTTGTCACCCTCATTCAGTGAACGAGCCGCCAGCCGATGCTTACGGCCACACAATGGTCCTTTCGTTCGCCAAGCCGTCTTACCGACTGTGATAAGGCACCGGCGGTCAGCTAACGCGTGCGAGTACCAACGGCTACGTTCTGCGAAAGGCCAAGCCGGAGCTCCGTTTCAGCTCGGCGGGCATGGCCGAGTCCCAGGGGCCCTCATCAAGCAAAGTTGTTCAAGTTGGGGCGGACTCTAACCACTCGGTTCCTGCTAGCACGATCCTGTCCGCTACCACAGTGGGGATCACTTCTGTAAAAGCTCGCAGACAGCCCCATAGGCAAACGTACTCACATCGACGCAGGCGAGCGCAAAACTAGAACGGCGCGTCGCGCCTTCATTTTCTGCATTGTCTGCGCGGAGCGCGAACACGGAACGACGAAGGGGCTGTCGGCAGGAGACAGCCGTGCCGCAAATTGGAAGCAAACATCGTAAGCCAGGGCAAGACCATCGCCGTCGAGCTGCATACATCCCTCTGCCTGATTAAGTCGGCGTTGGTACATGTGCATTGCTGCAGTCTCCTGTATGACGAAAACAAGAGCTCAGGAAGGCAAACTCGACCGTTAGACAGCGAACCGCTTTTCATCGCGCTTGTGGCTGTCGCCAGCAAGACCAAGAGCAATGCTGGCGAAATATGGCTCCGCCCTAGTTCGAATCCCACAGGACTTGGTGGTTTTGAAGAGGTGTGGCTTGAAGTATTAGCACGCAAGTCGTCCCGAACGAAGACACGAGTTCCTAGAGCTCCAGCGTCTAAAAGGAACAAAGCAGGTTCGTTTTATCCGACAGTAAGCGTCAGCTTGGATAAACACACACACACACACCTCGTCGGCAGGTTCAAACTTTCCCTTAGCCGGACTCGGACTAGGACTGACGGTTTTTTCCTTCGAGACATTTCGTTCGCGTGGTCGTCGCAACGTGGCCACACGGACAATCCGTACCGAGAAATGGGATGTCGGGAGAACCTCTGAGAGAGAAATCTCTGACGGGGAAATCGCCGGGGCGAGGACCTTCAGCGGCGAATGGGCGTCCATGCCTTGTGCCGATACAGTTTAGGAGGCCTTAAGGATTATGTGGCTAGCGCGGCAATGGACAACCGAACGGAAGCGAACGGACGGATTTACCAAGGGTAGCGACATTGGGTGGAGGGTCAACGCGGATCGGGGGTTAATCTTGTCAGCACTTTAGGACATAACCAAGGCTGTCGCCATTACCGGACTTGCTTCTGGCTGCCGTTCGGCGGCTATTTGTAAGCTTCTGGAAAGGATTGAAGGATCTCTGTGCTCGTTCTTATCTGGTTATATTGTATGGATCTACTTTTCATTCCTTTGTCCCGGAGTCCAGGACGCAGGAACATGCTCTTCAGGTGAAACCACTACTATACGTCATCTATCCTTGACAACACCTGTCACCGCGCTTGAGTCGTAAGTGACGCACCGTGACTATTGTAGTAGTGCCACTGGGAACTAGGCCGTGCTGCCTCTCTCGTCACGTCTTGGTGCACGATGATTGCTACAACACCGTTTTCAATTGCGATTCGTGTACACCAACGAGATGAGTTTTGGGACATTTTAAAAAATCCTGAGCAATCCCTACGGACTTAATTCCGAAGTGCGACGATCACAGATTCTCTATTGACGGGCATGGTAATTGGGCAGTTCAGGATAACGAAAGCACTTTCACGTCGATCACACCATTGCCGCTGACCGAGAAAACGCCTCCTGCATTACAATCATCTATTAATTGTACCTATGTATCTCTAAGAAATGCGTTTCTCTGCCAAAATATAATACACAGCCAGAAATGTCTGCATCTATATTTCACGGCCACAGTAAACTCGCGCACACCGCTGACGAGACGCGATCGGAAGGTTCTTGCGGAGAAGATTTGGGCGGGCGGTCGTCGGAACCAAAAAAGCTTTTGCCCTTAATCAGCGATCCCTCGTCCCGCGGCCGATCTAATCAGGGACAACTCTCTATACTCGTCTATCCAAATATTCCAGTTCGCCACAGCGGCGAATACACAGTCTGCCACCTAATTAACGCCGTCATTCTCTAGCACTTTCGCTTCCTCCCCCTCTGGGCCTCCGTAACTCGATATCGCTTCGCCGAAATGGCCCCACTGGCTTACATCTCAATCCGGATGGGCACAACCGGAATCAACACTTTGTGCTATTGTCCAAGGTGTATTTCTTCGACCTTCTGTATATCCTTTCTCTCTCTCTCTCTCTCTCTCTCTCTTTGCTAGTGATCCTGGACTAGTGGGAACTCGGGTCGAGGTCCGCCGAAGTTCCTGTCCTGGGCACATGTGATATGTGATCTCTCTTATAAGCTGCGACTACCCGAATAGCGGTGTAACGCAGCAACGTTAGGTTTATGCCGAGCTCAACGTGGCCGGTGCATCGAAGGCGATTTCGGGAGAGTCGGTCAACCGTGCAAGGGGCAATCGTGTATGCGGCGGGATTAACCACCGGAGGTGCCCGTTCGCTTACAAATTCAGCCGCCGGCTCGCGAGCCTGGCAAAACCCTAGCCGAACCGCGGCAAGATCCGCGACACCCTCTGTCTTGGTAGAATTAGCTTCCGCACTTCCTTCCCCTTGACACACTGTAGAGCCCCTCCCTGATGCGGCAGATACAGACGGTTGATACAGACGAGGATGAAGAAGAGTTACGAGTGTCTTGCAGCAGTCCTGATGCTGCTGAAAAGACAGAGAATCGCAGGTTGCGATTTCGACCCGACAGTCTCCTTGTGACAAACGTAGTTGTCATAGATTTCCTTTTCAGATTGGGCGCCACTAACGAAACGCCGAAAATAAAATTCGCCTAAAACTCTTCTTGACCTCTCGTGATCTCAGCGAGTCGGCTGCTTTCCCGTGACTCGTGTGCTTTCAACACGGCCCTGCGGGGATTGTCACGGGAGCCAGTTCTCTTACACGGCCTCCCCGACGTTCGGCCCATTCGAATTTCAATCTACGTAATATCCTGTAGTCATTTAGTTTAGTCCGATACAGACACGGCTGTGTTCGTAACACTTCTCTCATCATAGAGGTCATGAAGATTGGAGGGAGCAATACGTTATTGAATAAAATTCAACAGCATTTATCTACAAATAATTCGATTGCTATATAGTTCTTCATGAAAACATTGAAAAGAGATTTATTGGGTACAATGTCGGCCTTCGACCTTTGAAGAATGTGGCAACCACCTACCTGTGACTCTCTAATTCATTATATTCACTTTTCAGGGCTAGACTTTGTTGTTTAACTGTTCGCATTCATCTGTAGACGCATGGAAACGATGTCGATATCAGTAGCTCCAAACCAAGGTAGGCATTGAACTGCGTCAGTTATTAGGGCGAAACAGCTTTCCCTCGAGAGGGGTACTTCGAGACCTAGGCAAGCACCGGCAAACAAGTATTGTATCAAACCTCAATAGTATACGAACGCAGTCATGCGTCAACGGGAGACAGATGCTAGACAGGTCAGAGGTGTTCGAATCCGGCAGGATTCGGACACCTCAGATCGACTACCGAAATGACATGTCATGGACAGATATCGGAGCCGGCAGGACACTATTTTCGCGTTCCGAAGCCTCCTGGAACGAAGCAGAAGCTGGCAAGCCACCGCAAACCTGTAATGATAACCTGTCTTGCCGACGGCTGACGTGCCCGAGTCGAGAGTCAGATGAAGGGGAGAGAGGACACATCTTTGATGGACGCGATACACACTACGGTGAGCGACAGTGCCGTACGGTGCGGTGTACCACAGTGACTCGTTTCATAGGATACTGGACGGAATCATGTGGGCATTTCTCGATCTTTAGTTCGCGGCATATCGCATCGTTGTGTGCGCAGTGCTTCCCTGTGAACGGCAGCGACGGCCCACATCTATTCTTTTATGGCATGGTAAGCGTTTCGCGGCGCATCGTCCTACCAAACGTGTAAACGTGTTATCCGAATGTGTCCATTATACAGTGGACGCGAACGGTAGCAGCATTGCTACGTAAGACAGATAAAGGTATAATATAATTACAGCTGACCACTACTGCATAGGAGTAGGCTTTGTTCTATAAGGGATGATACGCTTTCCTTTCAAAATGTTTATACAACGTTTAGCACGCGTGGTGAGGTGAGGACATTGTCCTGGGTACAAGGTTTAGCAAGGTTTTCTCTTCGGTGAAAAAAGCAGATCAAACTTAGCAAAAATCATTATAACTATTAGTTTCCTAAAATTACAATCCCTAGAAATTCCGATCTATTGTAACGTTTAATATATAAAATTACAATTATTTTCTTTTAAAATCATTATTATTTTCTTAAAATTACAGATTATTTTCCTTTAAAATCATTATTAGTTTCTTAAAAGTATTATGTTTCTCATAAAATTACCATTATTTTCCTAAGATTATTCGCCTGAATGGTATATCAAACAAATAATCAAGCATTGACCGTGACAGAAGAGAGCTACTCCATCTAATGTTCCATTCCGCCGGTACATTTGTTTGACGTCAGAAATCAAATGTCATAGATTTCTTGTAGTTATTATAATCCAAATGTTGCTATGTGCCAAATCACAATTATTACAATATTGCCATTAGACGTGCGAAGATGCTGTTGTTGTTACTATGATTATTATTATCATCGCCGTTCGCCAGGAGCAGTCCACAGGCCTCAGACACTACTTGAGCTGTTGGTGCACCCACCTCAGACAATAACCAAGCGGAGACAATAGCTAGATCAATACTATTATTTATATATAGCACAGGTTGTGGGGCACAGTCATAATGTCAGGTCTTATCGTACGACACGTCACAATATCTCTGTGCTAAACTTTACACGAGGTCATCTAAGCTGTGCGGAAATCGATTGTTGTTGTCGGCATTGTGAAAGTTTTACACGACGCACGACGAGCAAACGTATTTGCATTCAAAGGCGTCCGTGGTTTGTTTTTGAGAAAAGCGTTGCAGCGTTACGAGAGCGGCATGCTCGCGCCATCTCTAACGCTGTCAACGCTGTCTAAAATCGTACTGCGGTAGTACCGTGAAATACGGAATATTTTCAGTAGATCAATTCAATGAAAGTCTACCCATCGACACAGGTGGTCAAGGGGATAATGTAAAGGTCTGCATATTCCCTTGGATAATCTCGTCTCCCCCGTTGAGTGGGGTGGTCAAAATGCCATTGCATATCCATCCATTCAACGCTCAAACGAATCTTCTCACGTGATTTTGCCCGGATGAAAATAGCTACATACACCGCTTAGCAACACCTACGTGGTAACCTGTGTAGCAGAGCTGCGAGAGAACTGCTGAGAGAATACGACAGCAGTGGATTTCGCGGATCCCTGTCAGCAGACAGAGTTGAATAGAGCTGTACATCATTAATGGGAGGGAGGTGGAAGGTTCATAGTAGTAATAGTATCTGCATCATAAGCCAAGCGCGGTTCCACCATGTTAGGGGATATGGTACTGACCTCGTGGGACAACGCAAAAAGGCAACGCAAGTACTCAGCCCTACACGTCGAATATATCTTCCACCGGCTTGCCTTTGAGAAGACAAATCGTTTCAAAGGGGTTTGCGATTGATTAGAGAAAGCTGCTGCGTGGTATAAGAGGAAGGTCTTCACTGCTGCGGCGGCTTTCAATTGACGCTCACTCGAAGAAACGCTGCAGCGGCTATGAGCACGGTGACGTCGACTTGAATGACGTCGGGCTGAATTCCTGGCCCAACAGGCTCGAGTTCATCCTCCGGCCACCATCGATTTTTTAAACATTAGGTAGATTCAAGCGAACTCCGTCCGAGCACTAAAAATCCGTCTGCATTGATGGCTGCTCTTTGTGTTCAAAAAACCAAATGTTTTCAGGGCCGAATCTCTTGAAGGGCGACGACACATTGCTTTTACATTGCCTCGTTTGGCGGTCGGGCGAGAAGTTAGTGTACTGGTCCAAACGCAAGTTTCGAGCAATGGATTTTAAGAAAAAAATTCGAAAGTCACTTTCCTTCGAAGAACAACGACGTTCTCTCAAATTCGCTAAACCACAGCGCTGGCCTAATTCACCTGAAATTTGGTAAAGTTGTTAGGCCGGGAGGGCGGTATCCACGAGAAGTGCACGGGACTGGTGTGCGAAGCTCAAGACCGGGGTTTGAGACGAGCTGCCAAAGTGCAATTCGAGGTCATGGGAACGACGCACAAAAACGACGATAAGAAGCAACGTGCAAATTGGAAATGTGTTTCCGGTGTCCCGAGGCACTGCTCCCTGCGCTCGATCGCGAGCCACGCGGGACTTACGACAGTCTATAGTTCAGCGGAACAGAGATTTCCTCGTGTTTTTTTTTACTGTGGGTAGAACTTCCGCTATTATTCGAAGAAGACAATGACCCTAAAACGTACTCGCACGATTGATGAGACATGCTCCAATTTGCACACACAGCCCAACGGGAAGCAGCGTCGATACGATTTGTACCCAGCTGGAACAAGTGAACGCTCCTACCTTTGAAAACCTGTCACCGAAAAGGCGCATAAAAACTTCTTGGCAGAGAATCAGGCTACGTGGCCTCCCGCAAACAAGATACGCGTGCGTGGCCACCAAGCTGCATTTGTTCGAGTTTTCGGCCGAGAAAGGAATCAAGTTATAGAGTCAGTCCGCATCTTCTCCCGATATAAGCCCGTCAGACGTGTGTCGTTTTGACCAGCTGAAACGGAAGCTCGGGTGCTACCAACCGTCAAAATTGGAACGAGTTCGAAGACAGAAATGAGATGAGAGAGTCCGGCGGGTTTGATTGAATCAACCTCATATATATATATATATATATATACCCCAAAGACGTATCAAAATCGGATATAAATAGTAACGGTATAGTCCTCGTCAGTAATAGCGTCGTCGGTTTGTTAAGCCAAAACCAAAACGCGTTCTTCGATCATATAAATCCGGTTATATTGGGTACGAGCGGGATGCGATGGGAAGTCCCTCCAATGCCACGTGTCGAATATAATAATTGGTTTTCGAGCTGACCCCTTCAGCTGTTCCCTATCTGACAGGGCTCAGCTCTTAACCTCTTAGGTATTACTATGAGGAGGACCTGTCGGGGCCACCTTTGCTCTTATTTTGCTCTTTCTTACTCGTACCTGGCGAGAATCTTCAGATAAACAAGGATGATAAAGAGCTCCAAAGATTCTACGAGACTGACAGGATCTGAACCCGCGTCCCTCAGGTCTAGCAGTCCAGGACGCTCACCACTAAACCATACAGGGGACACGTGCCGAATATGGAATCGTCGTCCCGGTCGTCCTGCAAAGGTGTCTTCGCAAAACGCACACCTACACTCTATATAATATGCACGAGGGCCAACCAGGCACGATCAAACACGGCTTGCTTGAAAAGCTTTTAACAACAACAACAACAACAAAAAAAAAAAGCAGTTGTCCCGAACTATTATGTACTTTCTAAAGTATATATTATTTCCGTTAGCTAGCGCACGGGTCTCAGACGAAGTCGCCTACGCCTACCTGTTGTGCCCTGTCGACGCTCAGATGTAAATATTCACCAAGCTGTGTCTCGACCAAACGAAATTGCCGCCGCTGAATAACGTTATCGGCGAAGGCACATAGCGAAGCGCCCATCGAGCCTGCTCGCCTGAGGCTTGTATGCCAACCTGTACGAGGTAGACGTCTTTCTCCCGTGAATATGAATTTGCCCGCCATACGGTTAGCAATCATATCATTTCGCACGACGAGAGAGATAGAGAGAGAGAGAGACCCCTCCGTTCTCTTGCCGCCCCTGCCGAAGTTGCGAAAGGCAAATGCTATCGCCGCAGAAGAACTCGCGGGAACATTCACTCTTACTTCGTTTGATCGGCAAAACGACTCCCCCGCCGATTCTAAATTGATGTTAATGGCTCCCTGTGAATATTTCCGAAGGATCGTGTGGCAATGGTCCGTCAAGCGGGACGAATATCACGCCGACATGTCAGCGTTTTGTCGACTCTCGCTGCCCGCAAAAGTCTCAACCATAGAGCAGCGTCAATATACATGGACGTCTACGTTCTCTCGGCTACCCTTCGAACGAATGTCTGCACATTCTGGCCGACGATGCAATGGCTAAGGTCACCGAGAAGGACGGGTGAGTTGGGCGATTCCTTTCACACCATTCGTTCGCGGTCTCATGGAGCGATGCCGAAAGCAGTTTCGTGGACGTTAAATGTTGGCTGTGGGTCAGCGAGGGAAATAAACATTTGAGATTTTCGTTCCTATACGAGCTGCATAGGGGGGGGGTGAATACGAGAGTTTGGCGTTCGATGTGCACGATCAAAAGTGCGCAGGAAATTCACAGTTGACGCGTGGAACCCGCGCCTCCGCTTTCGGGACGACCCTTGCGGAGCATCGTACCCCTGCAGATTCGATGGCTCCTGTAATCCATTTATCTATGTCCTTCGACGAGCGATCGCGACACCTTCGCGCTTGTTCCATTGTGAGAATGCTGATGCTTCGGGTTTTTCGCCATAAATAACATGGTACAGCCCCATTGGCAAAGACGAACACACACACACACCCCTCGTTTACTCCTGATGTGGGAACGCACGCCATCTGGAGTTCGGCCGCAGACCGAAGTCCCGTTTCTCTGCTGTCTCCCTATACCTCTCTCTCTCTCGAACAACCTGACGCCGCTTCCATGATCGGATCCCATCTCTCATACCCGAAATAGTAATCTTCATCCGATGTAGACGATGTAGGCACGACTGTTCAATTGACAAATGTATCGTAGATATATATATATATATACACACCTCTACCTTAACATGTTGTTAAGTTCTAATGTACTGCAAGGATATATGTGTCTTCGCTGTATCGGTTCTGTCCTCTAGGGTTATCTTGGACTCGAGATGGGAGGACTCCAACTACCTTCGGAGTGAGTATTGCCCTGCCTCAAGTAGTCGTGCGATTGATATATGATTCACATGGCAAAATGAGACGTCGTACAGGGCTAGGAATGTTGCGTTACAGCCAAATTGGTCAGTTGGATATTCCAGTTGTTTACTCTAGCGTTTGATTAAATTTCTGTCCAAAATACAGTGACTGCAGTAAATATTGACCAGCAAAATATATCATATATATATATATATATCTCGCATGTACCATTTAACTGGGTAGGTCTTTTAGAGCTGCCCATTTCGCATGAGACCGCAAATCGACGTGCCTCTTGCTCGATTTCGCCTCACCTCGTTGTTGATGATTGATGTCTGGATCACTGAAGGAACCATCTCAACGATCCAGACAGCCGGCTTTAACTTCGAAGCTGAACAAATTTATAGGTACAAAAATCGTATTGAGTCCTGTGCGAATCACGTTTGCAGATGCTTATTGCTTGCCTAAAGTAACTCGAGGAACAACTATGTAAAGGGCGCGCGCTTAATATACGGTGGCACCACCTGAACAAGATTGCTATTTATAGGTCGCCAGACAAATGAGTCACTTGCAAATTGGTCCGCCGGTGACGTTCACTGGCCAGCACCCCCACCTTTAGCATATAAACGATGGTGGACGTCCCAGATTTTCACGGTGAACGAACCTCGTCCCAGGTATGTAAGGGCTTAGATCAAGTATATGGAGTTATCGTGTGATAACGGAACGTAAGTTTACTATTATTCAAGGTCGTATATGTCCACTGCCAGGGCAGGCTGCTCGACCTTCGGGAATCCGACCTACTTACTAGTCAATAGGTTGTGTCGATCGGGGAACGATTTCTCTCCACTCAGTGAACAGAATAGAAAGGGTATAAATATTGTTTGTCTCTTCATTTGATATTATTATTTCTTTATTTAATTTCATTATTAATTGTTTTTATTACCATTGTATAAGTATAGCATCATTATTGGTTACCCACCAATTGCCGCGAGTCCTTATCATACGAAATTTACCGAAATAAAGCAACAAATAATCGCCGCAGAGTTTTCTTACTATTGTAGCCCGCGTGATTTCGATCGGTCCACGGCACTGCAGGAGAATCACTAAATGAATCCCGCTCGAGGATGTCATCCTGAGTAGAGACGGGAATGAGAAACCCACACGTACACTTGGTATAGTCTGCCAGACGAAGGCTACCACAATGTTGTTGAGATCCGTGAGGTCACAGGTAGCACCCTCGCTCTCTGGTGTCGAGAGGCTCGCTCGTATCTCAGTGAACCCACCCATTAGAGTATATTAAAATGGTCCGAGCATATTAACGTCATGCAGGTGACACATATGGAGAAGGGCGAGCGTTTGCAGGCTCACGTTGCGGACTTTGTGTCGACATCCTCCGGATGCGTAAACGGCGCCGTTCCTAGACGGGCGTTTCATAGCGCACGCGAGCGCAATTTTGAAATTATTTTTCGCCAGTGGCTCATTCGAATGATCCAGCAGCCGGAAATAGCAAAGTGACCGAAGAAGATAGAGCGTGCTGTAGCGGAATCAGGTCGCCCTTCAATGGTGGGAGTCTTAGACTGCTAGAGAGGAGGAACATATAGGTTCAGGTTCAAATCCTGCTGACAGACGCTGAGGATCTTCGCATTTCTTTATCTCGATCTTGTCTTGTTTGTGGGTTGTTACCAGACACGAGAGTTATATGTGAGAGCAAATAAAGTAAGGGTGGTCTAGATAGGTTCTTCAAGTAACACCGACGTGGTTCCGAGGCCTGTCACATAAGAGAGTCGGCTAAAAAACAATTTTCGTAGCGGCAACAAGAAAATTTCCTCTGTGGAAACACATATGTCGATCTGTCGATCTGGAGGGACTATTCTGTCATGGCCAAGTGCATAGAATAACATAGGCGATACTGATTGGGGCCCGGTCGCAAAGCTACTAAGAATGAAATTACCCTTAGGGAACGAGCAGGGTGCCTTTGCTCGAGCAAGCCTTACTGTTGCAGTAGACCGTTTGTTTAGTTCTTCGAAATTGAGCATTGTCCTCTTATTAAGCATCCTTTACGAAATCTATACATTACGATCGTAACCGGCAGGCAGATAATGGACGATATTGCATCTTCGATAAATCAACAGGGCGCACAGATAAGGGCGCTGCCGCTGTTGCAAGGGGTCCGCCAAATGCGTCGCTGTGAATGGCCCACAAGAAGACAACGACAGAAACTAGCCTTCTAGTTGGATTCGGGAGACCTCGGGTACAATCTGCACACGTGTGTCCAGGACAAACATGCTTTGTGTGAGCAGCTCGTGTGCACGTCTCCTACGAAGAACTTGGCCACACAAACGATTGAAATCTTGCCGGCCGCTGATAGCTCTCCAGCAAGTGAGATTTCATTTGATGACAACACCGCCGAGTCTGCGTTCGGCAGATCTCTGCTTGCAAGCAATGCTAAGATAAGCGTCGTGGACGTTAAATGTTGGCTGAGAGTCAGCCCGAAAACCTAGATCTCTGCTTCCATGAACGTGAATTAATATTTTTAATGCATTTCCCTCGCGGGCGGAGCTCCCAAGGGTAAGGCAACATTGGGCTGCGCGCATCATGGTATAGGCTCAGTGCAGCGCCGCAAACTATAATAGCTCCTCTCCGGCGTATGGCAGAGTCTCGTATTCGCTAAACCACGAGAAACAGCACCATCATGGGCTCTGCCTAAAGTCTCGGCTCACTCCAGCGAAGAACAAAACTACATGCATGTCCTACATGCATACCTGTACATGACTACATTACCTATCTCTGTTTGCTTAATTAGTGGAAGCTTCTTGTCGTGGGTGGAGACGTGGACAGGCAAATCACATTCACGTTTGCGCTGTCTCGGGAAAATATTCGGCATAAAAACGCCAGAATCGGATAGTCCTTTAGGCAAAATATAATACCATTTGTAATTGTATAATATGCACGCATAATTTCCTGCTATAGATGCGTTACAATGATAATGACTGAGAAAAAGAGCATATCATATTTCGCCTCTAGTTATAAATACGCCTAAGCAAGAAATGATACAACAGACATATTAACGTGAATATAGCTAAACGCGAAAGAGGTCACATCATGCCAAACTACAAAAGGCAACATGCTAATCATATTTATACTGTTATATCGTGTCTACCACATAGATACGGTTCGTTTGTCGACAACATCGTCGACAGTTTCAGAAGTGGGTGGGTCACTGTGTTGTCGTGTGTGTGTGTCTCTACGGCGGATGGGCATTTTAGTTCATTTTATCGTATGCTATTTGCACAGCGTCGAAGGGACAGGTGTTCCCTGTGCCGAACATCGTGCATGCCGACCAGGGTACGTGGCGGCTTTTACAGGCGACGCCGCCGGTAAATTTGTAAGTGTTTCGGCGACGTTTGACTACCAAGGGCAAGCATGAGAAGCTGAGGTGATAACTAACAAATACGCAGCAGCAATCCTGATCAACTAACACATCTGTCGCAATTCCAAGGGGTGTGAAGTTATGTATATCTGATCTCGGATGTCGTCAGGTGACCTGCCCAACAGACGAGCGGCCACGCCCCATCAAGTCTCGTCCGACGACGCTCACCGTCATGAAGCTTGGAACTATGGCTGGAGAAGTACTCCGGTATTCTGGGTATGCATGCGTCTGGTGGGCGCTTTCTGGACGCTAGGTCTAAGAATTGCTTGCTCGGAGCTGAGATATTATAGCTACATATAGGAGTACGAGCCTCCTGAACAGCTCGTCCTTAACGCACATGCTGCCTTAAGGAACAAACACAGCAGCGGTACCGAGGCCTTTCTGCCCCGAAGGGAAAACGGCGGGGCGTGGTCCGCTACGGAGAAACTTTTCTTTTGCTGCATATAGCGGTGGCGTCTGGGGACAGCGCGATCCTGTTCGCTAGAAACGTTTCAGCACACGAATACTTAGAGCCTTCGCCAAATCCGTATGAGAATGCCGGCTAGTATCTCCCTGTGTCTTTGTATGTAGAGGTGCTTAGTATTGAACACGCGATGTGTTGCCTCTGTCTAACTCCTCCGCGTGGTCTGTCCTTCCGCCGATTGAGCAATTGCATAATAACCGATAGGAACTCGGGCAGCTTACGTCGGTCCCATGGTATCGAAGTAGGGACCAGCAGTTGCCGAGCCCTGGGGCTGCGGGGGGACCCGAGTTTAGACGGTTTGTGAGTCCCACAGTACGGCTGAGTGGCACATGCATTGCATCTCGTAATTCCTGAGATCCCTCATAAGAACAAGCTTAGCTCGATTCAAATACGATGGTGAATGGGAAGGGTAATGGGTGAACCGCTGCTTGGTTTGATGATCTATACCTTGTTTTTGGACTGGATTATCGGGCATGAGCTACCAGGCATGTGCCACTTACGTGCCATTAGCTAGGGAACGTACTGGAACTTTGATTTCGTTTGCTGGATATATGAATTTTTATATATATATATATATATATATATATATATATATATATATATATATATATATATATATATGTAATAAATGCATTCAAATAACCACTTACTGCTTTAGCTACTAGGCTCAAATCAAATCATGGTCGATTGTCGGAACTGCAATCTCACAATGCTTAAGTTCTCGAAACGGCTCTGTATTAGCTTCTCTGAAGTATATGATTTCTACGAGAACTTCAGCGCTGTATAATTGTACAGTAGTTCCGTAAATAAATCACAATTTAATTAAACTAGCCGCACAATGGTGTTTGTTGACCTCGTCATTCTGAACAGCTATCACAACATCGTGGCTACCCCTCGCATAAATTACGATTACACACAAGTAATCTTATTACGCTGTCCTATTATTTATTATTATTATTATTATTATTATTATTATTATCATCACCATAATTATTATTACTATTATTATTATTATCATCACCATCATTATTATTACTATTATTATTATTATCATCACCATCATTATTATTACTATTATTATTATTATTATTAACCCTGGGCCATATCGGTTATGCCGTGGCTCGTGATGCCTGTTTCAGCTCCATAGTCACCTCGTCAGCGCCCGATCGGGGGCATTTCGACTATCTCGCCCCCATGTCATCTCTCGTCTCCAGAGCCGACTTGATGATCTGGACCTCTGTCTGGCCTCAATCGACTCGCTCCCATGTATTATTCCCCATCGCTCGGTGTCCTCTTCTGTGTGTCTGTCAATAGCCTAACGTCACCACAATATCTGCGTCGGTGCTCCACGTGTGTCCATTTTTTGTTCTTTGTTTAAATAGAAGATATCGAATACTAGAGGATTGTTTAAGAATGATAAGCTTTTGGGGCCGATGCAGCATAAGTTGACAGTTTGAAGCCCGTATCTGTGGCAACAGGAACATACCGGAGCGGCTGCAGACTCAGCTGTGCAACCTACGGTGAAATGGTCGCTAGGAATAATGTAATGTAATAGTTGGATAGGGCTTTTGTGGGTTGTCGCTTCTACCAATTGGCCATGTCGTCAGCTTAGTGTCGATTTCGGGTTGGCCTAAATTTCGGACTGACTCTCAGCCAACGTTTAACGTCCACGGTACAACTGCTTTTAGCATTGCTTCGTAAGACGGACCCCTAAATGGCCTGTTAGGGTTTCGTCGGACGATTGGACTTGCACAGCTTCTTAACGCGTTTACAACCTCACGATGGGTGAACGCTATTTGGAACATGGACGCTGGCTGCCTTAGAGCAGAGCCAGCTCAACGTAACTTGACTCAAATTACGGTTAATTCTGCAATACGACCAGATGAAAATGACAGGTCAACGCGACTACCGATGCAGTCGTTACTTAGATAATGAAAATACTACACTCGGCTATAGTTAATTTCTTCTTCATTTAGCTGTTGTTCATAGGCTATCATACGTCCGACTCGTACGGTTGGCCCGCTCACCTGAATGAAGCATAATTGCGTCCCAGACCTATCTTCGGAAACGAAGTCCAAAGTTGCCGCGTTTGGGACCGAAGCCGTAAACGCTCGAAAACTATTGATATAGTACAATGTCTGGCCAAGCGGTCTTTGCCTATGGACCGTACCCTGTACTCAATTCTGCAGCCTCATTATGACTAATATCGTCCTCCTACAAGCCCCCTGCCTTCGTTTGGTCCGAGGAGATGGATCATTACGATTTTTGAGCATTACGATACCCTTGTCGTCCGCGTGTTGTATATACGTATGCAGGTAGTACCTATTATTTAAGTGCAAGCAGAATTTATCATCGGCGAGCTGAAACGAGCGATCTTCGAGTAATAAGCTGTAATAACCAGCCAAGGACAGAGCTTCCTCGAAAATAATCAATAAATGAAGACAACTACGGCGAATCTCGTCGATACCTCTCTGCTTGATGATATTTCATAAAATTTTTTTTTATGAATTATATTTTTCAGATATTTTTAGCATACTAACCATTCACGTGTTTTCGATTGCCTCGCCCGCTTGGTGATAATTACAGCTGTATTATTAAGCCGACTTAATTCTAGACAACAATGGTCGACCCACGAACCACGAAATTTCATGAACTCAAACATCGCATGCTCAATAACTTGTTTTTGTATTAAAGTCGCCTCGAAGCGCTCTGTCGAATCGAGCGGATTTTCGCAGGAAATTCGCCTCCCCCTGCTAAATTCACCACCGCTTCCGTCGTCAACGATGAACACAGAACAGGAAGACCCATCTAAAGTGAATGTTCAGTAGTACCGTGGACGTCTGGTGCTCAGCGTTAAACATTTAACGTCCA
Source organism: Stratiolaelaps scimitus (assembly GCA_019614645.1). Classification (NCBI taxonomy): domain Eukaryota; kingdom Metazoa; phylum Arthropoda; class Arachnida; order Mesostigmata; family Laelapidae; genus Stratiolaelaps; species Stratiolaelaps scimitus. The sequence goes on along the minus strand of JABWDB010000091.1, from coordinate 51,585 downwards.
CGATACTGCTTTCGGCGGTCGTGTGCGCCCCGCACTCGGGAGAGCGACACGTAGCTGTACGGTGGTTGATTCAAGGGGTCCATGCTATGAAGAAAGTGCCGCCACCGCCGCCTCCCGCCCACGAACGTTACCTCGCCTGTACCTTGCCACCAAGCCGCACTTCGCTGGCAGCAGGCGCCTCAAGGTCTACGCCGAAAGTGGCCATTGGTGTGGGCGAACCGGACACGCTGATGGTGATGTGATGTGTGTACTCGACTTATGCGGGCGGTTGGCAACAAGAAAGCAATGAGAACACTCGACTAAGGTGTGGCCTGCCGGCAGGGACACATCTACCTGTCAGGTACAGTTCTTCAGCTGCGCTCATGTACATTCACCTACGTATACACGAAGGAGAGCAGCAGCAGCAGCGCCAATGGCGATGACAACAACATCAACGTTAGCGACGATTCGCTGTTGAATTATAATGGCACAGAGCTCGCAAGGAGAGAGATACAGCTTGCCTTCAAAGGACTTCCGTGGGAGGGGGAAATTCACCTTGCTTTCATCATTATATTGTACGCGGTAGCAGCTGTACAACATACACACGCGTATACACCATCACTTCTTCAGCCATTGAGACATCTGCTTTCATAGATGAAGTGCTCCTCGAGGAGCGATGCGTTATGTGGGGTACCAGTGCACCTCCACTCACAGTGGGGAACGCCAATTGAGGTCGTGCTGATAATGTAATCGGCGGCGGCGAGTCTTCGCTACGAAGGCTGGACCAGGGAGGCAATGGAATCGCCAGAACCTAATTTGCGCTTCGAGGGCGAACGCACTGAAAATAGAACCTGTGTTATCGAGGCCAGATCGGGTAGCAAATGCGTGACGATGCATTTACTAATAGTACTAATATTATTTGGTATAATAGTACTCAGTAGGATGGCGCATAAATGAAAACAACGACAAGTCACAGCTAACAAACCACGCTTCAGGGCGTCCTGCGCAGAACTGTGTTACATTTATATAATATATATATATATATATATATATATATATATATGACAAACGCGGTGAACGTCCCAGAGGATTGAAGGCTTCTATAATACAATACAAGTATCATTATTGTTAGTACAATAATTGTAGCAACGCAGCTCGTATACCTGCCGTTGTATTTGATGTGCGTTGTACGTATGCGTCAGATAAGTCGGTCGATAAGACTGCAGGCAAGAATCGTCCTCAGCTAAAATTCATTTCTTCGAACTGATTCGGTCCCCTCCACGTGTACGTTTCTACGATGCAGATGGCTACTTAGCGATGGATTCAGTATAGAAACCTGTCAACAATCGCTGTTGTTATAACAATGACAACAGCAATTGCTGCCGCTTACGAGCTCGACAAGCATTCGAAGATCGGCGAACAGCGTTTGTGCTTGTGTCCGCCTAACGGGGAGAAAATGGCGACCCCATTGCAGGCGTTCATCATAGACACGGCGTCGCCAATTGTTACATACGACAGTGTACACGGCCGCGCTTCGAACGCCTGGCTCAATTCGCTCCGAGAACGCCTGCTCGGCAACGGGGTCCGATCGGACCCCGGTGACCGAATGCCGCGGTCGTGACGGCGAACGCCAGAGATCCAATAGCTATCACATGCAACACGTACAATAGGTGGCGCAAATAGAATTCGCGATCAGGCAGACGCTATCTGCGCCACGGCGAGTAAATGTCATTGGCGGCGAATGGGGCTGGGCATTCCACCACAAGGTCAATACAGGCCGTGCAAAAATCACTACCGTTTGATAAGTCAGATAGCCTTCTTAGATTGTAAATACCGGTCGTTTATTGTCAGCGAACTTATACGCGAACGTGAGTACAAGCGAAGTGAGGCGTATTTACCATGCGTTTCTAAAAATAAGGTTACAGAGCAGGAGGTCTGGTATGAATTCTGTGTCTGCAGAAACAATAATATCAGAGGCAGAAGGTCATATGAGTGTATTTAGGCCTGAGGCGATCAAACAGGAGCTTTTTCGAGAGACATATCGATTGCCTCAGCGTGGACCCCGAAAAGAGTCGACTGTTGATTTCCCCCGCCCTCTAGTTTCGTATTTGATTATTAGTTGTATACGTCTGACTAACAACTCATGAGCAAAAAGCGATTCGCGATTCAATTAAAACACTGAAGACATTTACACTCATAGGCGGTCCACAGTCGGCTGATGGATCTGTCCACATTCTTCCGTAGCGGTAATCTTGTTGATTTTTCGTATGCGATTTTTCCGGTGCAGCAACGCATAAATATGAGCTGCCCAGCTCTGATCGATCATCCTCTCTCCCTCGCATTCTACTTATTCTACCCATTTTAAAACCCAAGTCCGTCTGGAAAAGGCAACTATTGTCTAGTCTTTGCTTCATTTCCAGGAGCAATCATGGTGATAGTTCCTCGATACCATAGACGTTGAGACTGCCGAGACCGTACGAATTTATAAAGACCTGGTAGACACCGCCGGGGCCAGGCAGAGCCTACGAAAGATCGTTGAGAATAGGCACCGTTCATCGAGGTTGGCGGTCAGATTGCGTATCGTCCATTTTCGCTACGGTATATATATATATTTATATATAATTCATTCAACGAAGGGTTATTCCCAGGGTAGAAATGTCCATCGAGATTCCCAGCTGTAACCGTTGAATGTTGACACCGAGCCCGAGCTAACATCGGACACTACCACCATTCGACCTTAGGCCTGATCAGGACTGGGGTGACGTTGATGCATATTAATGATAATAATAACGCATCACATATGCACTTCGATAGTAATTACGATTGTGATTATTATTGCTATTATATTTTATGTCGCAAATTTCGTGCTGATTGTCTATCACTAAATAGTCGATCGCCCGGCTTAAACATGGGCCGCCCACTCTTTCACAAGCGTACCTACTTAATTGGAGGAGCCAATTGGCAGTGTAAAATGCGACTTCCCGGACGGACTCAGCGTGGCTGGCCCTCCCCGAAACCCAATCACGGGTTTCACCCTTTGGGAGATCCTGTTCGAAGTCGTCGTACGTCGAAATGCCCCCATGCTCTAAAAGTGTTCGTTGTACTATCCGCAATGAATGTACACGTTCCCAGCTACTATGGTTTCACCATGTGTTTAAACATCTGCATGTATCATGCTATATATGTATGTATATGACCATGATCATCATTCCCAGAGCCGTAGGTTGTGGTAGCGCGTTGAATGTGACTTCTCTTCTCAGCGGTTACATATGTTAGAAGGTCGGCGGTAGGGATCCCTTGCGTGACCATCCAGGAGCTCAAGGAGCCCACGGCAGCATGGGAACAGGTCACGCCATCGTATATGTATTGTAGGTTGGAGGAACACTTTGAAGCTCTACAAGACATCGTTACCAATGCCCTTACATCTTAGAACGACTGATTTGATGGTGCAGCATTGTCGGTGTATACATTCGCTGTAGGTGCAGTATGCATTCTACTATTAAGTTCGACCTTTCGTTGAGAAACAAAATCTGAGAACATATGTCTGTTTTCCTTATTTGCGCCTTCAGAAATACCATTTTGGGCGGAGCGGCTAATTAAATCCGGAGCAAGTTTATGGACGCCACCTGGCTCTTGGTGAGCCACCAGGTATCCACCGAGTTGGTTCGGTGGCACGGCCAACACAACGCTTACCTGAAACGAACAGTCCCATTGCTAGTTACTGCACTCCATAGGGCGCAGTGGACCAGTTTCGGGAAATTCGGTGGCGCATCCTTTATTTCATTCTGTTTCTCCTTACTTGACGTAGAGCACATGAGGGGCTTTTATGGGTTTGTTCACGGAACTCGGTTAGCTAATGGTCTGGCTAAGTCTCTGTATACGTCTTCAGCTGGTTGGACCCTGCGGGTTTCGGGTTTTTACAGCCAGAGACTTAGGTTCAGGCCCAGCTGCCGCGCTGATCCAGGTGATCACACGATCGTTTTCTATTCTCGTTCTATTCTCTATGAAAAGGAGGGTCAGAAATACATTTCTTTCGACAGGTCGGAATTAATTCTAATTAAGCAAAAACGCCTTTTGCAGCATTTTTTACGCGTATTTCTTTCGAGTTCGAGTTTGGAGTTTCTAAACCTTGTTGGCAAACGTTTGACCACCATCACCTCGAAGTGTTGGCCTGATAGGACCTTCGTTGCGGCTGAACGGAAGATAAAACCAGCAACTAATTCCTGTTGCGGTCGGCTTTCCTCAGCTCACTGATTCTCTCAACCGTCGGCCTGTTATGAGACAGGCCTCGAAACCACCTTTGGGTGTTAAGTCAACCAACCTCCATCCAGGGTCCACCAGAAACACCAGCTAATGCTCACACGACCGTGTCCGTGGATTGCGAACGAGCTGGGTGCCAACCGATCGCGCAATGTTCGGGAAATGGCAAAATACACGAACCCTGACCTGCCCCGGATGCATTATGCGATATCGTAGTGGACCCGACATTCCCCTGTCAGCGACAAGCGGGCACTGTTATTCTACCTAGATTCTGTCACCGCGGTGACTTGGACGGCTAAGTCTATGGCGATTGTAAGCCATAGGCCGAAGGTTCGAGCCCCGCTGGGTGAGGACATATGAGAAAGCTTAAGCATTGTAAAGCATTGCGGCTCCTTTAATAACCCCAATAAACCTTCACCTTACCTCTACCTACTATGACTTATAAAGCAATCCCGAAAGAAGGGTTGGCTGTGAGTCAGCCCGGATAATTTATCTACTGTATGTATCGTGGAAATCTACCATAACCTGTTGCTCGGGAGGTGCGGAGCACACAGCGTAATGTGCCGAAACCTTTTGCGCGTTTGAAAACCGCCGGCGAGGTCGTCTATGGCGCGGGCTGTAGGGAGGGTTCGCGCCTTCAAGACAGCGAAGCTTAAGAGGGGTAGGACTTCAGTTGGATGGTGGTTCTGCCACACCGTCAGGCAGGGATAACCCCCACAGTACCATGGCAAATACCTTCGTTGTGAAGCCTAACCAGCATGAGCATTCTTTGTCACAAAAAGAAGAAAATAGCCGAAACGTCATGCAATGGGACATGCAAGTCTTGGTCGTCCGCCTCAGCCAGGTGCTATGTCAGATCGTTGGAGCGGCGGAGCCTCGCGACGTTGACGGTCGAGCGAGCGGAATAAAAGCACAATCTCAGACACCGGTAGGAATATTTTGTACGAGACGTTTGGTAAACCAGGGTTCCTCGACGGAGGGCCCGTGGACGCAGAGGTCACAGGAGACAGCTACGTTAGCTCCTCTACGACAGAGCGGTGAGCTGCTTGTGCACGCGCTCGGCTACGATACCCAGCTAGACCACAAAGCTACCACTGCAAGCTCTGGCGAGGGCAAGACTGTCAGGGCAGAGGACGAGGCCGAATGAGGCAAAATGCAGGCAATTCCATTCGGAGTCTGAGGACCAGACTGGTGTTCAGCTCGAGGCAGACAGAGAGAGGGGAGAGCTCTGTTTCAAGTCGTGCCTGCTGGTGGCCTTTGCATCGTGAAACCGTTGCATGATCTCGACCTCGCGCAGACGGCCTCTGCGGCACGAGTAGACTACGGACGGATCCTCTTCCACGTGCGCTCTATATTCTGTTGAAACATAAGGCCAAGGTGGCCCCGACGATGTCGCCGTAGCATAGCTCAAGGCTCATATCCGAGGCCTGTCATATAGGGGAACAACTGAGGGAATGAGAGTCAGCTCAAAGGATATGCGCTTGAGGGGAGTTCCAAATGTGACCAGGACCACAAAGGCGAGCCGGTGCGACTGGAATTCAAATAGGCCCAAATAGTGGCGATGATCGTAGTTGTAAAAACCTCCTGCGAATTGACTGATGATGAGCCTGATGTGTTTCACCATCATACTACTACCTATACAATATTTATTTTATATTCGGGTCCTCGAATTCAACATGCTACATACAAACCACGGATCTGAAGCGAAGCACCATGGCCTATGTGATCCTCGCCTGTTGTTCACACGACACCCACCGCGCAAGCTTGTCCTGAGATTGCACGCGCCCCTAAGCTCTTCCGATCGTGCACGATGATAAGGGCGCATCTAAAATCCTACCTGTCATGGGCAGCTTAGCTTTGCTGCCACCACGGCATAGAGACAAAGTCACTACGTACAATATTGCTGTACGGCAGAGCTCGAACCTGCGGCCTCTGGCTTCCGATAGCCAGACCGCAGTGGCTTGGACGGCAAAGTCTTTGGCTATCGGAAGCCAGAGGCCGCAGGTTCGAGCCCTGCCGTGTGACATAAAAAGAGAGCTTAAACATTGTAAAATTGCAGCTCCTTCAATAAACCATTAAACCTTTACCTTTACCCAGTAGCGGCCCTAGGTGTATGCTCGGAGGCGCGCACGCCCCCATTAGGATAATCTAGTAGACATCTTTTATCAGGTGAAAACTTAGAGGGCCGGACCGTACGCCATGATTCGGAGCGGCTTAGGCCTTCCCCGGGGATAGTTGTCCAGGGGTTCGTCTTCGACGATGGTACGAACTGATGGTAAATCCTATTCACGTTCAAACCAGACATTCTAAGGGGGTCTCCACTAGTCTGGCTGCTGGCAACCACATTGAAAAGCCCCTCAGAAAACCGGACAACAGATAACCGACGATTGCCGCACAAACTGATTCACCGACCTCCACTTGACGTCCTGATACTGGCTCATGGAACTCATAGGCTGATTGACGCGTGCTTCTTACCACATTTTATCACACGTGCCTTCTGCCACGATATAAGACAGCAGGGTGCTGGGATCCCGGTAGTCACTTCGAAAGTGACTTTAGAATAGTCTATAAGCCTGCATGCGTGGCATGCATGTTTCATGAGCTGAAATGCATTTACATTTAGATAGCGGGTATCTATATATATATATATGTATATATATGCAGCGACGGCACATATGTGTATCTGCACGTGCGTTGCGTCGATATGGTGGACGGACGCCGCCTGTAGACAACGAGGGGAGGCCGTGAGCAGGCCGCTTTTGGTCAGGGTTCAATCCATCAGCAAGAGATTCCCTCGTCTAAATGGACCCTCAGTCGCTATTTCTATTGTGCCCGGTCCGTAGGAGGCCAGCTAGCCAAGCGGCACTGGCAGGTCGCCAGAACTCCCGCGGAACCCTCGGAAACGACCTCAAGGCCGTTCGGGCCACCATCCGCCACACGGGTCGGCCTCGCTCTTAGCACGAGCTCTTACGAAAAACGCACGAAAAGAGCCGTTCGCAAAGCATCGCCTTAATCATCGTTGCGTGTAACGACCGTCTTGTTATTGTCCGCGTCAATGATGCACGCGATCTGCGTAAGCATGCGACCCCATTGAATTATACACATATATCACTTACTCGGAGGAGCGCGAACGTTGCGGAGAAAGTAAACAGACCACAGAGATACACACATCAATCTAAACAGAGTTCACTACAGCGAGCTGGTTGCCATATGCAGAGTTACTTAATATATGTTTGTTCATTCATTCATTTAAGTATACGCTTGCCTGGGGCGACTGTTGTAATTTGGCGGCAATTCTCAATTGAACTATGTTGCAAGTAGTAGCCGGGTGGTCACATGTTGCCCAATACGTAATCAGCATTTTGTATAAGGACGACCCACAGTCGGGTCACGGTGTTTAGGCAGACAGGTAGGTTTCCTTGCGGATCGACGTGGACAATGAAATAATATGATGAGAGCCAAATGTGAGCAAGACAATCGCAAGTTGTCAAATCCTTAGAATCAAAAACTTAGTCCCTCTCCAAACCCGTTTCAATGCTGAGAACGGGCTCCTGTCACCGGGGCGTACGGGGTACAAACCGGCTAAATGACGATGACAAATCGCTTGCACAAAAAGCGGCGCGACTTCCATTCTCAGCAATTGATATCCCATGCAAATACTCGAGGTGACGTGCTGCCTGGAGTCTGAATAGGCTCACTGAACGGGCCTGCTCGATCTGGCGCGTCTGTAAATGATGAACGAATGCGTGCGGCCAGCGTAGACAAATCGGGCGTCCTTGCTCAATGCTTCGTCCTGAAATCCCTCAGGAGTGACGATGACTAGTGACGATTTCAGCCAGGAGACTGTCAACGAGCGAGCACATATGAGAAATCTGCCGTATCATCTCAGTATGAAATTGCGCAGAGTAGGACGCTAAGAGAGATGCGCAACTAAAAATTTGCCCGCGAAACAAAATCATTTCGCTCCCCGGTAGGCTCACGGGCAGTCGTCTAACGTCGACCAATCCCTCTATCGATATTTTGACGCATGGCCGACACCAAGTCTGCTCGATCGATCTAGGACTAAACCATTAGCTCAGGACAGCAAACCGAGCATACGACTCACCATACTCGATTAGCCAGTCGAAGCTTCCCCCATACGCAGACACATTTTGCCACAGGATCCGCTCGAAATTTCCACAGAAGCATCAAGTCTGGCTTATGCATTTGTGCAATACATTGGCCCGGGCCACCCGGTCCATCTGTCTCCTCCCCTCTCAAGCCCGTATTTATGGGAGCTCGGCGGGCGAACGAAGCAAGTGTATGTTCTCGAAACAGATAAGGGCTTAAACCACCAGATCATGTGTACGGGTCTGCTTGTTTGTTTGTTTGTTTGTTTGTTTTTATATGCGTGCGTGCGTGTGTTTGCGTGTGTGTGTGTGATGCACGTCTGCGGTAGTCATTTATAGCTCACTCGTAGCTTATCCCACGCCCACGGCGGGTTCTCTTCTTGGCCGGAGCCGAAGCCTTCATCCTTCGCTCTGGAGCGTTCCGCGCACTCGCGTGGCATGCGTGCAATGTTGTATCTATGGATTCCTCTGGAGAGAATCTAGAATCATCACTTTATGCATCCATCGTTTTGCTGGAAGGGAAGAACTAGGGGTGTTTCGTTGTGCCTGGTGCTGCTACGGCTGCCGGCACGCAGTGACCGCGGACTACGCCGGCCGCAGGGCCGAGAAAACAGCGCAAGGGTACATCTATACAAGGTCACAGCCATGGAGCTCGGATGGAAGCCCGCCCGTACGCGTCTGGTGCACCTCACGTCCAAGATAGCAGAATGAGAGAACATAATCATTTCGCTCAGCGATTTAACGACGCCGTTAAAACGTGAACGGGCTCGAGCCGAAAGCTTGCAATTGAACGCTAATGGCTATATATCTGGAACGCTGTGACAGGTGTAGTGCTTGTTGCGTACACTTGCCGTGAAATATAGCAGCTTTTTCGATAAATTAGTTGTCAGGAAATAATCTGCAGTAGAAATCACGTTGATTTTAATAGATGCGTCAAGAATCGACTATTTGTCGAGTATCCGACACGTACGATAGTCGAGACCCTGCCCGCATGCACCAATACCTCAAGTAATGATTTTGGCCCATTCATTTCCGTGGGCCCAATTTCGGCCACGATTTCCCCAAATCACCCAGTGGTGCGCTTATATACAGCGTCAAGTTGATGCCTGCTGCGCCCTCCCACGGTTCCATCACGCATCAACTCGTCCGAGACAGCATCACCACGGGATGGGCCACGCTGTAATTGACGTCACATTACAAAGATTACTACCAGAGTGCAGGGAATCCGGCTTTCTCAAGATGCATCGGATGCGCTCCACGGTAAAGAACAACAGCACCAAGGGACAACAACAACAGAACCAAGGAACAAACCTCGTTGGTCGTATCGCACAGTTTCGCCTCCAACTTCCTCCGAACACTGCCCATTAACTTGCTCTGAGTTGGCCGGGAGATCCTTTCCCATCGGTGGCTGTATAGCGGTTCTCGGTGTGTGGCGATCTTCCAACCGTCGCCACTGTTGTTGCTGCTGTTGTCGTTTATCGCTAGAGACTGCTGCAGCACAACTTGCGACAACCGATCATGGGGATGCCGAATGGCATTCAGCCGCACAAAGAGGTGCCTGGCGCACATCCCCTTTGTGAGCGGCGATATCGGCGTTCTGCTTGCGTGAGTCCGGCGCCGCCCGACTCACCGGCTGACCTCCGATGGCGTTTTTCGCCCTTCGAAACCTGGCTGTGGCCGTCTCCTAGGGCGGAGCAGGTAGTGACTAGGACCAGACCCTCGACGTAGATGGAAGCCAGAAGGGGGGGCAAATTCGCTGCGGCCTTCGTATGATCTCAGGACGTGGGGTAAAAGCCAATGACGGGAGCATGAGGAGGGTAAAACCCCCTCGGACGGCTGCTGCTGACGCGGCCTCAAGTAAGTTCGAAAGTGAGGTGCGGCCCCGATGCCTGCTTCCTCCACTGGATTGGCCGCCGACTTCACCTAATGAAGTGTAACCGCCGAAGCCCTCCCGGCTGGCGCCAGCCACCACCACTGCATCAACGCGTGATAAATACCCCATATATATATATATATATATATATTTATATGTTGGTATATCGCTTGCACATATAGCTTACGATCATAGCTTGCGATTACTCTATATTACTTCATGTATACGCCGCAGTGTGGCTGGTTCTTTGTTTTCGGAAGCCGTGTGATAATCGTCATCATAATTAATATCAATAATAAAGCTGACTGATGAATGCCCTCGGACCTTCCTCGGCCTTTTGTTTTGAGTCGCTGTTTGTGCGGGGCCGCGATAACGCCAACGACAGCCACTTCGAATAATGCAGCACAGATGCAGTAATGACAAGTGTAAAGCCGACTCTGGGGAAGAGATACACTCTCAGCAGAGGATGGTGGTTTTAGCAGGCAGAGGCGGCGTTTTGTCATCCTCGTCAACCCCCCCCTCTGCACTGAATCGGCCCACTTTCATGGAGATTGGAAGGTGTTTCTGGTGGTGTCCGTGGGTTTGAACAAAAATGTTTTCTTCTCAACAGATGCAGCACAAATATAGTACAGCCACATATCCGCGTTGTGTACTGCTGCAAACACCTTGTAGCCGGATCTCTGCAGCCCCCATAATCTCGTTCAGCAGGGTCCGTTGTCGAAGGCAGGCCACGAACGGCTGCTGCACACGTTGTGGACCCGCGATCAGGTCGTCGAAGGTTTAATAACAGCATTTGCCGTTGGTCCGGTGCTCCTCGATCCGTCCCAGGCCAATGTAATCGTATCCGCGTGAGCTGACAACCTACTGAATGCCTAGGCGTGGTAATAGCGCATGATTGAGGTTCTGGAAAGGGAGGGCGTGGAGAGGTTCTCTTGTGTGTAGTTACGATATAAGAGCAATTGCAATCGAGCATCTGTGTACCGAACAGAGAACAAGATAGTGCGAAACGCACTGTTTCTACCTGAAGGTCGCTGCTGATGGCGGGGCACGGCGGGCGTTAAGAACGCCGCCTTTGCTTGCACTACACATATACTGTATAATGCATTTAGGCCTACAGGAAATAGACGAAGTGTGCAGTCAAGCCCTCACTCCACTAAGGGCGTAGATGCTCCTGTGCTTTGTGTTCCCGTAGAGTGGCGCATGCTTTCTTCTCAATATTTTAATATGAAGCCTTCTCTTCTTCTTCGAAAGTCGTTGAAAGAACCGTTAGCCGCGCCCCCTGCATAGCTAGACTCCTCGAGGGGATCTGCTGCAAGCTGGTCGACGAAGCCATGGTCGACCAACGCGCAGGGGCCGTCCGTCTGCAGCGCCCTTCACTAGCTGTGTGCGCATAGAGGCAATGTCAGCCATCGCTTCCCTCGGGCGTGACCATGACCGGCTCGATCTGAGGCCCCGGAATCCTCATTCCCCTTTTACCCAAGTCCTTAAAAGGTTTTTGCCAATAAAGAGTGCGACACATTCATTATACTACCTGTCGCTTGTTGTTATATGATACTATAATTTATATCTCTGTATAGTTATATATTTCAAAAAATATATATATATCTCAGTGTATCCCAGGGCAGCTGCACGAGAGGACGCTTATAGATGACGTCTGCGTGAGATGAGGTAAGCGTACGTGTTTATTGGTTTATTAAAGCAACTGCAATTTTTATACTGGTGCAGACGGGCGATGGTTGCTTCTTTATTTCATCGACATTCGCTGCCATACGATACACAACCGCCTTGCTCGGCTTCCGGTTTTGTCTGTATTCATCCGGATACCTTGTATTCACGTTCGTTCAATGCACAGCACATGTAGATCAAAGCAGGAGAACGCTCAGGCAGACAGATAGAGTGATGGCCGGACGCGGTGTCGTACAAACAATAGCTTGTGGAATCTTGCACCGCCCGTAATGCAGTCTCGCTTCGACATCAAACGTTACAGCAGTGACATCCATACCGACATCGATGGTTGGGACCGCGTCTTTAGATTTAACTCCCAGTTCCCGCTCTGCAACGAGCATCTCTTTCCCACGGGAGCGGGGGATCGCGGCGGCCGTGGCAACGGCAAATCGCTGAATGAAAGCCGGGACTCGGTGGGATTCCTTTCACAGGCGACGGGCTGGCGACGGGGCCCTCCACAGGCAACTCTCGGAGTGGTGCCTCTGAAATTGAATCCCGCAGTGAAACTGAGCCCAAGCTCTTGTCGATCGGGACACGGAACCTCGTATTCATTCTTTGTTAGCTTTGCCATAGGAGGAAACCGGAGCGCGGAAGTCTTGCATAGGACTTCTCTCCATGCAATGCGTGTAGGAACTGCGACGCAGCACATATCATATATTTATATATATATATATATATATATAGACGGATCAGTGTAATTCATTAGGCAGGGGCCGGCAGGAAACCGAAGGGAAGAAGACTCGAATATGATATGTTCGTCTGTGGACATTTTGTCGCTAATTCACAGATATCAGATATACACTGCGTATACTATTGCGTAGTATCTCCTTCGAGTTGCCGGAGCGGGGGGGGGGGCGATCATCTAAAGATCTTCGCTCCAGCTGCTTCGTTGAAGCCTAAGGGGACTCCTTTGAAAGGGAGAGAGAGATGAGTTTTTTTGTTTGGTTTTCTGCCAACAAAAGCTGCCTTGTCTGTCTCTCTCTCTCTCTCTCTGTTTGTGATTTTACCAGAACTACAACCTCATGTCTCGCTGCGCCATCGAGATCTCGGCTACGGCACCGTATGGGCCGTGGACCCGTATCTCGTTTCGGGCAAGGATGACGCCTGGTATTTGGACTTGTTATGGATCTGGACTCCTCTACCACTTACATACAATCCATCTGGGAATTGCTCTCATTGCCAATGAGCAATGAGAGCCGGCCTGATGAAGGTCGGATGACTTGCCACAGGCCCAGCGTTTTACTATATATTTATTAAAGCTGCACCCAAAAGTGAATAGGGATTTAACATGTCTTCCAAAACTCGCGCTATCTGTGCCGGGTGAAGACTCAAAGATCGACTGAAGACTCGAGATAGGGATGGGTGCAGAGTGAAGACTGAATTTTCGTTTTTATCAAGCCCGGTGGCGCATCTGTGCGCGCCTTACGATCGGAGGAGACACGTAGGTGCACGGGTTCGACACACACACCGCTACACATTTGCCTTTAAAAACGGGGTTGCCCATCGTATGAAGCCTTATACTGAAGACAGTTCCGTGGCCGTTGAATGTTTAAGGCTGAGCGTCAGCCCCCCGGAACCTTCTAGTTTTAGGGGCGGCGGTTGGAGTCCATTGCGAGCTCTTTTTAGCTATAACTGACGCTCACCTATTATATTAGATGTTACGAATGTCTGCAATAATAGTCTCAAAAAAATCCGAAGGATGATTCGTCCCGTTTTACGACTCCAATACGATGTATTCTAATGAGGTACCTCTGACGAACGCCTCTTACCATGGGTTGTTCGTATTTCGCTTTTATTATGGAGGAATCAAATCAGAGCCGTATGCATAATCACATGACGATATACTCTGGCTAACTTAGATTGTAACTTTGATCAATTTTCGTTTTTGATCACTGACAGAACGACCTTGATACATTGTATAGTGCTTCTAGGCAAACGCGGACATCTCAGAGCGCACTATTTAATGTGGTATTCAAGTTGAATTCGGTACGAAATTCACTACCTTCTCGTTTCGTCTACTGGAAGCTACGTCTCTCTTGGTCTCATTTGCAAATGAGACCAGTTATAAAAGTCGAAATCTTCCCGGAGAGTCGACTAGATTTCCTTCAAGGGTGTTCCGGCGAAGTCATGCAATGGATCAGGGCCTCTCGTATCCGAGAAGCCGATCTAATTACATTAGTTCTTGTCGATGGGCCTCCGTAAGTTTAGCCAGGACACAATGTCTCATGGAATGATAACGGATCGCGTTTCAGACCGTTAGTCCTACTTCAGATCTCACTCAGAGTCCACTAACGCTGTTGTTGTTGTTTTGGTACCAAAACTGTAAGGCATACTTTTATATGTATGTATCTAATATATAATGCATAATTCGCCCCCGCCGTGAGCCCCGTCTTGAACGCCTTACCCATCGCGTGCTGGGTTAATTTCGGATGATTTGTAGAGCACTATGGTAAAGTGGTAAGGTGTACATGGTAAGGTGGCATTACGAATCATGCACACGAATCAGTACACACAAGTAGAACCAACCAGCGAATGCTTGCTGTAAGAGCAATTCGCTCAGTTGTGCAACCATAATGCTGTGTCGGCCGTGTCAAAATGAGTCTCAAGGCATCCACCTGAATGCTGTCAGATCTAAATGTGACGTAAAAGCTATATGGTAATGGCAATTATTATTAATAGGTTATTAGGGATGGCAGGAATTGAGGAGCCTCTCGCCCAGTGCTGCTGCAATAGCTGGACACCACAACGGTGTGGCCTGGTCAGTCGTCCACTATGCTGGAAATAGGCCTCGGTGGAAATTGCACCTTATTCTCGAGCCTTCCTCAAAGGACATCAGTCACTGCGACGTCTACTGACTGGCAGCTAGTTCGTGGGCGTCTGTCGAAGGCTCACGCTTGCAATGTCCGATCATCGTTTACTCTGTATCGTCCCTTCTTCGCCGAAGTGCTCTATCTGTGAAAGACTTTCTTTACAGTGCACTTCCTCCTAAACGTTAGCTACATTCACAAGTTACCCGACGGGCCAAGATGTCCTTGAACTATCCATTGAGCTAGAGGGTTTGTAGCACGTGACGAACATGGCCTTCTTGCAGGCTATGGGCCTTCCTCCGGCGGGCCTGCCTCGTTCCGTTTCCCCTCCCCGCTCCCGGTCTGGCTGACTTCTGGCGTGCTGCCAAATAGCGATGGCCTTCGAAACATACGATACTTGTAAACTCCCGTCGAGCTCACGACATCGCCGCACCGAAAGGCTCCCTGAGCAATATGTTAGAATGTGTCGACGCGGGTAGTTGACGGTTTACATGGTATCAACAGCATTGATCTATCTCCGAATCGATCTGTCTATGTATTTATCTGTATTCAATAATTTAGACTGAAAGCGGCATAACCCATGGGGACGTTACACGCAAGAGGAAAAGAGGCCGCCGTCCATCGATGAACAGACGGCGCTCCACGCTCCACGTGGCAAAGCCTCCGGAACTCCGGAGAGATGGAAACACACAGAGAAATAGATATACTATTGGGTGAAAGTACAGCGAGCAGGTGGCACCCCTGCGGGCTGACGAATCTGAGGAGGAGAAACAGGCGCATCAAGAGCGCGCGGCAATCGAAAGCCTCTCGAGGAGACGTGCAGCGGTGTTTTCGGTGCGTTTTATACGTAATCGCAATGAGAGGAAGCGTCCGAAACGTCCATTCGATTTATATATTATAGCACGTGTTACATAATGCAAGTGTGATTTGTACATTTCTTTAGGATCTCTCATTTTGCTCTCGGTCAATTACGGGGTGAGTTCGCACGAGTGCCGAAAACGCGGCAAACGACTCGATGTGGCCACGTACAAAAGCACGGAGTGCCCCGATGCCCCCGATCCTGGATCTTGCTCTCTCTGTCTCTCTCTCTCTCTCGGTTCGACGCAACACGGCTGAGTTTCGCTCGGAATCGGCCGTCATCGACAAACATTGATTGTCAGCCGGCGCTCAAAATTCGAGTCGAATCCCTACCATCGCAGGCGCGCGCAAGATTTGCATGCGAGAATCGTCAATGAGGGAAAAATCACGCCGCGTTCCACCAGCTACTGCATCGCGCTGACACGTAACACTTCCGTGTCCAATAACTTCATTGTCAGTCCACTGATGGCTAAGTCTGCGACGACAAAAAGCCTTCGAACAGGTCGGCATATAATAGTAGCAACACATTCAACTCGCTCATCTACGTAAATATAGCATGAGAACAAATTAATGATTATACATAAGAAAAGTCTAAATAACCAGCTGCCTGACGGCGTACGTGGCTAGCTGCACAAGCTGATGACAAAGTTGAATATGCGCGAAGTGGAACATATTTGTATTATAATAACGGAATAATAATGAAACGGCGGCGCGATTCGAGCTGTTTCCATGGAACAAAATCAAATCGTCTGAATGGTCGTCTGCGAACGACGGAACGATTCCCGATACCCCGTCGTAGCCAGCAACGGACGAATGGCGAACGTGCATAAAAGCGACGGAGCACTGCGGGGACACAAAACCGGCGCTTTGCTGCTCTGACTGAGATTCGTTCATTTGGTCATTAATTGAATCTCACCACGGGAAACGAGAGAATGTGTCGTGTCCAGACAAAATGGATAGGGCGGTACAAAACTGATAAATCAATGGTCCTTGCGCACCGATGTATTCATTTGTACGGTAGACAAAGGCGTCGGGGAGAATGTAGCGGATGCTTCGAAATGAGAGTCGTCATTTTCATAAGGAATATCGCCATTTTATCATCGCTGGCCGTGATTTCAGGTAGAGCCGACGTATACCCGAGCCAGTTTCTACATGTGGAAACAGGGAGTGTAATTAATAATTAATAATCACCATGGATTCATCGACATGCGGCGAAATCCAGACAACCTAACGAGGGACAACCTGAAGCAGTGCTGAAGGAGTCTTTGCCATCTTGCCATTCTTCGTTAACTTGCGTCGTTGTTCGTTCCCGATGCTGCTGGGACCGGAGTGTTTGTCTGAAGTGACTGTGCGACCAGCAAGAGAATACACCGTTACTGCTGCTGGTGCTGCTGAGTTGGTATTCGAAATAAGGCGCTTAAAGTTATTTTTAAGTGACACGAATCGCTTTCTTTGGTGACACGTTGTTGTTGTTGTTATCGTACGTTCCATGGTGGGTCGGGCAACGAATTGAGGATTCACCGAGAAGCTGGACCTCCGCGACAACACGTTATATATATATATATATTATATATATATATAAAGAACCTGTTTGAAGGAAAATATACAGAAAACAACTAAAGACAATACTAATGGGTGTCTTTAGGTTTTGTTGTATATATATATATATATATATATATATATGTATATATATCATACTGCGAACACTATCCTTCTAGTGTACATGTGATGCAAGATCCAATGATTCAATCCGCAATGCAGCAGGGACTCTACCAGCAAATCCCCGAGTTCGTTAGAAAAGTGGCCGATTCACTCACAGCTCATTCGTCATTGTATAATCTATGTACTTGCACGCGTATTCCTAAGGGCCTCATTTAATTTTCTCCTTGTACGATTATCGACCGCCTCGAGCGCCGCTTGAAAATCGGTCCGAATACGACCCCGGCAACGCTCACAGCACACTTACAGCCCTGTATGAAAGGGAGCTCTGGCCGGCGACGTCAATCGATGATGAGGAAATCAAAACGCTGCCCATAGGCTCCCACGACAATACGCGGAATATGGCAAAAGTGAATAACAATGGCCACCTGATTCGCAGTGATGTCGGGTGGCTTGGCTTGGTTGAGCGTTCACGCGAATTTGTGCGATTTCCTCGGGCTGGCTGCTCCGAAGAGGCGAACTCTGTACGAGATCTGTAGATATAGAGATGTCTGATGCAGGAGGCGCATCGGAGGGACGATGCTGACGGGCGCTGTGTTTAGGTGGCGATTGATTCTCCTTCTCAATCTGAGAGATCGAAAATATTCTTCGAAGGCTCTATGATATCGTTCGGCTCGAGTTCGGGTCTACTAGAGCCACTATAAAATAGCGAAGGTCGCATACGTTCGAGCTTTAAGGTGTGTAATCGGTGGTCCGAGAGCGGGTTCAGCCCGCTAAAACCATGGCTGGTTTGCATGTTCGACTAGTCGCTATGTAAACCTTGCTCTCCGTCGAGGCGTGCGGCTCAGACGAGACCTCCTCTTCAGGTAATCCCGGAAGAGTTCTACTTGCCGAGGTAGTAACGCCATAATGAGCCAAAAGAGATCTAGTACAGGTGGGACGGACTGAACTACGAGATTTAGGCTAGAAGTTTGAAGGTCGCCATAATATTTAGGCAGACAACCTGTGGCGTTCGTTGGCCCCGTCGGTAGCTTAGCAACCAACCCTGTTGCTGGTTCGAATCACTTAACATACGTGAGTCGTTGTATCCGATATCGAACGGGTTGAAGGAGAATAGAGCGCAAGACCGCGATTATTGCCCACCACGCTTGCAGTTCGATATTCATACATTTAATTGGTTATATACGGCGTGTGTCACGTGTCGATGTCGATAATTTTTGTCAAATGATCCAAATCAGAGTATTCCCACTATTTAAAGGATTTCCCTGTGGGAGACGAACTCGGCTATGACCGAACCCCTTAACTCCCATTAGTCACATATGTTCATCTGGGAGAGGAGAGTGTACGCGGATGTCAGCAGCCGTTTGGCCGATGAAGTCGCCTGCGCCACTGTGCCCGATCGAATCCCGTCTTGCTTATTATCTCCAGAAGAGCTGAACACCTTGATTTGCTCGGTGATATTATTTGACACAACTGATATGAGGTTTTCATCTTGCGAGACGTCCAAGGTGACGGCGCAAGGTCTAGCCAGCCAGGCCATAATATAGGCTGCTCTAACATCAATCAATACAGCACTGAAACGTTCCCATCGTACGTTATGATTACCCGAAGCATCCTTTATCCCCGTGGCTAACGATTTTCTTAGGCAGTCGTCGAGATACCGAAATCACATGGACACAAACGCGAGTCCCATTGCAGGAAACGTATTGAAACGAAGATTTACACCAGTTGGGTCGGTGAACACTTGGAGGCTTTTGCAAGGCCCGACGGACGGCTAGCTGTTCAATCCGTCAATGTTGAACGGGTGTTTCCATCGACGATATCGTTTGTATTATTTTGTTGTTGCGAAGAAAACGATTGCATGCTTCAATAAAGGATTATTACGAGACCTGATATGCTGCATCACTTCTGACTAGGAGACGTCTCGGGACAGTTAACCAGGCCCCGTGTAAATGGTGATCTGCATTATTGTGTGTAGACACGCATTGTCGTATTTCTCCAGAAACACACCCCGGCCTTTCAGCTGTTTTCAACCTGATTGGGATATTTTTCTTCATTTTTTTAAAGGCATGCTTATGCATGACAGCGCCGTCACCGCTCCCCATGCTGGAACTGTTGACGCTGTTTAACAGCACCGCCCTTCTTGGTATCGCTTAGCGCATTCGTTCAGTAAGGGTGCGGTGAGATGTATACAAGCCCAGCCAACCTAATTGGCATCTAACTAGAAATTCTATATCAACTAAAACCCAGCTGACCACTTCAGCAGCTCCTCTCATTTGCAAGCCGATGAGGTCTTCAGACAAACAGGTGATTTACGCGTGGTAGTCAAAAGGAAAATTTTCCGCACGTGCCCACAGCCCTACACAATGAATATCTACGTCACTGCTTTCAGCATTGCCCCGCAAGACCGAGCCCTTTTGAACTGCAAATGTGGGCAACGGCGGGGATCGAACCCGTGCACCTACGTCCGTCTCTCCTCCGATTCCCAAGGCGGAAGGGGCACACGAATGCAACATTGGGCCACTCGGATGCGTCGATACGCGTCGTGGTCACATCGAGACCAAGGAACTCGTCGAAAGTTCTCCGTTGCTCCAGTGTAGGACGCTGTGTTCGCATCTAAATCGTTCTCGCTCGAGGAGCGCACACCCCTACAACGCCATAGCATATTAGCCCACCCCCAGTTCGCTCACAACAGCAACAACAACATCATCATCGCCGTCGTTGTTCATGCGACCTTGAAATGTCCCATAACGCTCCCATGTGCCGTTGTCCGAGTGGAACTAAAGTGTACATTGGCTCATCTGTTGTCCCGTCCATGTCTGTGGATAGGTGTCGCCTTAGACGTCGAGCGTTAGACGTCCCCATCGGCACAGCGAACGGTTGCCTCACGATCTGACTCCGAAAGGATTATGGATGCCGGGTTTGGGCGCAAGTTGAGTGGAAGACATTGATTATCGTCGCTGCACACAGCACGCAGACGCTCGACGATGGCGCCCCCGCCGCAACGTGGACGGGTATAATCAGTGCATTAGGTTCGGATGACGTCTTTGAGATCATCGCCGGAGGGGGCTGTCTGTTTACCGTAGATAGGAGGACGGCAAACAACATGACAATAATGGTAATAACAACATGACGATAATGGTAATAATAATAAGGGTAACGCAATGCATATTAAATACGCACTAATGCGTACCGAGGCTGGTAAAGGTAAAGTTTTATTGATTTATTTAAGGAACTGCATCAAAAATGCTTAAGTTCTATTATATGTCATGCAACGGGATTCGAATCTGCGGTCTATGGCTTTTTACAGCCAGAGACTGAGCGAATAATGCCGATAAGTAAATTCACAGTGTTGAAGTGCTGTTCAGTCCTAGTGTTTGATAAGTTATATACATAATATATAAAGATATAGGATAATTTTTAATACAAAGGACGTGTGGTCCCCGTGACTGAGTCTGGACACATATCACCGCGCCCTCACGGAGCGAATGCGTTCAGCGCTACTGGGGAGGGCGGTGCTGTTGAATATAGTCAACAGTTCTAGAAGGGAAGGCTGCTGTGACGGTGCTGTCATCTGTATTCCCACGGTGTGGGGAAAAAAGAAACACCTATATATATATATATATATATATATACACATAGTCCTCCTATTGTTGAATTTTCCAGGCTGACTCACAGCCAACATGTGAAGTCTGTGGTATAACTGCTTTCGGCATTGCTTCATAAGGCGGACTCCCTCCTCAAGTCCTTCTACTGTTGCAATATGAACAGGTGCAAAGCGATGCCTGCTAACGGGGTCGAAGACCAACCAAAGAATGAGTGGCCGAGTATTACAGGCGAAAGTGGGCATGTCGTCATAGTCGTTTGTAATTGCATTCGTAATCGATTTAATAATGGATTTATGATGCACATAATAATTTATAATCGATTTATGATGCAGAATATCGTTGTTACTTCGCAATGGACGATGTTGCCGTGTTTGTTAGAGTGAATAGTGATAATACATCGGCACTATGTGATAGAAGAAACGGCGCGGCTGATATTATCCAATATTTTTGCACAGTATTACTATAGCGAGCTGGCTTTTCAGCTGCATAAACATTTGGAATCACGGCCTCCCGAACTACCGGACATCGAACCGATGTCTGTGCGATCTCTCGATTGAGCCTTAATGTGGTCCTGCTCGCCAGCGAGGATTAGCACGCGACGATAGATTGGATTCGTACTCTGCATAATTGCAAGGGATTGTCACATGCATGCACCCCGTGGTGGTGGTATTGTATAAAAGCTAGGTCGTTTTTTGTTTCCGAAACAAGAGACAAGTTACCGGCGTACAATCGTAATTTAAGCAAGCTTCGGCAAACTCGTTATGCGCAGCTGGACGTAAATATTGATGGAAATATTGGTTTCGAGAGAAGAGGTGGGGATCTAACGATACCGTTTTCGTACATTGTGAATAATTAACACAAGCGGCACGAGAAGCTACAAGCCCATCCGGATATGTTGTCAATAGCTGATTACCATTGGCAAATAAAATACCAATGATATTTTGGCGTTCAGCTGAAGCTGATGTATAATTTATTCTCTAATTTGAAGTTCGAATGGATGTCAAATCCGGTCCGAGGGTCAATGTTGGCATAACGCGAATTTCGTTGCGATTACCTGTTTTTCGACGAAATTCGACGACACACTAAATCATTTCCGCTAATTGGCGTACCGGCAAGCCTAGAGATAGCGAGCGAGCTCGTTTAGCCTTCAGAAGATATGAATGTCATTTAGATATTAAGTTTGTCCAAATGAATATATTGGACACGTTCGACTCGATATGGGTATCAGTGCCCATGAAGAATTAATACATGGCTTTAAAGTCATAATTACCATTGCACACATACCTAGTTATAACTCGTTGTAGAGGCGAGTCTCGAACATCCTCATTGGGCATCACACCTAACTAATACCTCAATTCAAGCCTTCATCAGTGCGCATTGTATGCTAGTCTCGACGAGCTGTCCCACGCAAGAGTCAGGGTTCAGGACACCACCTGCCACGACTCCTCTTCTATTTTCGCGGTCGTCCTGCGGACGAATCGCCTTTGTCCAATGCCGAACCCCTTCTCGTCTCAAGTTAGGCCTCTTTCCCCCCGATACTTGCTAATATCTTAACAAGTGCCTATATGAACGTCTGTCCATGCCAACCAGGCGAGCAAACATTTCTAATGTTGCTGTTCCTTGTCATCCGCGTGGCCAGTTTGCTGACAAAGCCGCACATCGTGTTGGATTGACTTTCTCCCTAACGGGGCTATGCACGATGCGATTGCTTCACTCGGCCGATAGTGACTCGGGACCAGTGAATATCGTGGGACTTCCATCCAAACCCATGAGCGCACTCAACTGCACTGGCCTCTACCTCCACCCAACCCTCAGGACTCGGGAAGTTGCTCGATAAACAACGATAGCTTGGTTTGCGTTATACACGTTTGGATGTATGGTGGGTCAGGGCCACCTGGCGAGCGCGCCGTTCACCGTCTCGGCTCGGCAGCGCTGCAGCAGCGTAAAGAGTGACAAAACTCAGAGAATAATCGCCCCTAGTGAGGATTAGATGAGAGGAGCTCACTGTGGCTCTGTCCTGGCTAGCGGTGCAGGTAATACCCATTCTAACAGGTGTCCTTCAGCTGGATCAACTAGGACGCTGTGTCCAGACCTGCGGCCGGCCTGTAAATGCGACTCTTTTCAAGCGCGGCTGGAGCAGCGCGTACACGACGTATGGGATGAGTTCATAGTTGGCGTTGTGTCGCAATGGATGCACCGCACACAGCTTCAGATCTCCCTTGAACGGTAACCGGGTTGCCGCGACGGTGAAGGCTTGATCCCACCTGATGAAGTAATGATTGCCCGTGCGTGTCTGCCAATTATTATATAGGCCGCAGGCAAAGAGAGCAAATTGATCCGGCCAGCCGAAAGTCACATACGCATACAATGGAAACAACAGCAACTGCAGCAGCAGCAATGTCTTCCCTCCTGGCATCATATCATAGCAGGAGTATGTCACTGGAGCCATTAATGACGACCTCGAACATGAGTGTGCCAATGACGACTACGACAGTGCTACTCAACAAAGTTTTCCATCGGACCCTTTCCGGCCTCGTGCGCTCTCAATGTATTGTAGCTCGTATTGTATTGTGCATCTACACGTGTCTGACGTGTAGCATGTACGGAGACGTGCGGAACGCACGCCTCATTGTTCGGAGTTGCAAGACATTCCGGAGCCGTGCGTACCGAGTCGGCGTCACCCGCCCGTCAGCACGGCCTGCAACCCTCGACGGCCGGATAGTTCTGCTCTGAAGTTCTTCACAGAGTACAGAGTAGACTGCCCCGATGTGGCCAGGATGGTCTGGATGGCTCCGACGGATCAATGCAACGACACGATGGCGAAGAGCTCGTCTGGCAGGACTCGTCGAGTTGGGAACAGGACTTTTCATAAAGCAGGAACTTTTCGCGAGCAGAAAACATCGATGTTCTGGGTGACCTTGCGCGTTTTCTACCTGCTGGCCTACAAAGTGCCAACGAAGGACGATCCAGCCTAGGCGAGGGCCACGCGCGAGTGAACGAGACTCACGCAGTCTCAACAACGATAGGTTCCCTTGCCCGGGCGATGCGGCGCGAGCTTCATTTAGGGGCTCCGGGGGGGCCCGCTGGTCGCCAACCGAGGCGTGACCTTCTCTGATGTACGTGATAGCTTACTTGACACCAGTTGACGCTGTCCTTCGTGTAACCGCCCTTGTTTGGCCTGAATACACGGTCGGGCCGCTCCTAGAAGACAGCCAGGCCCGCTTAGCCGAAACGGACTAAATCATTCCCTCTCTCGATCGGCGCATGGCGGCTCCAATTCTCAAGAGCGATAGTTCGTTCAACTGTCGTAGACATTTAAACTCGCGGAATGGAGACACATAGACAGGCAGACACAAAGGCGCTGAACGAGGTGAGAACTGTTGGCGGATCCAGCGACGCCAGCAGCCAGCGCTCCGACGAATGGCTACCGCTGCGAGACCTCTGCGGTTTACTCTAGAGCTCTCTCTCGCTCTCTCTTTATATAGTAAAGCCCGCCCGGCCGCCCACCCCCGCGGACAAGACGGTGTACACAGCGCAATCCCCGCAGAGCCAATAATTGGAACCTCCTCTTCAGTGGAACCTCCGAATGGGTTTCATGAGCGGGCAGCGACGACGGCCGTCCCACGGGGCCCGACAGAGCGACGCGTTGTCCAAGTCGCGAGCCGTGTGAGCAATTGCATCATAAGTGGGACGTATCGTTTGTCAAACAGTGTCGATATTGCGTTATTACATGTTCCAGCATGTGGCATTTATGTGATAGCACATGTCATATCTCGTTCTTACATGAATGTCTAGCAATGAGTGTCTAGATTCTTCATGACCCAAAAACGGATACAGTTACTCGATCGACTAACTGGTCACGACGTGATTAGCTACCGGGCATTCTCTGGGGAAAACCATTCTGGTACGAACATAGGGATTTTTTAGAACAACATTCCCTGACTGATACAGCGACCTTCCAGTGTATCTATAACACTCTCCTGTACCCAATACAACGACCGTTTGCCTGTATGCTGTTTGTTTGGTCCAACTACAAGTGGATGGGCAGAGATGTCTGTGAACTTGAGTAGGGAATAACGCTAACTTGTGGTAACTACGCTTCGATACCGGAGCGTATCGAAGTTCTTCTTTTCGTTGGCGCGTTTTCTGCCAACACGGCGTGTCCTCCATAAACGGCGAATAACAGACATACTAATAATGCGCATAACCCAACTCGACACAGACAAAAAAGGACCACCATAGGGAACGGCAGCATATAGCATATACCCGATAGCTGTTTGCCCAAACAGCATCTTATTTAACATCTCTATGCGGCAACGCGGTGTAGTATGATGTTCCTATGCTAATCAGACTTGTTCATCACTCGCTTACACTTCGGGTAGATACCCCGGTGGAGGACAGTGTAGGTTCGGGGTCTATGCAGGTCTGAGCAGCTCGGAGCGAGAACCGAGCCGCCAAACTCCTCCAGGTATGGTGGGTAGGCGGCTGTTGGTCTTGATGTCTGCCGCACGAACGCGGCTCTCGTCTATGCAGGACCTAGTGCAGGCATTGATCAACTTTTGCCATCGTCGTCTATGAAGCTAAGCCGCTGAGAATAAGCAGGCAGGGCTTTGCTTTCTGTCCTGGCTTACGCGCACCTATTTTCTTTCCGCTCCAATCGACTGCCGCTTGTGAGCCCTCATACTAACTAGCCCCCGGTGCTCAGTGCGATTCCAGTCTGCGAGTTACCCCATCAGCACCAACAGCAGCAATAGGAGGGGTCGGCTACGATGACAGCAAAACCAAGATCCTTTACGTCCTGCTCTTAGCATGACTACTACTGCAAACGTACTCATTCATACGTAACGTAGTACCGTGGAGGCTTGCCTCTTCCCTCGTTCAGAAGCAACTTCACCCTCCGGAGGGATGCAGAGCCAACTCCGGCTCTTGTTTACTGGTCCACTAGCTATGCGGCGGTACCAACGCTAGTGCTACTGCGAGTGGTCGTGAGTGTGAGTACAGCGGCTCTTCGTGCGAAGGAAGGCCCATGGGTCCCCCAAAGTCTGGGCGTGGCAAAGAGTTGCCGGCAGCAACCGTCCCCCGACCCCCGGGAATGTTCGGACCAACGAAGCCTCGGGGAGGGTCTCCTCGATTCGGTGGTGCCGGCAGCCTAGCCAGGGAGGGAGGCTGGCGTGGTCTCACCCGCTCAACTTTGAATGTCCGAACTGAGTGAGGTGGCCGCAAAGCCAGCGGATCAGAGAGAGGAAATAGGGAGTGATGTGCCTGTATATACACGCTGTTCTACCCTATGTCTAATTCACAACTCTCTTGGCGTGGCTGGTCGAGGCCAGCAAAGAGCGGCCGTTGGTGGCGGCCCGGCATCGCTGCTCCGGCACCATGAATACCTACGGCACAGGCAAAAAGGCAGGTGGAAGGAATGGGTGGCGGTGTTGAGACTGTGTGATCGGGCACTAGGGGCTCTAGTGGCGTCTGCAGATGAAGGTGGCGCCTTTTTACGCTGACGGTAGGGGGTCTCCTGGACTTTGCTGCTCATGTATGCGTAATCGTTCGGGATGCCTCTCGCTCTCGGTCCGGGTCGTTCGAAGCCGGAGACGGCGCTGGGTGGTGAACATGAGACATGCGAGGTTGCCATTGACCTGCTTGTGTACGTGTGTGCGTGCATGGAAAACAGATAATACAGTGCTTGTTCGTTGACAGGGCACCGTTTTCTTAGGGAACCAAGGCCATTTGCCTCATGGGCAACATCGGGCTTCATCGGACTACGGTAAGGTAAAGGTAAAAATATATTGGTTTATTAAAGGAGCTGCAATTTTACAATGCTTAAGCTCTCTTATATGTCACACAGCGGGGCTCGAACCTGCACCCTCTGGCTTCTGATAGCCAGAGACCACTTAGCCGTCCAAGCCACCGCGCTGACGGCAGTTGTCCTAGTCGCATTGTAGAATTTATGCGCACTAAAACCTTCAAGCGTTATCTTGGGCCTTGACCAGGAGACCAAACATATTGGCTACTATGCCCTTTGGTCGAAGCAGCCGTCAACATCATGATAAGGGTGTCTGCAGATCTACAGTTCGTGTTGCAAATGCGCAAGCATTTATTAATGACATATATTTTGTCTAATTTCGACATACAAATTTCGCACAGCCAATTAGCAATTACTGATAGCAAATATAGTAATTATCTACACTATGCAATATGCACAGGTATCAGGGCGAGCTCTGCTAATTCGTACAGCCTACGCCCCCTCGCAATCGCACACGCATAATTAGCATTCGGCAAAGTCGAATTTTTCTCATCCAGCCTTACTCTCCTTGTGGGCATTATTATTCCCCCTCGTCCCTATTCATTGCAAGAGCCAATTCCGCTCTATCGGCTCAGCGGCTGGTAGCCACCGAGAGCACACTTCCTGTTCGCTTTTTTCTTGCGACTAGCGTTTCCCCCAGACAAGTGGATATTTTCAAGACACTGAATTAGCAAGCAATGTCGGATTACTCACTCATTAGCATCATCATGTTTTGTCGGTTGTTGTTATAACACATTGGAAATCAATTATCGGCCAGTGGCGTGGCTTTTGTCGAAACAGCTCGGGCTCGTCGACTGTATTCTCGTCGGAACGACAATAGCGGATCGTGTATCGAGTGTCGGCTCGTTGCTGTCCATTGTTGACGTTGCCGTCGAGTTCGAAGGGACGCGGTTTTTGGCGCCCACGCGTCTAACGACACGCGGCACCATTTGCGAAAATGCTGGCTGTTCTCGCTCGTGTCCCCGACCCGTTCCGTAACGACGCTCGTTGAGCCGCTTTCGCGAGCTGCTGCGGCTGCTGCGAGCGAGTTCGTCCTCGGCGAATTTCGATCTGCGCAAGCACACACGTGATAGATGAGGTATCTCGTTGGATGGGGTCGAGAACGATTCTATTCTCGACTATAGTTCGTGTAGATTGATCGCAGATTCTGCGGGTGGCAGATACAATGTAATACATTGATCCGGCAATGGTCTGGAAGGAATATAAAAATTCGGCAGGAAATCATCTCTCTCTCTCTCTCTCTGTCTCTCTCTCTCTTGGTTCGCGTCTTGTCAGTGGGGGGGGGGGGCAAATGAGAGCGGGCCTTGACAAGCTTATTGAACCGAACTCACTAATAGGGTAATGACCAATTCGACAAAATTTCCCGCGTCCCCGTTCCAATGTTTGCGAACGATATCTGACATAACCGCCGTCCGTAGGCGTCACCCGGTCCAACCTGTCATCCGTGTTATGTAAAGTTTTTTTAGCGGGTCGGTGAACGATTGCAAAATCCCAAGTGTTTGTGAAGAATAGAATATAGCTCGGATGAGAGGCCGAGCAAGCGGCCCCATAAACATACGATGTGCGCGTTCTGCAAATTCACCTTCAACTAAAATAGCACAACAACAACAACCACAGGTGATTAGTGAGGCTTACGTGTCCTGGCAGCAGTGAAGGCTTAGGTAAGCGGATGCGTCCCAACTCGTTTAGAGCTATATATTCACCGTTGAACGGCTAACATCTCGTTTGAACCAATCTATCTTGCCCCGGCGGCTTCAGGCTACCGAACCGATTTCACTGGAGGAACATCCATATAAGATACAGCAGTGGCGTATTATAGTAGATACGTATAGCAGCATACCCGACATCCGAAGCTACATATCTATTGTATGAAGAAACGAGAAAATAATATGGTGTACCTGACCGAAACGAATCTACTGTGACAGACGGATTTTAATCACGCGATTTATGGTCGCCCCGTCCCGACAAAGGGTGTGTGGACAAAGCAATCGTCAATGCACTTGCGGCCAGCGGATCCCGCTAGCAACTACTCCTAGCTTATTCTCATAGCACAAGAGTACATCGATCGCACACAATGAGAGGACTATGCTGCAACGCTCATTTAATGCGTGTATGGCCCTTGTTCAATGATGTTAAACTACGACAGGCATCGCCACCGGTGGCCGTCAGCGGCCACAGTCGATGCGGCCGCGTTGTCTAACGCCCATTGGCGTGTCCTCGAGAAATGACGTCGCTCGCACGCGTGTGGCAACAACCGCCGACAGCGGCGTCCGCCGCACCCCTATAAATCGTCTACAGATCTTCAACCTTCGGGAGTCTGGAGTCCTCGATCGTGAGGCGATTCCAATAAATCGATTTCGACCGTGAATCGATCAGTCCAGCTCCACCGGCAAGGGATCCGGAGCCCGTTGGCTAGCTTGCCATTTTCTGAAGTTTCCACTTCAAACTTCGTATGTGTCCCGCGGGATTCGAACCGGAGACATTAGTGTCCCAAGTCCTCGGCGCTGTCCCCGCGCCGGCCGGCCGGCCTGCCTGGCGAACCGAAACGGTTCTCGTTCGTCCTCTCGAATGGAGCCGTCCTTGTCGTGAATTCAGGCCACGTGTAGCCAACTAGACTAGATGGGGTTCAGTTATTGATTCGCTTCGAACAGCCGCCGTCTCTCGGCAGCCGAGCGGACTGATTGTAGAGAGATAGACCGGGAGAGGACCAAGCCAATCTATTGCTATAATACATGATACATGGTATATATAGTCACAGCTGCATCAACGAGCTGTCCACTTCGTAATGGTTACACGTCCCCATTGCGGCGTCTCAGCGCAGAGAGCTTTCTGCTTTCGACGAAAGGAACTGTCCGCTAACCACAGCCCTTCATAGTTGGGCAGTGGTAAGGTGGACAATTTGCAACGTGTAGCGTATTTAAATGAGCCGAGCACAAGCCACTGGATCTCGCTGACGACAGGGCAGCCGAAGCGCTCAAGTATAGCAAACAGAATTGTCGCAATTATGTAGTGAAGGCACGTGTGTTAAAAGGTACCGACGTATGTGGCTCTTAGCTGAGCGACATGGAAACTATCAATCGAAGAGACGGAACGTTCTGTGGCTTCGGCCGTTAGCAAAAACAAAACCTCTCGGCATTAGGGGACCCCCCCCCACCTGTTTCCTGGCGTCATGACCGATCAGGCTGTTCAATGCAGTACCGTCGGGAATGGTGCCTCGATTCTTTGTGACCTTGTCAAAGAAGGCTGTTTGAGCCACCTCGACAACGGATCACCTCGGCAACAGGGTTGTGTCGATGGCAACAAGCAAAAAATGGCAACCTGCCCTAGCTTACTTTGAAGGTGAGCCGGCACAAACCTTTCGAATATGCCGTGTATCGAAAGCGGTGTCGCACAATGACACAAGCATGTATTGTAATTAGTTGTTAATAACGATAATTGCGCTTATTAGATGGCGACAGCCGCGCGACCGTTGTGGGGTGGGACCTGAGGCGATTAATCATGACTTGCGAGGCTGGAGGTCGGCGAATATTCATTCCTGCAAACAGTTCCATTCGGATGGGAGAGCCTCCACTAGTTGGCTCAACTTACGTCGAGTGGACCGCCCTGGACCCTGTGTTCGGGCCAGGTTCCCGGCGAGGTACCTGCTAGACCAGACTGTCGGGTTACGGCTGTTCTGTTTGGATGCAGCTACAAACCAGTCCCGCGTGTGACTATCATCGTCGTTTGGGAGGCGTAACTAGAGGCTATTGGGCCCACTTCATCAAAGCGGACATAGACGATGCTCGCGATCGGTAGGACGAGGGTCGTGGCTCGACTGCGGACCCAGCTACGTGCGAATGGTAAACGTCATCGGGAATCGCCCGAGTGTCGGCTGGCATCATTACTGCACTTGTGCTGTTTGCCCAGCATAAAGGTGCTGCGTACACTGCATGTCGTCGAACTATGGGAATATACATTGAGGAACGACGCTGAAAGGGGCAATCTATGACTCTGACTGAGGGATTGAGGTATGGCCCTGGGGCGGGCTGATCCGCTTCTGGCCAAGGACCCTTCCTGATAACCTTCCAATGGTTCGAATTCGAGCGCAAATTGTTTCTCGTAATTTTCCCCATTATTAAAAATAACAAGACATTGATTAGAGGGCTATTTGCCAAGCAGGGCCATTTTCGATAAGAAAGCAGGCTGATTATTATCTGCTCAATCCAGATCCGGTAGTCGCTTGCATAAAATCGATACACATGTGTGCCCGGTTACGCGATTGTGTCGTCGATTCTATGGAGTACGTGGAACCAATGAAGTACCAATTTTCTATTTAAATCTGCTTTCGAGTTTTCAACGAACAATACTAATTTTAAATCACGCTCGCAACGGGTTCTGGAATCGCAAGCCAAACCATGGGAGCTCATTGTAAAATAGCTAGAAACTCAACGCTCTACGCTGTCACAATCTCAGCTTTTAACTGCTTCGATTTGAACGGAAATCCTTCGAATTTCCATTGGTTGGCTAAAATCCTACAGCGATGTTAAGTGTATTGTAGCGAGAACGAGCATTCAAACAGCATGCACTATGCTATTAGGATATTATCATAAAGGTTAAAGGGTAAAGATATATTGGTTTAGGTTAAAGGAACTGCAATGTTTACAATGATTAGGTGTTTTTTTTTTCGTCACTAGGTCGCGGGACTCGAACCTGCGGCCTCCGGCTTTTCAAGCTAGAGACTTAGCCACCACCGTTCAAGTCACCGAACATCGTTAATATAATAGTATTATAGCCATGAGCACGGCTTGTGCTAGTTCAGGTGAAATGGGAACTTGAGTAGAGGAGCACTGTGAGGCATCCGTCATTATTAATCTCTCTCTCTCTATGCTGTAGCGAGTAGTTCGGTCGAAGCAGACAATGTCCCGAGCGACCGAGTGGTATTAATTAGATTGATTTGTAACTCGGCATGCGATGTCATCCGTCCTCGAAACTGCTACACTCAAAATGCGCGTGTAATGTTGGATACTGTTGTATTCCTCTGATCACCCGTTACCGGGATTCCGTCCGACCATTCAAGTGTTTCCTTGAGCCGCCTGTGGACCGCTTCGGTGATTTGATAACGTTCAGCCGGGATACCAACATTTCCGAGTCCCGTAGAAGGTCTAGCTGGGAGCGTCTTTGTTTACTAGATAGGAGAGCCATACGGTGCAGGTTCGAATCCTGCCAGACACAAGCGAATCTTTACATCCCTATTACCTTTCTTCATCTGTCAATTTTTGACAGGTGTGACCTGCTTGAAAACTATAGCAAAAATATGTCCTCGTAGCAATACCTAATTGGTTCAGATCCGAGGCCATAACGTAACAAACAGCTGCGAGAGAGAGTCTGCTCAGGGCATCATGTTCAAGGCCATTCCTCTCTCTGAGATACGCAATCATTTAATACGGGATACTATCTAGTGAAAATATCATCAGGGCAGTATTTCCGACGTGGTACTCAATTTGGCAATAGGATTTCCTGCGCAATTCAGTCGGAAGGAATAGACTCCTCCCACTCCATCCCCACTACCGCTCCCCTGCTCAGAAAGGCATTCAAGCAAACGCCGACATTCGAGCGAGACTGATACGATCCATCATGCAGACAAACATATCAGACACATGAGAGAGAACACATGAGACGGAGCCCTAAGCACGTTATAGCCTCGTACGGGTTCGTCTCAAGTCGACGCGATACCTTCGACAAAAAATGCCCCCAAATTCCCCGCACACAATGGCCGGAACCAATCCCATGAA
This sequence comes from Stratiolaelaps scimitus, assembly GCA_019614645.1. Lineage (NCBI taxonomy): Eukaryota > Metazoa > Arthropoda > Arachnida > Mesostigmata > Laelapidae > Stratiolaelaps > Stratiolaelaps scimitus. Next base: position 19,133 of record JABWDB010000091.1, on the reverse strand, counting down.
TACATTGGTTGCAAAAGACGACATTCGCACTTGTCGAATTAGGAAAACAACTCCAGTTGCGTTGACGTTGTGGTAATGAAGCCACTAACGACAGCAATACCTGTGCTGTCCACCGACGTAGTGTGCTCTTTTGACGAGCACTTCGGCGTGATGGCCTGCTGTCGAGGGCCGAACAGGTTACACCGAGATCAATGGCAGATCCTTCCCGCAGAATCTGCCATTGACCTCGGTGTAACGCGCTCGACCGTCGATACCGGTCACAGCGATGGGCCGATGCTGCCGTATGTGAACGATCGGACGAACAAACAGGCATTAAAGGTCAATGTATAGCGCACATCACGTAAACAGCATAAATCAGATAAGGCAACCGCCTTTTTACCCGTTGTAGCTGTTGTTGATGTTGCTGTTGCAGTTGTTGTTGTTGTTGCTGCAGTTGTTGTTGTTGCTGCTAACGACGACGACGATGATAACGGTGATTCGGAGATGAGCTGAGGTGTTTCGTGTGAATAACTAATTATGGCAGTTATCAAACGATTAAAATGCCATTGACAAAATACTAGTCCCCCTGTTCCACCATCCCAGGCTTGGCCAAATGTCAAAGAAGATTCTAGTACATTTCTTTATCTCAGGATGTCACTATTGTCTTTGCAGACGTTGAAGCGTGGAGACTCGTGCTCGCTGTAACAGACGCCGCCAACCCGCGGCTACTCGATTGCTTCCACTGCTGACCCTTGTACTATTTCTTTGAAGTAAACAGTCCCATACACCGACGAGGTGATTTGATCTAGCCATTCTTATGGCGGTCGTTCTCGGCCGAGGACCGCACACTCGTTGCCTAGGCTGCGCCGCCACCCACGACTTCAACGCGGATACGAAACGGCTGTAGCGGATGCCGGTAACAACGTCATGCAGGGGGCCTTCCTCTGGGCATAATATAGGCGCGAGTCGAATGCGTACGATGACCTGCCCTAAACTCATCAAGGCCGAACATCTCGGAAGGTGTCGGGCGGATCAATATGGCATTATCGGTTGTCCAGGTATTTCCGCCAAGCCCCAGGAGCTGGACCGAGTGGGACACGAACCGATATCGTGTGCAAGCAGTGTCTATCAATGATGGACCCATCTTGAAACCTAGCTGAACTTGAACGGAATTGGAAAAAAATGATAATTATAATAATAATTATTATTATTACTATTATTATTACCATATATTCGAAGTATTAGTAGAACAACACATGAGTTGCTAGCTGGTGTACACGCTGTGCATTTCATCAACGTGGACAGATCCTAGTCATTTCCTATGCGTATTCACTTAGCGTATAATAATATGTGGATGTGGATGCGATTTAGCCAATGGTCGTCCAGAGATACCAACTGTTTCCGTCATGGTATCGTACAATATTGCATATGCTATATCCGAATCTTACAATGAGTAAAAATACAAAAATAAAATAAATCTATAAAAATGACATTGTAACGCAACTCTTTGTTTGACATTCGATACCGTTTTTCACCGTGGATAGGTGCCGTTAGCTCGGCCATGCTTCGGGGCTTCGCCACTACCATTACGATAGTTATTATTATTATACAAGTTAGCAAAATTCGAATAAGGATTGCCAGTCCCGCCACTCATGACTTCGTACCATCTTAGCATCGCTGAGTGTGTTCTGCCTGAGTAGAAAAATGTAAAAGCGGCCAGCAAACTCCAACCCACAGAGTGGTCAGTCTCCGGTGGCGTTGCACCGAGTGTTCCGGTACTGATGGACGGACGATCTTGAGCACATGCAGGTCCCACTATAGGCGTTATATGAGCAAGCGGCCAGAGAACGGATCTCCCGAGATGGGCAGGTCGGACGCAGGGGTCAGATCCCTATCGTATTCCAATCCAATAAGGGTCGAGTCCGCATCCCCTCGGCATCCCGGGTAAACGAACGAACGAAGACGGAGGAAGCGCACCCCCCCCCCCTTGAACGTGTGAGGACTGCCAGCCAAGAGCTTTATAAAAGGGGAGACGAGCACTCAGGTGGTCGCGAGACAAGTAGTATCGTGCACATGCACACTGATCCACTCATGCACGCCGGCGAAAAGTGCTTCGGTGAGGTCGGAGCTGTGGGCAATGGCGGGTTCCTCTGTTCTCACTGTCGGAGAGTTCATCGGCTTGTTCCGTAGTGGCTGGACGATCCATTAACAATATGCCATTGCTACGGGAGCCGCACGAACCGGCGGAGGCGCGAGAGTGCACCCAGCGAATCGAACAGTTCGATTGACCAACACAGCTGAGGGCACAGGCACAACAACACAGGGAGCAGAAAACACTTAGCTTCGAGAGAAGTAGGGATACGCCGTTTAGGAGGTGTTCTGCAATATATGCCACTATATACAACTATACGACAACGACTCTCTTCCGTAGGTGTTGTTGTTTTGGACAAATAGCCGTCGTTGGCGCCAGCGGCCGAAAACGGCCACAGAGAACTAGATATCGCGGCAGAGGATCGCGCAACGAGCAGACCCCCTCCACCGGTGTCGAAATACTGTGTAAGATCGACATGTATGTTTCTACAAACAAAATCTGCTGAACAGCCAGCGAGGATACCATGTATTTAGCTGGGGATAGTAGATAGTCTTGTAATCGGCGTTGCCGTCTTGTTGGCTGCGGCCATTGCAACTGGGCGCCTCGCACAGTGTAATGCTCCGCTAATTACTGTGGCTGGTTGCGGTGGGATTAGCAAACGGCTCGCAATTGCAGATTAGACCTATTGCGGGCCTATCTGTCGAAGGACAGAACAGATGTGTCCATGGCTTTGCTGTACGCCTATCCACTGCATGTGACCAATGATAGAGCTCGCCCAAGGGCATATGTACATAGAGCCAGCTAGCCATTAACTATATTGCTATATTACTGCGAGAACTACGACTGCGATATTGTATAACTACGCGGACAGGCTTGTGAGCAGGAGGCGTTCCGGTTTGAGTCAGGCCTCTCAGGTGGCCTTGAGGTGATGGGTGCGTTTTTGTGTGTGCCTACCGTCGGCAACCGGAGGAGAGACACGTAGGTGCACGGGTTCGATTCCCACCGTTGCCCACATTTGCATTTTTTGAAAAGAGGCTCGTATTTCGATGCAATGTAAATAGCAATTCCGTGGACGTTATGGATGTTTGAGGCTGACAGTCAGCTCGAAATGATTATTATACCCCTGTTTGGCACGACTGCCAGACTGCCATTGGTTAATACCGTCCCATACCTAAGCAAACACACGAGCTACCGATGAACATATTAAAAAGAGCTAGTTCACCGAGGGCTTCACTAAGCTTCCACCTTCGAAAAACCTCGAACGCTACCGTCTGATCCGGATATCTTGACTTGGCTTTTTTTTCTTTCCACGTCGCACACAACGTACTGCTCTGCATTTCAGAGTAGTCGCTCGCAAAGTCGCAGAGGACGCATGGTAGCCAGATCGGCGCCGTTCGTCTCTAATTCACCAAGTTCTATCACGGAAACACATATCCAGGCCCGCTGGAAGGACCGACGCTCGTTCACAGCACACTGCACACGTTGCTGCAACGGGGGCGTCCTTCGTACACAGGGTGTATGCATAATGCATGTGCACATGTACACCGAGACAAATGACGTCCACCAGCTTGCGGGAGACGGGCGTCGCTCCGACACTGATCAAGGGTCCGTTGTTCTCGTTGCATTTCGTTCTGTCCGAGGCACTGTCCGAGAGGACGAGAAATCATCTAGAGCCGGGCGAAATCATTGGGGTCCCGCAGACGGCATTACATTGTCGCAACATCTCGCGGCAATCATGCGCACCCCCCCCGCCCCCCTAGTGGGATCAACGCAGTTACGGAGAAAGAAATAAGAAATACCTCGCCCAAAAGCAAATATCACACCCTCCTCCTCGGTCACTTGAGTAGATATAGATTTATTATAGACACGCGTGAATGATGAATGTCATCGGCGTTTGCCGGCACCAGCAGAGAGACACACGACTTGGAGATCGCGGTCCGCAGTAGTCCGCCATCATGCGGCTGTTCGCCGGTGTTCGGATGTTTACGGTATCAGACGGTAGGTGAGGGTCGTTACCGTAATCGTGACATCAATCGTGTCCCGACTACCTCTCTGTATTCTGTCGTTATCGTACACCTCTCTGTGTCCTTCTCGATTCAGGCCTGTCCTGCCACCCCCCAGTACGATAATAGTTCCGCTCGACGTCGACGGTACTGCACGCGGTATTCTGTCCACACACGGTTGTCCTAGTCTACCGCAATGCGTGCGTCGTTTTTGCAACTTGAGTGCTTTGGCAGACCAGCAAATGCCGTCCGGACAGGTAGGTCCAGACGCCTAGTCAGGCCCAGAAGGCCCAGAATTCCCACGTCTCTTTTTACCCACGGCACAGCGACTGAGCATGCGGGCCTATTCCTTTCGGCGTTCTTCTTCCTCTACTGGACATCGATGCGTTCGCCCGTTATCGTTTGGTCCATGCATCGTATCGTCAAGCAGGCCTCTGCACGCCAGGCCGAATCGATCGGCCGCAATGCGATGCATTGTAGCCTATCGCATCCGGATCGCTGAGTCGCATCGCCCCGCCGAGTGCCTCTGGCAATTGTGATATTTGCATCATCAGTGGCATATGGCGATACGAGCCGGCGTCTTCGATAAGGGTGGTATCGCCGGCCCCAGAATCGAAATTCGCTCTGCCGCTAACTGGGTTGTAGATAGTTGTGGATATTCTTGCGAGTCGTTGAGGCGACTTTTTCGCGAACAGCAAACCCGATGAAAACAATGAAAAATGACAGCAAATGACAAAACACTGGAGGGAGGCGAAGTCAGTCAAGGCTTTAATCATACGCGTCCTGTCCCGAGGCGCCAGCGGCAGCTCGGCGTTTTACTGCATCACACGCTGGCCGGCTATTGGCCGAAGCGACGTCTGCTCATGGCTACGCACGTAGGGCCTGCATATGCACAAATTTTTCTATATATATATATATATATCACATATATGTATAGTTTGCACTATGACCATGCACGAGCTCCTGCTCGCCTGCTAATTAAACCAAATGCAATTGCTGTCAATGTGTTCAAATATATGTATATATATATATATATATATATATATAAATTAAGTGTTTTAGTAGATATTCTACTGCTTGTCGCTTCTGGCTGGTGGCTCATTGAGGCCTCCCGCCCTCCCCTCGAATCCGCGGTCTGCGGCTTCCTACAACCGGGGCACTTCACTAACAACACGACCACCTAAAATTGGTCAGGGATCAGACGGCGACAGTGGAATCAATCGAGACCAGTGAAGTCTACAACGGGTTTTTTTTTTATCAACTGCACCATCTTGCAGGCTTCAATCCGACGAGGTGTATCTCATTTCATAGGCGTGTCACATTAAAATCGATAGGAACATACAGGATACAGTCCGACGTGGGCGTCCGGGTTGTCCTTTAGGTCACTTGTCCCTGTCCGTGCTGATATCTGAGTGCCCTCAAATAGCTGCTCCCATCTTCCTACGCAGTGAGAAAGATTACACAAAGATTACAATAAATAATCATAATAATGATAATAGGTAAGTGTATGTTCATCGTTCTTTGTGGGACGGATCGCTACGGATTGCGAAGATCAGATGCCCCACCGCCTCATACCTCATATAATATGTATCTGCAACAGAAACGAAAGCGAAACCTGGCCGCTGAGCAAGCTTTGGCGCGTTATATATTGCAAGTATGTACATATGTATGTGTACATGTATACAGAAACGAATCTATATATATATATATATATAATGCAGAAGGAAGCCTCTGGAGTCTCCCTCCTGCATCCGCGTCGCCGGTCGGTGGCCGCCCGAGTTGGAGGTACCGGAGGCACTCATTCACTCACACTGCACGTTGATCAAGTATAGATCCAGTATACGAGACGACACTCAGAGATACCGAGGCGAACGAAAACTGCGGAACGTCCTTGTGTAACACGCCGGCCGTTCAGGGGTTCAGGAGTTCGGAGGCGGACACGGCCAAGGGTTTGAAGGCGACGTGAGCATACTACTTGTCAATAATTCGCCCTCGTTCTGCCAGCGGCGAGCAAGCCCTCCCTCGTCGGTTCTTCATATGTGCAGTATGAATTGAAGATTACCGTAAGGACCCATAAAAAGGCGCACAGTTCTGACGACTGCGCACCATCGCAACGGCGGCGGCGGCAACAACAGCAGCAGGACCAGCAACAACAATAGCAACAACTGCTCTTCAGCTGATGTCGACTCGGGGCCTGAGTGAGTTACGGCCGAAGCCTTAACGTAGCTGATGTAAGCGAAGCGAAGTGCACAGGATAGGCAACGTTGGAAATTTATCCCCGCCCTTCGCTCGCCCAGCCCGGCTCTCCTGGACGGGAGGTGTCAGTTCATCGTCATGTGCACGTTTGTACGTCAGACGTACATCCTTGGAGATCCCACAATATTAAATATATGATACAATTATAATAATCATAACAACAGCTGTATGTTTGAATAAATATATAAATCATTTTATCAAGATTGACAGCAGTATCCATATCAGGCCGGGTGTCCACCCCATCCTACCCTGTCGGGTATAGGAGCCGTCGAATTTGACATATAAACGATAGGACATTGCTCGTATGCTCTACGATAGCTTACCTAGTTCGCCGTGTGCGGGCGTCATGTGGCGCGCGTGACACGGCGCCAAAATGCGAATGACGGCTATGTCCTTTTGCTATATGGTACACAATGGGACAATAGCGATTGGGGACGATCCCTTACCGCATTTTCCGTGGCTCGTGTGGACCTTCCTTGAGCTCTTCCCCTTCTACCGTTGTTACCTCATTGTAACATCCCACAGAACCGCTGTACATTGGGCTATCTTCTACTTTAGGTGGAGGGCCTTCAAGCAGGCGTTCGCCCACTAGCGAACTTCTCCGGTGCTTGCCGGTATTTGGGGCGTTACGAAGCGTCGAAAGGGAAGAAATGCACGCTGACGCACGATATCCACCGACCACCGTTCGACCTCGCTGATTTGATGGTGATGAAGATGATGCGCTCAGCCGGTTGACGCTCGTTACTGTTTGCTGCGCCTCTTGAGGACGCCTCTACGAAGGGAGGGCACACTAAGGGTGACGCCATCGCGCGAATCTGCACCGGCGATCGAGCAAGCCAAGGCGACCGGCTGGTTGGAGACGAGTTGAGTTCCCTTCGAGGATCGGCGGAACGCAGAAGACTCGAAAGTATTACGCGGAAGCATCTCCCGAAGCACTCGAGCCCCAAACGATGCTGTACTGCAAGTTGTCTGTTGCCAGCCAGGCGACGATGGGACGGGCAGCAACGGACAAAAGCTGATCCCGGATCTCCTGCTATTACTACTACGACTACTACTACTCAGCTCCGTCAAGGTGGCATAAACCTTGTCTGCGCAACTTGAGCATTGATCGTCACAGCGCTCCCTTTCCCTCCGGGTAGGTTGCGTATCACTACGAAGCTCCGCTAGCCCTCGCCTCTGTCTATCTCTCCGGCGCTCTCCTCGTCACGGCCCTTCTTCGCGCAAGTGAACTATGTCGGGTTCGTATTTAAGAGGCACAAGGGCGGCACAGGGGCTCGCATTTTGGCCCCCTCCAATTAACAGGATCGATAGCGACGCTCCGTAACCAGAGAGAGAGAGAGAGAAGGAGAGAGAGAGAGAGGCTCCGTTTTGTCTACATTGCCTCGTGGCTCGCCATCGTTCGAGCCCTCGGATGGATCCGTGACCTAGTGAGCTCGCGGCGGCGGCCTCACGGCCCACCACTGTCAACGCGGGACGCCAGATTGCGAGTTCACGGTAGTGCTTGTAGTAGTGGGGTAGTGCAGCGGTGGGATGTTACCACAAACCTACAATTCCCCGTATGAATGATGTTATGGGTGAACCAATTACATTGTTCGTATGAAAGTGAACATCATATATATATATATATATATATGTGTATATATTAGGTTGTCCCCTTCAAACGTTCGCGCCTTTCGAATGGCGCACAATCCGAACTACGCGATACAATGCGTTAATTTTTGGAGTGGGCACGCGGCAGGAACGTGGCTTCCTTTCGAACACTAAGTGGTTTCGATACGATCAGAAAGATGGACACTGCAGCAGAAAGTTCAAATTCCCCAAAAAATCAACGGGAAAACATCAAGTTTTTGTTTCTCCAAAAACACCCTCCAGCTGAAATCCATCGACAATTAGTGAACGCGTACGGCAGGTCTGCCTTATGCCTGCGAACGGTGCAAAGTTGGTGCAAGCGATTTAACAGTGGAGATATGGACACCGATGACCACCGAGGCGGGGACCACAAATCAGGTGCAACGAGGGACGAACGGATTGACAGAATCAAGGCAGCTTTTGAGCAAACTAGAGCTTGGTCCATGAGGTCTTTGTTGGCTGAAACTGGGATTCCTCGGGTGACATGTCATAAAATTGTCACCAATGTACTGAAGATGAAGAAAATCAATGCAAAATGGGTTCCCCATATACTGAGTGCTGAGCAGATGAAAATGAGTGTTCGACATCTAATTTGAAGACTTGTACGCCTCTAACTCATACCAAAATATCTTTATTCTAACTCATTTAGTTCAAAAGTTATTGGCATTTAAAGAGGCGAAAGTTTGAAGGGGACAGCCTAATATATATGTATATATATATATATATCTATATATATATATATGTATATATATATTCACCTTCATACGAGCAATGCAGTTCGTTTTTCGAGTTGTTTTGCCCTCGTGCCTATGGGTTTGTCAATGGATCGAAATGCACGACGGTTGTATGCAAGCCTGTTGTCTGGGATAGATTCATTGTAATTGAAATGGGGGTCCAACGCCGGTGAACGAGCGAGGGAGGTGCTATTAGTATGGGGTACTGCTGTATGCTATACATCATATAGCATTACCCTTGATCTGAGGTGTCGGTTTTTCAACCGCTCGCTATTCTTTGCTCTGTGCTCGAAAGAAATTTTGACGGCACTTTCACGACGGCTAGCTTTTACGTACTTCAACCGTACAATTAGCACAGCGTTAGTTAGTCGAACTCGTCATATTAAACGTGGCTGATCATTGCACCTGAATTTCTGACAGGCAACGGTGCATTGTGCTGTGCTTCTGTACCCATCGTGTCCCTCAGCTGACTTAGATCATGGTAATTAGCCTCGAATGTGCCAAAATCCCACCTCTCCTTATTGGCTACACCGATTGCGAACAACGACCATCCATAAAACGTATTCCAGTTCACTGTTTCAGTCAGCTTACCAAGGAGTGCAGCGTAGCGTGTGAATTCGATGACCAATTGCAGTAGTCCTCTATCTACAGCTATCCACAGGGTAGGCGTTTCCACGAACGAGTGTAGTAGTGGTCGGTTGCATCTGTTCGACGCTGTTCGCTTGTCTACGAGACAACGGGGTAAAACTGTTCCCCCTTTGACAAGACCCGACACTATTCGTTTTTTTGATGCATGTGAGTGCTTAACAAACGCAGGTCCACCGTCACTTCCTCGTGCACGTTTTTGCCGAATAAGATTACCGAGTTGTTATAGAATCACCACCGACGCTAGCGGGTTGTATGGGCCCTTTAACACTTGGCAACGGCTTGGTAACGGGAAAGTCAGAGGGGTGTCCGCTGTTGCCGCTGTTGCACACTCATGTGTAACGAAGGTCAAGCAATCGAGAACACTGCGGGCAGGAAACTTGTGTGAAGTCCGTCGATTTCGATCGCTGAACGCTGCCCGCGTGATGCAGGGCGAAATGAGAAGAAATAAATGTGCCGTGTAAGCTACAGATCCCTTGGTCGAGGCACAACGTGGAACCGCCGGGGAATCTGACTTGATTCGAGGTATATAACGATAAAAGGCAGGCGAAAATTACTCGCAATTGAAATTGAAGCACATTAGCACACGCTATAGCACCTCGCCGGAGGTCCGAGTTTCCCACTATCACGAACGAGTAACGCCAGCCGCTCGGCAGACGCGCTCTACGGCCCGGTCGACAGACACGGTCCTCTTAAACTGTGTGGTAACCGCCTCTGGGAGAGGGAAGCCCAGGCCTCGACGTGGGTGAGGGCCCGTCTCCTTGCCGGGGAGGCCCGAGGGCGCTCGTGGAGAGCCGGCAACCAGAAACACCTGACGAGCAACTATAATCGCAACGGGCGGCGGTCGCCTTCAGCTGTTGGCCAGCAACGCAGCGAAAATCGACCCCGAGTGGCCTTTCCGCTTCCGCGTAGATGGGTGGTCACCTCACCCGGCCTTCGCCTGACTTCAGCGGCTGATGCTGCTCGCCGATAGCGAGGTACATAGAAAGAGACAGAGAGAGAGAGAGAGAAGATCATGTTCTCCATGCAGTCCATTTCATGGGGCGTCATCACGGAGGCACGAAGCGAGACCGCGCTTGAGACTTCATTGGCGCGAGGGACAACAGACGGAGTCGCCACGAGAAGACTGCAATGAGGTAACTAACAGACGATTCTTACGATGATACAGTGGGGGCACTGCGTCACTGGAGGTGTTCATGTTGTTCTGGCCCATGAATCGATTAGGGTTGGTATTTCATGAACGGCCCTCGAAAGAAAGATATACTCTATGCCCTCGAAAGAAAGATATACTTCCGACAGCTTCGTCTCCTCCATGGCGCGTTGTCCAATGTTATCAAGGGCATATAAGTAGTGGAACAATCTATTAGTAAAGTGACATAGGGGCAGGTTGATGGGGAGCCCTTGACCCCCTTTTGAGAGGGCTCTCGATGCTCAGAGACTTCGGAGACATCCGTTCACGAAACACCGCTCAATCACAGCTGCGCTATAATCTGAAGAGGAGTCAGTGCCACGTTCACTGAACGCTGTGCACTGACACCACGTTCTATGACCTACTTCACAGAGGTTCTCTGCTGGCCCCTTTCCTCCCACTGTTTCCGCCGAACAGCATGAAGGCCCTCCGGCTCGATCGTATCTCAGATCGAGAGTTAATTGGGACGTAACATCGGGACGTCGCAGCAGGATTTGCGGCTTCCCCGCAGTGCCCGGTGCGGGTTACTGAAGGGTTACGGTACTAAGAAGTAGGAAAGTACAACGAACGGTGAAAGGATCGGGCGAGGCAGGGGGCTGGATACAATGTTCCCTAGAGTATAAATCACTGATGACTCGCTTATGGTAGCAAACTCGCGACTGCCGGAATCAGCGTCGATCAGTCGGTAAACACACCTCCGCCGATCTCTGTAGCGAGGCGAAGGCCAAACGAACGGCCCTATTGTTCGGGGTCGTGCCGGCAGCGGGGAGCTGGCTGAAGAACCGAAGTGGCTGTCACGGACGAGCATGTGGCCTGAAACGCACGTTGTTAAGGAGGGCGTGGTGATGCGTGCCGCGAGGAATGACAAGCCAGCCGCAAAAGCAAAAGGCACAGCGTAATGAACACGTCACCTGAGCGCTGAAGAGCTCAGCCCACCCCCTGTGAGCAAGAAGGTCGCGGAATATTATCCGAGGCGAGTTACGCGGCCCTCGTTCGAATGGATTAGATTTGCAAGTGGCTACACCCAGCGTTATGTTTTCCCTTTAGAAACTGTGCTAATCTTTGCCGTATAAAAAAACAGTTGTGTTATGGTGATTAGGTATCAAATAAACTTCAACAACTGCGATAGAACTAGTGTTTGTTGTTTTTTATTGCTCGAGACGTGAGCGCATGATATTAGTTTCTTACACCCCCATTTCAGGTTACCTTGTATACAAATCTCTTTAATCGTCGTCATGTATAGAACAGCCGGGTCGGACAGCTGCTCGGACAACTTATTAAAGGGTTTTTCAACGCCAAAGTTCTCTTCATATGTCACCAGGTCGCGGGAGTCGAGCCTGCGGTCTGCGGCCTCTGTCCTTGACACAACGAAATATACCTAACATAAGCGACCGAATCATCCTTAATTTCGCATAGAGTCCTTGGGTTTGGCAGATGTCGTGAACGTTGTACACCAGAATCACACTTCTTTTAACCATAGGCTCTCTGGGTCAATAAGCTTCTGGTATGGAACTGAAAACAATAATTCGAAAATGTTCATGCATTTATTCAAGTCCAGCGATCCTCCGAAGTGTTTTTATCCCGATCGAATAAAACACCTTTTTTTCTATGTTTCCATAGACCGAAAATACTCCGCAAGAATTTGCATCCATAGAGGTCTGTTCCCCGGAGGTGCAATTTTTTGAGAGGGGTAGATCTAGTCTCTTAGGCTAGATCTGGAGAATCAATTAATTCCATTTGTATCTCAAAACGCAGCCCACAAAAGCTTTCCGACCGGTTGCTCAGTGCTGATCATTGTCGGCGGTCTGTCTTTCATGCAGTCAACTCACGAGCGGCTTCTTTGGTTTCGGCTGTACACTGGAGTGCATCACACTGGAGTGCATCATACTGGAGTGCATCATACTGGAGTATGTACTCCGCAAGCAAAACTCACTCTTCCAAATCAATATTTATGGTCAAAATATTTAGACGGGATCTCGATGAGAATCGTTCATGAATAGCATTTCGCTTGAGTAAGGCCTCGTATCTCGTACAGTAGACCAAAAACACAATGGCGATCTCACGCGTCGGATTCAGCAATTCGATTTCTTCAAAGTGGTCCACATACGTACTGCCTAGGATTTAATAGTGCGCGAAAGGTGGCCTGTTGAGGCCGAGCAATCGAGCAATTTGGCGGCGTTTGTTGAGTCCGGTCCCGACTACGTCGACAGCTTCGGACGCTGAGAGAGGGCAATGCTTTAATACTAGATTCTCTCGTTCCAGCTCATTGTCCTGGCATCGTGAACCGGGTATTTACGAAGGCCGAAGACGTTTTTCACATACATAGGAACACATTCGATTAGGTTCGTGGGGCCTATTATCACGTTCGCCTTCGACCGAAATTCTTACTACCAAGGAGCTGTGCCTGTTTCTCTTAGCTGATGCCGATTGAGCACAGACCACCCAAGCTAGTGTGTGGTCGAGCTTGTGGGCGAATTTTTTCATTTTTGTGAAATTTTTTATGGAATTTCCCCACAAGCTCGACCACACACGAGCTTTTTTCTGAACCAGTGCCAAGGAGCTAGCGTCCTTTGCAATCTTTCACTAATCACGTTTTGTAAAGACTATTTGGAGTGTTTTTAGTAGAACAATCGACATCACAAAAATACCAGAACAAACGTTGTCAGGATCTGAACATCTGCGCAAAAAAATTGCTTATTCATCGCTCCTCGGAAGTACGCCCAGCCCGAAGACCTCTCAGGGTCTGACTCTCAGCCCCTAGGTCAACATAACCAACGAATGCGTGCACCCAACAAGGTCATATTTCTGCACACAGACACTCTTGGGGCAAGCAGAGGACAAGTAGGTTTAGATATTTTAAGCGACACCACCTTCCGTTATTAAACAAGTACAAATATGATGGACAAATCATCAAAAATTCAACCGACACCCCGTCCCAGAATACATCTCGGCCTTCGATAGCTCGAAGTTCTGCTCAGTTGAGCGGCGCGTTCGCATATATATATATATATATATTTTATAGAAATCTCGCATAGAGCAAGACTTTAAATGCTGGCTTGATCTTAGCTTTCAGTACAAGTGTATACCATGGAAGCGTGGCCTCTCGATCCTTTTGTTTTTAGGAATTTTAAGCAAGAGGTGTGAGAACTAGTTCCACAGGGATAACTGGCTTGTGGCGGCCAAGCGTTCGTAGCGACGTCGCTTTTCGATCCTTCGATGTCGGGTACTCCTATCATTGCGGAGCATGTATAACACAAATTAAATTGGCACATGGTACATATCTATATTAACTCCACTATGTCAGCGGGATCAGAGCATTTGAAAAGCACTCTAAGGCCGACACCCGCCGAGTGGGGTTGACAACAAAATATTGAGTACATTCTCCGCAAGCAAAACTCACTCTTCCAAATCAATATTTATGGTCTCCATCCTCTAATCTGGTGTCATGTTCGGTGAGTTTGGTTTGGTCGATGTCGTGGTGATAGTTGGAAGAACACCGCGGCCACCCCTCGGCCGCGGCCACCCCTCGATGGAGTCAATCTCTAGCCCATGGGCTCCGCATCGACTGCTAGATCAAACAGTGACAACGGCTGCCTCGTGTCAGCAACAGCGAATTAAGTATTTCGTACCTTACTGTTGGTCTGCTGAGGTGCATATTTCACAATCACACCACCGGTTTGGCGGGTATCGCTGTTCGCGTATGGGCCGAGCTAAGCCATCGAGATACTCTTGCGCAAAGTCATGAAAACAGCATGGGGGGGTTATTGAAGTACAATTTAGACTTTGCTGCCCAGTCCGGGGCAATGCCAGCGTCGCTCATAGCCCGAGCTGCCTGCGCCCGCAGAGATGGGACGGACTCCGGTGGACCCATATAATTCGAAATAAGGTCGGCCATAGGGTGCGGCGTCAAAGCGGGCAGTTCTGTTCTAAAGTAATCAGCGATGGTGTAACAAACACCTCTCGAGAGCGCTTAACAAGCATCTCTAAGCAGTCATACGTGCGGCCAGTGCTGACATCATTTCTTTTGCACCAATACATTGAAAACAGCACAAAATTACGTATTACCAGTCGCTGATCTTGATTCCACCCGTACCGTTTCAAGTCTTCCACGGTGATGCAGCCGCACAGCTTTTCAATAGCCTCAGAGATCGTCGGAACTGGAAAGCTCATATTGAGTATCGTGCTTAGAGTACTCAACACAGATGGGGCGAGGTCTTGTTCTATAACGACGTCCGGTGTCAATCTTGTCAAGACGCCCTTGACGAACCGAGTTATCTCATGACCGTAGTCCTCCACGGGTGCGTTCAATACAAGCACCTTCTCCAGAATCGCAAGCAGATGCGCTCCAGACTCTACCTGCGCCATCGATACATCTAGAGTCGACGTCAACAAAGCCCGAAGGCCGCCGCGCCAGCAATACTCGCCATCAACATCCAAATGCTCGTTAGATACGTTGACAAGACCCAAAGCCTCGATAATTAACCGGAACCCGCTCAGCCCTTGTGTACGTGGCGTGGTCTTGAGAAAGTCGAGCAAATAAGGCTCGACTGCGTAAGAGAAATGCACGTGCAAGCTCTCCTTTTGTTCTTCATACAGTCGTAGGCAATATCCCCTTAAGACTTCGGCCCCCGGTTGGTTACCAGACAATAAAAACATCGCACTGAAGATCTCTATCGAGGATACATAAACACTTCTATCGATTCTGGGGGATTCACCTGGGGGATTCACCTCGATAGACTCCGCCGTATAGGTCCTCAAGCAAATCGAAGGCCTATGAATCCAGGAAACATGGAAGCATGTGAGGTACGGAACAGCCGAACAAATAGTATGGGGTCAACGACAGTAAGAAAAACTCAACCCAATCTTTAGTGAAGTCGACGTCGGTCGTCTCACCCACCTGCCTTAGCATATCAACTAGAAACTCAGATACCGTTACAGGGACACCATGAGCAGTGTTGTAAAGCTTACTGAGAATCGCCTTACGCTCGTCATTGGGTTCGACTGTGGTCAAGAACTCGAAAGTTGAGTTGAAAGTCAGTCGATCATGTCTGTTGAATATGTTAACCATATGCCCACGCAATTCATGGGGGTGATGTATCGCGCCTTCCCATGGATGATCAACCAACTGCAGAGACCTTCATATGATACCACAGCTACATCGCGGGTGTGTGTCGCGAGGTCGTCGACGAGTTCTCTGAAGTTCCGTTCTTCCTGTTGGATCTGGGCAATATCTGTGGTTCGTAAGATCCTCGGCAATCGGGTGAGGTCAAAAAAAAGTCAAATCAAAACGGGGCAACATGAGGGGTAGGTCAAATCTGATCGCATCGAACATCATGCTTAAGTGTCTGTGTCGTACACACGGGAGAGCTCCGCCGAATCGAACAGGCTTGAATGTGCGTATCGAATCGGGTGACTCGTCTCTGCCTCTTGTGCTGTTCACGTAAACAAACAATCGGTTAAATTGGGTCGATACCCTTAATATACGATATGGTAGGACACATATTATACATGATATTTTCCTCGCTTGCAGAGCGTAGAGAGGCCTATCGTGCAGGGAATACCTGAAGAAAAATACAGCCAATCCCGGTTGCAGCAGACACCGGTCACAAAGGCAGCCCTTGACGATCATGCTTTCGCCCTCCCGCGAAAATCTACCTAGAGAGAAATCAGGCCCAGTGTCTAGTAACGTATGCTATGCCTTCTGCACTCGGGTTGTTCTCTTACTCTACCCGACCGAGGTGGTAATAAATCCGGTCGTCCGGCTTCAAGCTTTGACCGAGATACCAGTATCGGAGGGTCTCGAGACAAGGCTTCGGGGTTTGATGGGCTGGTCAAGAACACTGTCAACCTGTGGCACACTGCGCTAACGCTTTGACGACAGCAATTAAACGAGGCATTGGTAAGCTGTTATGCTTACCTGTATGTGCATAACAGTTAATAATAATGAGAAATGCTGGCTTGATCTTAGCTTTCAGTACAAGTGTAGACCGTGAAAGCGTGGCCTCTCGATCCTTTTGTTTTTAGGAATTTTAAGCAAGAGGTGTCAGAAAAGTTACCACAGGGATAACTGGCTTGTGGCGGCCAAGCGTGCATAGCGACGTCGCTTTTTGGCCACTGGTGCACTGGTTACCTTAGTCAGCAGTTGAACTGGAGCAGTATGACCGGGACCTTCGCTTTCTTAGCCAAACCCCCACAATGGATTTATCTGGGTCTGGGTTATAGCTTAGCCCGTAGTATAGTCCAAGGAGCAATACCATACCTGTATCTCACTCCGCCGCAGTAATTAATCGAACCAGATTAGACCATCTCAACGGCATTCACTCAAACGCCACTTCGTTGTGCAATTTTGATTACTGGCTCGGGAGCATTTCTTCACCATCTATATATACGGGATCACGGGGATGTGTAGATCCCTTTTCAACAGTAAGGAAAATAAAGTGGGTTACAGATGCTGACAGAGCGGCTGCTTCAAGCCGAAACTACGCTATCAATATGAATTTGATTAATTATTGTTCTGTAATTGACTATGTATTTTTTGGGAGAAGTACTATTTGTTGGGAACCGTGGTCGGTATCCGTTTCCGACGAGATAAAACAAGAAAAGACTTTTCTGTCTCGCACAAAGTTCGCTGCTTTTCGCGACTGTTGTCATCAAGAGATCAAACACTGCATTATAAAAGTATATGACATGGAGAACTGCATTTACTGCATTTAGATTATGCATGCTCTCATATCGGAGTTCATACCAAAAGGGCGTCCTCACTCAGAGCAAAATCAAATACGGCGTTGTGTCCAAAAACTGGAGGCTCTCGTGAAATCGGATCCAAGCCCTCGTCTTGCCTCCCGCCTTAAGAAAGCTTCGACTCGGCTGCGTATTTTACAAGAGTCAGCGCTAAATTTCAGAAACAGCAAAGAATTCTTCAGATATGCGAACAAACGGATAAAAGGTGTTGATGGGGTTGGCGCCATACAAATTAATGGTGTCCTGGAGTGAGACGATTGGGTTAAAGCAGAAGCTTTTAAGTCCTTTTTCGGGTCAGTATTCGTGTCCCAAAGTACAGCTGCAAACCACACGGCTACTATAAACGTGAGAGCACGTTGTCCAAGGCTGGATATTACGGATCATCTTATCCTACGAAAGATCCAGGAGTTGCCGTTAAAATGCAGTCAAACCCCTGATGGCTTGCCGCCGATCCTATACAAGAAACTGGGTCTGGCTGTTGTCGAACCGTTAAAATTGATCTTCTGCCGCTCCTATGAGGACGGAACAGTCCCTGACTGCTTTAAGCTCTCAATTGTTACGCCTATCCATAAAGCGAAAGACAAGAGTTATGTAGGTAATTATAGACCTGTAGCACAGGGGTCCATAGCGTGCCTCATTGTTGAGAAGATACTCGTAGATCACATTTACTCATACCTCTCCATAAATGACCTCCTTGACAGCGAACAACATAGTTTTACCAAAGGAAAGTCGACCGAAACCTAGCTGATTGAAATGGTCCATGACTTGGCTCAATTTCAGAACGAGAGAGTCGACTATGATTGCATTTACGATTTTTCCAAAGCTTTCGACCGCGTCAATCATAGCCTTTTAATCTCCAAACTTTTATCTCTCAAAGTAGATCCACATAGTGTTGAGTGGATCCGAAGCTATCTAACGGATAGAAAGTAAAAATAAACAATACTCTCAGCACGTATGTTCGGTGCCCATCTGGGGTACCTCAGGGTTCGTGCGTGGGCCCGCTTTTATTCTGTATCTTTGTGTTAGATCTCAAAAGTAGTTTTCCAAGCTGTGTAAAACACAAGTTCTATGCTGATGATTTGAAATTGTATGCACCAGTGCGGAGTGCTGAGGACAGACTCCTCCTTCAATCAGCCATTACCACTGTTGAACAGTGGTGTTGTAAGAACGACATGTTGATCTCCATTCCGAAATGTGCAGTTCTGTGCACCTCTACTTACAAAAATGAATACACGATCAATGGTGATGTTATCAAATATGAGAGCTCCATGCGGGATCTGGGTGTCATAATGACTTCCCCCCTTGTTTTTGATCTGCATGTGACAGAGGTAGTTCGGTCTGCCTCATTAATATGTAACACAATTTTTAGATGTTTTATTATCAAAAATGTCAATTTCTATCTTGCGCTCTATAAGAGCCTTGTCATTCCAAAATTTCTTTACTGCTCTCCAGTTTGGAGGCCCTATCTCAAAAAACATATCCTAGCGCTTGAAAGGGTGCAATCGAAGTTCATCCGAAGAGTCAGTCTGCGTTGTGATGTTCCGAAGGAAGTGGTGAAGCTTCCCTCCCTAATGACCATATTAGATACTGCGGACCTACGCTTGTTTCAGCGAGTAAGACCAAATAGTTCTGTCAAACATTTCGTCGAATTTCGCCCAAACCCTCTGCGCAGTGGACGTACAGTGCGCACTGCGTCAGTAGCACGCACCCAAAAGCTTAATAATTTGTTCTCCTGGAGAGTCGCACGTCTCCTACGAGACTCGGGAAGTGGACATCTGCCATTACCACAATTGTAAAAATTCACTTCGCTCTACCAATTTATGTAATTTCTTTAATTATCTCTGTACCACCCCCTTTTGGTTAAT